>JAVXUO010002498.1:0-394197 GCA_033065855.1 Escallonia rubra | reverse complement strand
TGCCATCTCTTTTGAAGTGTATCACATGTGGTTCATCTTCGTATTATACCTCTGACATTTCTTCATCATTTATGTGCATATTGGACCTTGAACATTATTTTGCAATATTTCTTAAAGCTATCTCAGATCAAAGAACGTCTCTTTATTCACCCGACCTGTATCACTAAATAAATTCTTCACGCCAAGTAGAGAATAATGCTCTTTATCATTCACAATCACTTTCATTTACAAGCATGCCAAACTTGTCACGCTAATTTTCATTGGCATGATTTGCCAAAAGACCATCCTTAAAGACATAATACATGCCATACACCATTTTAATTTTCTAATCACTTGGAAAGTGTCTATTACCGCTTCAAATTGTGACTCTTCATTTAGTGAAATGATTCAAACCCGTTTGCACTTCTTTTGCATAAAGTTAGAGGCTATACCTTAAGTGTTCACCTCTTGCCCATCATTATTTTTTGCCTATTTGTCAATGCTCTCATCCTCCATTTCTTCGATCCAAGCATTGCCATCACCATTGTGTGTTCTTGTTCACCTTTCTTTCTTCAGCAATTTTATCAATTGCTTCATTCACAATTCTCCTCCATATATTCAGATTGCTCTTTTGTCAACTCTTCATTATCATTGGCTTCGTTCCTTGGCTCCAGAAGCGGGGAACTCTTCCTCCATTTGAGTTTCTTCCTCCAAATTTTCACAATCTATGTTTGTGTACTCATTTTCATTCCAGCTTTATATCCAATACTCTATGTATAAGAAGTCACGTCTATAGTTGGAAGCAATGACCTCGTTCAATTGTGAATCATAAGTTGGAGATATTGAATGCATCCATATTTCTTGATGGACGGACTTCTGTAGCACTTGGAATGCCTTTTCTTCTTTCTTTTGTAGAAATTCTTTCAATAAGCTACTAAGTGGTTCTTCACCAGCCACATCTCGCAACTCACAGATATAATGAAAGGACCCTCCTCATTGGCACGTAATTTGAAAACATCAATTTCTTGCACTAAATATCTATTTTTGGATAGTTTTTCGAAACTCTAAGGACTCTAATAAACTAATGTCGTAACTTTTGCCAGGGTCGTTATGCGTCTGATAAAACTTTGTTGTAGACAAAGGATTCACTCAAACTCAGATTCACAATTTAAAAGTGAACACATCCAAATCAAATTTTCATTTCTCTCCTTCTTCATGTACCTTACAAAGTGACTAGACATACAAAGTTTTTTATAATACTTCTAAGTAACTCCTAGTCATCTCCTAGTCATGGAATTAAGCTACTACTAACCCAGTACTTCAATAACTAATAGATATTTTCTTGTTGCTACTCAGGTTGTATAAAGATAGCTACAAGCCCTCGTATAACGACAATTAGTGGTCTCCAAATACAGTTAGTGACAATTGTATTAATACTTTCACTTACAATTCTTAGCAGCATCTTTTTTAGGGTCACTAAATAAATGTAACTAAAGACATTTAAGTAACTAGTAATGGTCGCTAAACCCAAATTTTTTCCATAATTTGCTAGCCCACTACTTGTACTAAGCACACATGCATGACTCTAATGTACTTGTAACTTACGCACCACTAAGACATATTTTAATGACCCACTAACATGTCACACTAATCACCACTCTAAAGAATTGAATCAACTTAAATTTACAACGAGGGAGGGTTCGTTTCCATGGTCTACGTACATAAGAAATCCTGTAGCTAACCACCCGAAACACCAGAACCTGCAGTTATAAGCATTAAACTAAGCACAGTCCACTTACACCAGTAAACTAGGAAAAGATGGGAACTTAATCAACAAAATCTAAAAAAACCCAAACATATACATCGGTTACCCAAGGAATACATCTATATTCCACTTAATGTTGCTTGCTTCGAGTACTAATGACCGGAGAAATCAAGAAAAATAACATAAAGATACACAAGTCATCGTGGCACACGCGTGTGCGAAAATGAAATTAATAGTACAAATTTTTTTATAAAAAAGAAATCATGTATACGTGTTTATTGTTATATTCAGTAAAATGAATTTCAAATTACAGAAAAATAAATTAGCCATATTTGTCCAAACATAAGTTAGCAAAATATTTTTATGGTATCAAACTTGGCCTTTAAAATTTACTTTAACTCCACTTTTTAATGAATTTTAATTTGTGAAAGATAGTTACTCACCAATTAAGATTTTAATTTTGTGTCACTTTTTAAAAAAATTCTTGGAATGCCACTTGTCATCATTATAAGTTGGTAGTTATGTAACACCAAAGAGATGTTATAGCAAATCAAGTTTTGGCTTAATAAGTAGTATAGATATATGGAGAGGATGTGCCCATAACAAAAGGGCCTGAGATTTGCACTTTGTCGCTCTTAATAAAACCTTGACCTTTGACAGCGATTTTGAGTTGTCCGTCATTTCAGCCTTTCATTACCTTAGCATTTTGTAAACTGTCAAATTTGTAAACCTCAGGGTTTTAAGAGCTAACTGCGAAACGTCAAGGTTGGGAGAGAAACAAAGTGCTAACCTCAGTCCATAGTGTACTTAGACCGAAACACGTTCATTTTGATATTCGTTTCAGCAAAAGAGAGTGCAAATCTAGTGCCATACCGTATCTAGGAGAAACACAGTCTCTTGGGTTGGCCTGGATACTGCATTGCTCTTCCCACTCACAATTTCAAGTAAGAGAACTCCAAAGCTATAAACATCCGCTTTCTGTGACAAAATTCCCCTCGTTGCATATTCAGGTGCTAGATACCCACTGTTAGGAATAGAAAAACAAAAACTGAGATGGAAAGCACGCATTTGAAGATTTTTTTCATCATGCATTTCAAGATCAGAAAGAATATCTATATCAGCAGATTCCTAAACTATCAGATTCAAATTAAAGCTCAGATATGATCCATCAACTTTTTCCGTTAGGTTATTCTTTGATCAAGGGAAGCATATTGAAACTTACTTCGTCCCAGCTACTCTGCTGACCATGTTTTCGTTTCCCTCCTCACAAAGCATTGCCAATCCAAAGTCACATATCTTAGCCTTCAGATGTCCTTCAGTTCCACCAAGAAGAATATTTTGTGCCTTTATGTCTCTGTGAACAATCTTGAGCCTTGATTCTTCATGTAAGTACTTCAAACCCTTCGCTATTCCAAGGCAGATATCACATCTAGCTTTCCAATCGAGTTTTAATGGATACTGTGTTTCTGATTGTCAACCAGGCAACACATTACAATGTCATACTACACAAAAATTACCACAAGGCAACAATTTAAAGTTCAATTGTGAGTAAGACAGCAAACAATAATTACAGTTTCAGTGTACACAAGACTTACAGTTCATGAAGACGAAGCATGGCATAATTGCAAAAGTAAAATTCAGAACGACTTGTGCTAGACTATGAAGGAATTACCAAATAAAGCTTCAGCAAGAGACTTGTGTTCCATATACTCGTATATCAGCAAATGTAAGTCCTTTCCAGAATATCCCCCGTATAATCGAACAAGGTTCTCATGCTTATACGAAGAAAGAGTATGAACTTCAGTGTTGAACTCTAGTAGTTTCTGCTTTGATGGACTAGAAAGCTTTTTCACCGCTACAACCTGACCATGAAGTTGAGCCTGCAACCATGCAAGATTAGAATTCTCTTAGTGAAAGTGGAGCAACACCAGGCAAGGACATCCGTTCCATAAGCAGTGTTGATTCTCTTTTCTGCTTTGGTTAACCATGCTTGAAGATAATTCAACTAAGTCCAAGCTACAACTTAATTAGGTAAGATTTCCCTGTATAGCTAAGCCCTAAAACCCCCCCCCCCCCCCCCCCGCCTCATGCCTGTGTATTATAGGGACTATCCGATTGCATAAATCTCCTGCCATGTTAGGGTCTGGCGAGGTGTTAGATACATACGGCCTTTAACCCTGTTTTTTGCAAAGAGGCTAACACATAAGTACATGGAGGTGTGGGGAGAAGAAAAACATGAATAACCTTATAGACTCTGCCGAAACCCCCTCTGCCTATTTCCATCTTGGTGCTGAAATTATTAGTAGCGTCAATTATCTGCCTGACGGAAACAGGACCAGATGGGAGCTCAATGCGCTTTTCTGTTCCAAGACAAACACCAAACGTTTAGATGTTATTACCTAGAAACATAAAAAAAGCTTTGGAGTGGGGCGGTCGGCAGTAGGGTTATCCAACATTAAGTTATTCAGTGTTTATTCTCACCTTCATCTGGAAACCTTTCGGGTCCAAGCCAACCCATATGCAACAGACAAAGTAGAGTAAGAAACAAACTGAAGATAACTGAGGCTACTGCAATCAATGTTATGTGAGGTGCTGATAGCTTGCCCCCATTGTGACCTTTCCGTTCTGAGGTTAATCAAAATTGATACGAGCTGATCAAATTATTACCGTACTCCATCAACATGAAAACCATACATAAAATTGATCTATAAATGGATACTAGGGAGACTTCATACCAGGTGTGACTGATATTGCTGATATTAGAGGTCCATTGGTAGCAGGTGGGGTGAACAAAGATCCTTTGCCAGCCCAGTAAAGGTGGATACGTAACATATGATCTTTGTTCACTGAAGCATTGTATATGAGACTGAAATCTTTCTTTGGACCGCGTGCCGCTTTTTTGGGGTTGAAATTCGTTTGCACTCTCTTATCCTGGACAAGAGTTCCTTAAAGTGTTTGCAATAGTGAAACGACACTACGACAAAAATGAAACCAATACCTGAATATAGATGTCAAATACACGTTCACCTAAGATGTTATAATCGTCACCTTCGGAATAAACTATCTCAGCAAAATGAAGTGTCACCGTGTAGTTGCCTTGACGTAGACAAAATCCGTAATACTTAAGAGAGACAGGACAAAGACGAGCCGTTACATATACATCATCAGAAATTTCACAGGTTGTCTTCTTTATATAATCACTGGAATTGGCGGTTTCAGACTTGAAGGTTCCAGAACAGCTGTAAGCCCAGTTATTTTGTGAACTAACATAGTAAGATCTTTTTTGATCGTCTTTAACATAGTCGCTCCCATTCATATTTACAGGTTTCCCTCCACAATTTATATACAACGAATCGTCTGCAAAAAAGATGAGTATAAATACCACTACTGCTTCACTTTGGTATGAATATGGGCATTTTGAATTAAAAGCTAAAAGAATAATGAACATGGAAGAAGGGAATGAAAAGACTATTCTAGACTTGAGAAGAATATGTAACTGTGGAAATGGTGACCTGACTCCGCCTATTAATTACCACATACGCTCCTGTTTTTGTCACTAAAGATCTATAATGAGAAAGGCAAGCAACTTCGTCTATCCCGGATTTACTCATTCATTCTTGTAACATTTATATTTATATAGTTTCCTAATTCTCTGCAATGTGATAGATCACTGAAGGTGAACATAACGAAGCTTAAGTAAGGGGCAAAATTGTCAAATGAAAAAAAAAACAAGTTTCTCTATTTTTTAAAAGAATTTCTAGTTTGACTTTTTTCAGTAGTCCCCAACAAAATTCTTTGTTCTTTAATTGACCCTAAAAAGATTTTATTTTTCATCAATTATCCCAACAAGATTTTATTTTCCTTCGATTGATCCCAACAAGATTTTATTTTGTTCAATTAACCCCAATAATTGATTTTTTGTTTTTCATTAATCCACCCCCAATCTTCTTCACCCCAGATTGCCGAGTACCCAACTCCACCACCATCCTCACTACCCACCGCCAACCACCAATCCTGTAACCAAGCCTCACTGCCTAACTAACTCGCCACCCACCCACCACCACCACCAGGTCGGCGCCCTCATCCAAGTCTCACTGCCACCACACTTAAACCTCATCACCTATAACCACCACGACCAAGGCTTCCCCCCAATCACCACCGCGATCAAGCCACCGCCCCAACCCATTACCACCACACCTTCATCACAGCCCTTACCGCATCTCCGTCACAATCACCACTAAGATAAACTACCCACCATAGTTATGGCCACTGTATTAAAATCAGTACCATCTCTATTTCACTTAACCTAGTTTCACCCAAATCAACCACCACTATCATCGCATCAAACCTGCACCACCACAATCTTCACCAAATATTTACCACCGTCACCACCACAGACCGTCACCATCACCGCCTAATCTACACCACAGATCATCACTGTCACCACCTAATCTGCCTTCGGTGAGTTCGAAAGCGAATTCCAACTGCCTGGTGACGGGCAATTTGACTACACCACTGTCTATCAAGGTTGAATCTTTTCTTTTGCAAGTAGAATCTGGGAGGTAGATGAAGGGGTTTACGGTGGTGACAGATGGTGGTCCTGAGTCATGAAGCTTGGGTGAAGTGCGGCGGGATTTGGTCAGCGGGTGATGGGAGAAAGAATAAGAAAGAAGAGGGGAGAGAAAAAGAAAAGAGAGACGAAATTACCCCTGAATTAAGTTACTTAACGGACTTGTGATTGACAGAAGCTAACGAAATGACTTAATTAAAAAAAATTGACGAGTACAATGGTTATTATGACACAAACTGAAGTACAGCGACCAAAGTTGTATTTGGTTAATAGTACATTGATCAACCGCGTAGTTAACTCTTTTGAAAATTAGACGAATCCGATACTTTAACACAAATCTGACTAACACATTCAAACCGAGTCAATGCAACAAAGTATATCATAATAATTGCATATTATCATGACAAGAAATTATCTCAGCAGCTTCACAAAAAAGAAAGCCGACTCAGATATATTACCAAACTCCTTAAGCAAAAGAAATTTAGTGAGCTTACAATGTGACTTGTTACGACGACATTGTTCCGCTATCATCAGTTCAGAAATCCTAAAGAATGTCCCAAAGGTATGTAAAAGTAAGAATTTATTTAGTACTCTTCAATTACTAGATAGAGAAGAGGTAGACATACGTATTTGGAGTATCGGCTGTGCAGCATTCAAATAAATTCCTGAAAGAATGGAGAAATTCTCACAATGAAATCGGGAAGGCAACTGGAGCAATAAAGAAGAGAAAATGATAGAAGCACAGCTCCTTACAGATCTAGATGGCCTGGTTTTGTGAAGCTCACATTGGTAAAGTTATTGTAGGAAAAATCCCTGCACGGTAGACATTCACAGCAAAAGGTGACAGAGCAGCTCATAATATACTGGAATAATAAACATAAGTTATGCCCTACTGTTACAGATCTGAGTTATCCTATGTCCATAAATCTGAAAGAAAAAAAGTTTCATTTTTGGTTGAATATTAACCAAACCGCAAAAAACTAAAACAGCTTAAAAGATAGTACGCGTTAAGGCATCAACATACCACAAATTGGAAACTTAGAATATGTTTGATAAAACTGAAATTTAAGTGTCGAAAAAGTTAATCGCTGAATTCGCAAACTGAAAATTTTAAGCAACTGAATTTTTACTGAAAAGCAAGTTAACTATTTGGTAAACCAAAAGCAGATGTCTGAAAAAAATTTATTTACAAGATTATCCATTTTACCAAAATTATGCATTTATTTATATACTTTATAACTTTTTTGGGAGGCTAAAATCGTGTTGGTAGTGGTAGCAGTGACGATGGAGTAATACTGATGGTGGTGCCAGCGACGGCAAAAAGGTGTCAATGCTGGCAGTAATGGTGCGTGAAGCCGTAGTGTTGATAATTGTGATGATAGTGATAGGCGGCAACATAGCGGTCATGGCAGTAATTATAGTGTAGTAGATACTTAGATGCTTTTGATGGAAATGGACATGGTCATGACGATAGCAATAGTATGGTGGAGGTGGCGAAGTCCTTGTGGTGGTGATAATGGCTAAGTCATGGTAATTGTGGTGGTGGTAGCAAAAGAAAATAATGGATGGTGGTGGTTATAGTGTGGTGGAGGCGGTGACGCCAGCAAATTAAATGAGGCGGCATCGGGGTGATGATTATTTTTTTATGTAAAAATATGTTAGATAACATCTCACTTAAAATTAAGTGTTAGCATTAAGTAAGTCAACTCTGACTTAAAATTTTAGTCTATGTTTTGTAGAAATTAATTTTTTAAGTGATACAAGGTTTAACATTATCAAACGCACTTAATTGAAAATCATTAAAAATTTTAAATTTTAAGTGTTTAATTGCATTATCAAACATACCCTTAATGAACCTACCGTATTGGCTCAAAATAAAGATAAAGCCAGACAAATGAGAAATGCATTTAGAATAGCAACACATTAGGCAAGAAGCCAGAGGTGCTCGGTACATAATGAACATAAGGAAGACCGCCCTTAACTCAGACAAACAACCAAGAACTAATGAGTCTCAAACCTCGATATGCAATAGCTAGATCTTCGTTGCTTTTTGACTCAAAGAATCCGTAGAAGATGCACATGAATGGTAAATTAATAATCAAATCTTACGCTTTATTGGAGACTGCATGTGGGACCCAGTCAGGGATCGATTCACTTAGCGCATTATTTGCAAGAAGCCTGAGGTGTAAACATAAAGGCTGGTGAACTTCAGCTCGTCGAGCATAAACAAGATTTGCCTTGTACGAAATGCCAAGGGAATATAAATAGAGAACTAACTTACATGTTATCTAGCCGTAGTTTGCTAATTGACGAAGGACAAGTCACTGCAGTACATGTAAGAGATACTATTTACTGAAAATTTGAGTATTGAAAGTTTTTCTATAATTATCAAATATTTTCCCCTTTGGAGAAAGGCGGAAATTAAAGAAGGGGAACGGGAGCTGGGGAAGAGTTTTGCAAAGTTCAGAGCATATGAAAAAGACATACACAACAGGAGCATCCTAAATGGAAAACGGAATTAAAGCAGACCCTAGTATGTACATTAAAAATGGCGAAGCACGAGAAAATCTAACGATTAAGGAAGACTTAGTAAGATTTTGCTGTAGGCAAAAGAATACTTGAGTCATATAGAGACATGCTGTCCGATATTTGGAAGCACACCGTTGAATCTTAACTTGTCCCGACCAACAGACATATGATTACATGGAAAAACATGGGATGTCCAATCATGTGATTAAACTTTCAAGCTGGTAGTCCAACTGCCCAAGCAAGTGAAGTCGCGTAACTAGGGAATTAAAACCTCTTGCTCTTCGTGCTCCACGTTATTACTGAAAAGGTGCTTACATATGAAAAAATTGCAAGGGAGTGAGACACAACGTGAAAAGGAGCTTACAGATGCGTTAGCCATGACATGTTACCAATGCATTCGGGAATTTGACCTGTGATTGAGCAATTCCTCATAATCCTGTATAAACGTCCCAAGAAGTGAGACACGGTAACAATTGAGCATTTATTACTTAATAACATATGGCAGGGTGAGATATCAGGTTTTTAGCAAAGTTTTGTAAAACTTGTTCGTTTTAATAGCATTTTCACAAGGAAATTACTATACAAGAGATAGCAGGGCAACATGCAATCGGCCACTCACAGGGTTTCTATATTGGGCAAGTCTGCATGTACGGGCAATTGGATGTTGAAGCTGTCACTAATAGCCCTGAAACAAGCAATTGTGTCACATGAAGACTCAGCATCACAAGTTTACAACATACATGCCGTATATCCATGTGAATGAGCACCGGTATCAAGCTCCTGGAAAAATGAAATACTGCACTCACAGATAACTTAGGTTGGGGAACTTAAAAATCTCTTGAGGAATAGGTCCTTGAAGTTTATTTCCCTCGAACATCCTGTAATCAGTGCAAACATTTTTGAGCTAGAAATATTGAGCAATAATAATATCAAGCTATATGACATTATCATATCCCCTGGCCTTGATCGATGGAAAAACTCGTCCTCTCTTCATACTGTTGTCTCCTGACTTGATTAAGCATGTTATATTTAGAAATATAGAGCTAGAGCAAACAAGGGAATTCCAGCGTGAAGCCTGAGATGGCAAAAGATATGATTTCAGCAAATCCCTGTCTAGAATTTTCCTCTTATCGTTACTCCCTATATCTCGAAATTTTAGTACCAAATCACATTTCAACCATAGCTTGGAGCATCTGAAAAGTCTACTAGTGAAAAAATAAACAAGAGCATTTTTACGCATTCAAATAACGTTTCGAAATATGGTAGAAAAGTCAAATGTGTGTGTGTGTGGCGTATCTCAATAACACAAGAAAGACGCTTTGCATGTGCAAATGAAAGCTGAATTCCAACTTACAGAAGTCTAATGTTCCTCCACTTGCTTATATATTCAGGTATCTGACCGCTGATATAGTTGGCACCTATGTGACTGCATTAATCAATGAAATACCTTTAACACACACACACACACACACACACACACACACACATATATATATATATATATATGCGACTGCATGAATCATGCAAAAGGCAGCCTACATGAAAGTGGCACTTACAACGCCTCAAGGTTCGTGAGCTGGTCATAACTGTTGGGCAATTTCCCAGTCAGATGATTCGACGACACCCGTCTACAAAACATCAGCGAACGTATCAATCTACTTCCATAGTGCGTTGATATTCCTACTTGTAAACGTTCTTTTGAAGAACTTACAAATATCTAAGCTGCTTCAATTTTCCAAGTCCTTCTGGAAGCTGACCAGAGAGTTGATTCTCTCCCATGCTCCTTTCATTTGGAAAGGAAAAAGATGAGCATCAAATCTGATTCATGGGTACTAACTTCCCTCTGTTTTTGTTAAAGTATATTGTAGTGTCACCAAAATCTAGGGAAAATTCGATAAACAACCCTGTAAAACGCAAGTGCTATGAAGCCACTTCTAACAAAATTCAAAGGCACAAACAACAGCATGCACGATTCAATTTCACTGCACGAAATGCGAACGATGCTATTGAATTCTTAAGATTTCCCTTGCGACTTCAGATAAGAAATCATGCTGCCAAAGGAGTTTCTTAGGCAACACATTAGGCAGTGACGGATACCAGCACAAGAAATCTGACACATCGGCACGAGCTCATCAGGCACTTTTATGCTTTGAGTGCCAACATCTTAGCAGAAACGTCAAAACGGGGGATTAATTTGGTGTGCGTGCCAAAGTTATAACTGTGATACCCGGCATCCTAGCTAGACTTCAAATTTGGTGTGCAATTTACCAATTAACGGTCTTCCATCCAATTTACTAAAAAGGAATGTAGGCAGCGTGTCATTTGTTTATACACTACTGATAGGCAGTATGGATAGCCACTAGAAGTTCCTTGCTAATCAAATCTAAAGGGAAGATCCTCGTCTAGTATAACAAGGTGCTTCTGATTTTACTTCCTATCTTTGTGACCAGTGTCAACAAAAGAGAATAGAAAATCGTATGTTCGAAACCCGTTCTCACATTCAGTATTAATACTCCATATGTTTTATTGAAAGTTACCAAATTATTTCAGTAACCGCATCATGACATAATTTGTGAAGTTGAAGTGTCAACCGTACCAATAGACCATAATCGGGTGTTTCTAGCAATCGACCAACATAATTTCCTTATAATATTATTTTACTTTCATAACGTCAATATGAAAACCTAGTTTCTAGCTTACTATCAAAAGAAAGCAATTCATTTTTCGTAAAAATGCATATATAAATGAACAAAATTTAAATAATGGATTTGCGCTCAAGATAATAAAAATATTCGGCAAATTACATATTACACATATATCGCATGTGCCTTGCCGCTAGTTTAGATAACATGGAGACAAAAAATATACAGATTACTTACAAATGTATTAACTTGGATAGGTTGCCCAACACATCAGGAATACGACCACACAAAGAGTTATAGCCAATTGACCTGCACCACAGTAAACAGAATGGGAAGCGCAAATGAACACAAGAGTTAAGTGCTTGGCACAAGTAGATTAGAGGCCTGCGGCGGAGGGCTTCCAATATTTCAGTATCGCAGATGAAAGACACTTACAAATATGTCAGAGATGACATTGAACCTAGAGATGGTGGTATTGGGCCCTTAAGAAAATTCATGCGAAGATAGCTGCAAGTGGGATTTGACGATTATTAGTGTAGAAAAGTTGAGATAACTAAACAAATTTGTCACCACTCCCTCAAACGTAAACGTAATCACATACATATACACAAGCATGGTTATAGAGATGTAATACAAGGTGGAAACTTCCTTAAAACTTTTTGGTTGAAGAGATGTCTGATGGCACCGAAATTTTTTGTTAAAAAAACTCAATATTAGAGTATATTGGGTTGACAAGTAAGCCCAATATTTTTGTTTCAAGCCCATTACTTTATATGTATTTTTCCTTTCATTTCTTCCTTTTGATGTTTCAAATTAAAAGTGGTGCATTAAGTCTCATTGTATGGACCGCATCGTAGAATGATATAAAATATTTACGCACACTTTGTTATTTTTTTCTTATTTGCGTGTTTCTTTAATCAGAGGTGATTGTAAACGTAATTAACAATTAACTTTTTAGTCAATTGAGAATATGAGTCTACTTTACAAAATGATAAACGTCGTCATATACAGCGACGAGATTTAGTGGCTTTTGACACTAATCAATAGCAAAAGAAATGTGCCATCAATGTCAAACAAGACATAAACTTCCCTAAAACTTTCTAGTTCACACCCACACAAATAAATAAATAAAGCGTGGTTGTAAGAGCGCACACACACAAATAAATAAATAAAGCATGGTTGTAAGTATGAGATGAATACTTACAGTTCCCGTAGAGATTGCAACATCCCTAAACTTTCTGGTATGGATCCAGTAAGTTGGTTTTCATCGAGATGCCTGATCGTTAGCAATTTACCATTAACATCACAACTATTAAAGCTTTGGCTATAACGTTTTTCATCTTTTTTTCCTTTGTAGTTAATTAAAGTAATAAAAACAAGTAAACATTATATGCGACGGAGCCCATCATAAAGATTTCAAGCCACCCCCATAGTAGATCTTTCAATGCGACCGGACAAGTAACACCAAGAAGTACTCACCCTCGTGGATTTGGTTACCATTGTAAGGTTGTGATCTTTTCTTTTTTCAAGAGCAACATCAACTAAAATCAAGCCTCTCAAACCCATGATCACTTGAACCACGGCCAGGTTACTTATGCTAGCTTTTTGAGAGCACACACGAAGCTGGTGCAAGTAAAAATAATATATTTTGCCGGATCAGAGAAATTAAAGTTTCACTTATTCTTAATTGGTTGGGACTTGTCTCGTTCTAACTTCATTGCTCCCTTTTTTCTTCTCTATGTTCCTGCTCCTTTGTCTCATATTCTTTCTCCCCGTTTTTAAGAGAATTTACATTTTCACTTGTCAGATTTTGGATAGTTTTAATGGTAAAACAGTTGTCAATGATAGATTTTAGCTGTAACTCGAATTCCAGGCCCGTAATTACAATTTTCATATAGTGACTATTGATGGGCGCTAAATATAATCGATGATATATTCGCAAAACCTTCAGCGACAAATCCTAACACTTTATTAGCATCACTAGTTAGGATTTGTCGCTGAAGGTTTTGCGAATATATCACCGTTTATATTCACAAAACCTTTAGCGACAAATCCTAACAACACTTTGTTAGCATCACTAGTTAAATGACATCAACCATATTTAATCCGTTGCTTCTTTTTTATTTAGTGGGTGGGGCGCGGGAATGGGGTGAGGTGGGGCCCAACGGCTATAAATTTTCTTCAACTTCAATTACAACCAAAGTTTTTTCAACCGTCAATTGGCCGTTTCACTCTATGAGTAGCATAGATTAAATGCACTCCCCACCAAACTAGACTAAAAGTCTCAAGAAGATGGCTACCAATATAAGTTACATTTAACGAGAACTTACAAGATTTGTAGGAATGATAAGTTCCCTAATGAGGCAGGTATGGACCCATGCAATTTATTGTTGGATAGATCACTGGGAATAGCACAAGAATGAACAAAGATCAGGTCTAATGGCTAATATAAGAGATAAGGACACTAAAAATCTAAAACTTGGATTTCCCACTTCTTCGGAAATAATCATATTCGAAAGAACTTACAGCGAATCCAAGTAATTAAGATGTCCCACTTCCTCAGAAATAATCCCAGTTAGATCTTGGCTGTAAAAATTCCTAAAGTACACAATAAGTAAGGTTAAGGGCTATTAGCACATATTCTTACTATTTAAGCACCGTTCGTAACGTATGTCGCTAAAAGTGTGTTACGGTAAAATAATTTTTAACGATGCTGCGAACTCGTTTTCAATCAATCTGTGCATGTATATACTCCAGCACCTTGAGTACTGTCGTTCTCTCAACTTTGCACTCGATGTCGACCAAGAGGTGAGTATATTTTACCCACCATATTCTATTGTGTAGCCAAAATCGAATGAGAAAAATTACTTACAGCGCTGTAACATGGCAGACACTACCGTCCTCATAATTGCAGTTACATCGGATGATGTGATCGAAATTGCTCTCATTACAAGTCCTGTTTGAAATGGATACGCCAAATGCATCTGCACGTCCAAGCTTAAAATTCAACTTATCCTTAACGGTGGCAAGAGCGTTTGCTGATTATACAACAAAGTGAGTTTTCGTATTAGTACAGTGTTAAGTTCCTTATCTTAAAGGTTTTAATGACAAATATAGACCTTGCAATGGATCCACTCATGATATTGGCGTATAAAAAAAAATGGATATCTCACCATGCTTCCAACGTATTCATCGTCTCCAGGAATGGAAAAGAGCTACGTCATGGCAGGCAAATTTAAGAAGCCAAAGATTGTACTGTAATCTAATCCACTGAATTTCATTGGATTACGTTAAGAAAACATCCAACCCAAGTAAATTAAAGTTGAATTGGGTCAAATTGGATCACCAAATATAGGATTATACTCGATCTTAATCCATTTATCTAAACGTGATCCTACCCATTGATTCAAGTACACATATGCATCTTTGATGTTAAAGTTTTGGTAACATAAGATTATAACTAAAAGTATTTTAGCGTTGTTGCTAAAATTCATAATGACAACTTTTTCTCTTTAACATGCATTTAGAAACAATTTTTTTATGCAACAAAGGTACCGTAAAGCAAAGGATCATAGTTCCAACCATACATATGCACATACTATGCCTCACTACCCCCCTTTTGTCCCATAATTACAGGCACTCTTTGAAAATCAAACACTAACAACTTTTTCTTTTTTGTAACTTCCTAAACTCCTCATTCACCAAACTAGCTTTGGTAACATACAGGGGTCCAAAACAAAAGATTGATAATCTTACCGAATATTTGTGGGTCAAAACACAATTTCATCAAGGTTTTGCCAATAAACTACTACGTATTATTTAAACTCTCGGATCTGGTACAGATTTAATCCATTGTTGATCGATCCGATCGAAAATCACTAATAACATCCCCCAATTGTCGTTAATTTCTTTTCAATTCAAAATTTAGGCGAAAGGAGAAAGCTATTGCAATTTCGAGAGTTTTTAAATCATTTAAAATAATAACATGAAACAACATCTACGAAAAGGGTCATTGACGTATCCAAATTCAAAAACGGCTAATCTGAAGTTGCAGTCAGTATCTATCCATTAATTTCCATATACTAACAGCAATAAACAAAACAGGAAAAGTATTACTCAAAACTATATCTTTACAAGACAAATCCAGATGTAAAAAGTAAATAAACTACAAAAAACCAGTCTAATTCTATATTCATTGGCCAAAGCCTTCCAGGCCAAACTACAAATTGCAACCAATTGCCCAGGTCGCGTCCGCGCTGTCACTTTGGATAAGCAAATTTTGCAATGTTTACTTGTTTATCTGTCCCGAAACAAAAGCCCCTGCAAGCAAAAGAAATCTGTTAATCAAGCACAAATCTTCACATGTAACGGAGATGTCCAAACAAAATCATAAGAGGGAATGTAAAGACCATTTACCTAGAGTGGGCATTAAAATGGACAGTGCAACAGTTCCTGCAATCTTAAGTGGGAGTCCAGTCTTGATCATATCTTGGATATCAATGTGTCCAGTTGAGAAGCCAACACGAAGGCGTTCTTGAAGCAAGAAAATGAACTGCGCGCCGATGGCACCAGGGATCATGAGGAGAGAGGATGAACGCGCATTGTGTTCGCGATTTGGATGAGCAATGGAACAAGGAGGGTGGTGGTGGCGACGTGAACTCTGTTATCGTCGCGCACTGGCGCTTACTAGGCAAACGGCGGGGCGATGGCTAAATATGGAGCCTCATGCAGGAAACCCAAGGCTTCCGACAGCACGTCCGCGAGGCCGCTTGACCGGACGCCGTCGGCTATGGCGAAACCAGCCCCTAGTAGTAATATGATGTTCCACTCTATGTTCCCGATCTTTTTGTCTCATTTTCTTTCTCTCATGTTTTAAGAGCATGTATATCTTCACTTGTTAGATTTTGGTTAGTTTTAATGGAACAATAATTGTCAATGATAGATTTTGGCTGTAACCCAGGTTGCAGACCTATAACTACAATCCTCATAGAGCGATAATTGGTGATCTTTAAATATGATTGGTAATATATTCGCAAAACCTTCAGCGACAAATTAAATCCTAACAATACTTTGTTAGCATCACTTGTTAAATGCCATCAACCATATCTAATTTGTGATCATTAGTTGCTGCTATGTTTATTTTTTTTTTTTTTCAGGTGGGACGCGGGGATGGGGTGCGGTGGGACACAATGACTGTAGATTTTCTTCAACTCGAATTACAACCAAAGTTTTTTTTTTTTTTTTCAACCCTCGATTGGCCGATTCACTTTATGAGTAGTATAGATTAAGTGCAACCTCCACCAAGCTAGACTAAATGTCTCAAAGAGATAGCTACAAATATTAGTTACATTTAACCAGAACTTACAAGATTCGTAGGAATGATAAGTTCCCTAATGAGGCAGGTATGGACCCATGCAATTGATTTTTGGATAGATCACTGGGAATGGCACAAGAATGAATAAAGATCAATCTGATGGCTAACATTAGAGATAAGGACACTAAAAATGTAAAATTTGTTTCCCACTTCCTCAGAAATAATCAAATTCGAAAGAACTTACAGACCATACAAGCAGGTGAGATTTTCCACTTCCTCGGAAATTACCCCTGTTAGATCTAGGCTCTCAAAGGCCCTACAGTACACAAGAAGTAAGGTTGAGGGCTAGTTGCACACGTTCATACTATTTAAACATCATTCCAAAAGTATGTCGCTAAAAGTGTGTTACAGTAAAATGATTTTAGCGATGATGCCCACTCGTTTTCAATGAATTTGTGCATGTATATAGTCCAGCACCTTGAGTACTGTCGTTCTCTCAACTTTGCACTCGACATGGGCCAAGTAGTGAGTATATTACCCATCAAATTCTATTGTGTAACCAAAAACGAATGAGCAAAAATACTTACAGCCTTGTGACATGGCAAACGCTACCGTCCTCATAACTGCAGTTACATCGAATGTTGAGGTAGAAACTACTTTCGTTACAAGTTTTGTTTGATACCACAATTGCACTTGCAAGTTCAAGCTTGAAATTCAACTTATCCATAACGATGGTAAGAGCGGTCAGTGATTATGCAAGAAAGTAAGTTTTCATATTAGTGCAATTTAAAAGCTCCTTATCTTAAAGGTCTTGATGACAAATATAGACCTTGTTGCAAAGGATCCACTTATACTATTGGTGTATTAGAAAAATGAATATCTCACTTTGCTTCTAACGTTTACATCGTCTCCAGGAATTGAAAAAAGCTGTGTCATGGCAAGCATATTTAAGAAGCCAAAGATTGCTACTGTAACTTGATGGGTTCTTTTTTTTCATTCTATTATCAAATGGTTCTACGCATCTATACTAGGCCTATTAGTAATTTCATTGGATTAGACTAAAAAAAAAAAATTCCAACACAAGTAAATCAAAGTTGAATTGGGTCAAATTGGCACTCTTTGGTAACCTACAGAGGTCCAAAACAAAAGATTGACAATTTTACCAATTATTTGTGGGTCAAAACACAATTTCATTGGGGTTTTGCCAATAAACTATTACGTATTATTTAAACTCTTGGATCTCGTTCAGATTTAATCAATTGTCGATTCAATAGAAAATTATATTATATAGACTCTTGGTTCTGGTTCAAATTGAATCCATTATCAATTCAATCCAACCCAATCAAATCCATTTACTATTGGATCCATTGACAAGGCCTAGGTTCGACCCCGTACTCCCATCATCGGTCTGTATTTGCACAAACATATAATATTTGTATGAAAATATTATTTTCACTTTTTGATATGTTCTTTCACCTTCTTTTTGCAATTATAATGAGTTTAATGACAAGTGATAACCTCTTAGTTACAAGAGTATGTTAGCATATCAAGAGTGAAAATAGTATCGTGTGAAGATTCAAAATTTCACAAGTAAAGGTCTTAAAAAAAATTATTTTTCTCTACTAAAGGGAAAGAGTATCATAATATAAAAATATAGGAGAGTGAGATCATGCTAGTGGGAAAAGGCCCAGAAATTCAACAATTAACAAAGAACCAAAAGCCAGTCGTAAGCATATGAAGACTCTGAGAGTTGAAAGCCAATATACCTTCACTTTGAGGCAACAATGCAGCTGTGGAGGCAAACTTGGAACAAAGGTGACAGAAAGAAAGAAGGTGACCGAGAGGAAGTGACTTTTCTCCCATTGTCTCTTGCTCAGAACTGTTCCTGCCAAGGCCTGCTGTTTCCACGAATTTCCTTATATGGAGGAAGAGACACAAACCAATTATAGAAAGAAGAGCCTAAAGAAAAAGTAAAAAAGTTTGAAAAGGGTAAAGTTACAACAGAGAAAATGTGGTAAAATGATTCCTAGCTTTTGTTTAATTCAACCATTATAGCTAAAACAAGCTGTTTAATCTGCTAAGTTTGTTTTCTGACCAATTCACAACTTTTAATCTCTTTTTTTTTTATGAAAGTTTTTCCCCCTTTCCTCTAATGTTTTAAAACATGATAATATTGTTGGACCCCTTTTCTACAAATTTAAACTTTTAAACCAACTAGTTAACTTAACATTATATCGCTCCGGATTTGATAAGGTCTTGCATTCGATTCTTTTGCTTGCATATCCGGCCATCCTTTCTTATAGTGTCATTTGCGCTCTATTTATTTGTGCACTTTGATTTGTCTCTCCACGTTTAATTTGGGACTTGCACATGAAGGTTAGTGTTGAAGCACGATAACATTTTTACAATCATTCTTTAAAAGCTAAAGCTTTTGGCGTTGATATTCACTTAACACAACAAAGTGAGGACATGGCAATGCCATATTTTTTATGTTTCTTTAACAAGTGTGAAAAAACGTGGAGTCACTTTAATTAGTGCATATTAGACCCCCTGAGAAACTTTTCTCCGAAGTATTCTTGTGCAAGTTTGGGAAAGGGAATCTCAGCTCCAGCATTTTTGCCTTTCTACTTCAAGACATATTCCCAAGTCTTTTTCTATGACTCCAAGTGAGCCATAAAATGGAGTAGTAAAGTGACATGCCACTCATTAGAGTTGTAGCTCTCTCATAGTCATCACCCTGATCGGAAGAACTTGATTGCAACTTATACCACATAAAATAGAAGGAGTTGTATTGACCTAACCATGGTTATAAGCCAATTATTGCTTGCTAGCTTGGTAATCCAAGATTTCCAAAGATAAGAAGAGATACGAACACAGCACATTTCATGTTAAATTACTAGTAACATCCCCCAATTGTAGTGAATTTATCTTCCGAAATTGTAGGTGAAAGGAGAAAGTTACTACAATTTTGAGAGTCTTCAAACCAATTGAAATAAGAACAAACTTTGGCTGTTACCCTGATTGTAGGAATCTTCTTTCAACCCCTTATATAGTGACAATTAATAATCGCTAAATGTTTTCAGTGACTTTTCTGTTAACACTTTTAGCGATAACTTTTTAACATCACTTTTTAGCGTCACTAAATAAAAGTTACTAGAAATATTTAACAATCATTAATTGTCGCTACATGCGGGGTAGGGGGGTAGGAGAAAGTTTCCTTCAACCTGGGTAGCAACCAAATTATTTCCTTGAAATAATGACCTGAAACAACCTCTACAAAAAAAGGGTCATAGACATATCAAATACATACACGAAGAAGAATGGCCAATCTCAAGCTGCAGTCAATATCTATCCATTAATTTCCATATACGAACGGCAATAGATGAAACAGGGAAAGTATAATTCAAAACTATATATTTACAAGATAAATCCAGATGTAAAAAGTAAACAAACTACAGAGAGAGGGAAAAAAAACAGTCTAATATCCATTGGCCAAGGCCTTCCACGTCAACCTGCAAATTGCAACCAATTGCCCAGGTCGCGTCTGCGCGGTCACTTTGGATAAACAAATTTTGCAATGTTTACTTGTGTATCTGTCCCGAAAACAAAAGCTCCTGCAAGCAAAAGAAATGTGTTAATCAAGCACAAATCTTCACATGCAACGGAGATGTCCGACCAAAGCCATTTTACCTAGAGTAGGCATCAAAATTGATAGCACAGCAGTTCCTGCAATCTTAAGTGGGAGTCCAGTCTTGATCATATCTTGGATATCAATGTGTCCAGTTGAGAAGCCAACGACGTTCGAAGGCGTTCCCGTCGGAAGCAAGAAAGCGAACTGCGCGCCGATGGCACCGGGGATCATGAGGAGGAGAGGATGAACGCGCATTGTGTTCGCGATTTGGATGAGCAATGGAACAAGGAGGGTGGTGGTGGCGTTGTTCGACGTGAACTCTGTTATCGTCGCGCTTACTAGGCACACGGCGGGGCCGATGGCTAAATATGGAGCCGCCTCCAAGAAATCCAAGACTTCCGATAGAACGTCCGCGAGGCCGCTTGACCGGACGCCGTCCGCTATGGCGAAACCGGCCCCTAGTAGTAATATGATGTTCCACGGCAACTTCTTGCATTTGTTCCAATCCATTAGTTTCTCTCCCTTTTGCTTCTTGTTTGGGATTATGAACAACAAGGTTGCCATCATCACCTAAACAACAAATATTGTGATTAATTTATGCCTAGAGAATGACAGAGAAACATACAACATGGATCCACTGAAGAAAAACTCAACTGCAGATTATCTGTAATTACTGCAAATTATCTGTATCCAGATATATTTTCCATTTTGAACAGTAATACTCACACTGACAGTTCCATCACCAGCACGCCCATTGAAGATTGCTCCCCACCCAGGAATATCGTCTGTTATGCTCCTTGTCATCCACAAAACTATTAGCATCTGCATGAAAGTCCTTCACATAAATCAACTCGCTACAATTACTTTTGTCAAACTAAATTTATTTGAGCTCCGTACCGCGAACACAGCCAATATTGTCTTTTCAGCAAAAGCCATTGGACCTGCGCGTCACAAAGAAGAAAATTTACTAACAAATTTGACTCATTTCTCCTCCCTTAGCGCTTCCAAATTTTTGTATGTGTTTCAGAAGAACCGAATTAACTGATATAATCTATATATGTTTCTTAATACAATGTCAAAGAACGTTTTTAATTAAACTAGCTGACATTAATAAGACGACATGCTTCTACCAAATAATTTTTCCCTTGAAACTATCTCTTTGGGTAAGTTTGGCGCCAGCCATTATGACATTGACACAAAACGAAATTATGCTCACCTAACAGATCCAGCTCCCTCTTCAGATGAGCTTTATCTAAATAAGCAGAGAGGCCACGACCAGCTTCCTTTGGACAATACAGCAAACAAAGTATCCCCCACAAAGCAAAGAAAATCAACAGAGCCAACGGGAACCCAAAAAAGAACCAAGTACTGAAGCTGATGGGCTTTGCTTCCGGAAAATAACTCTTCCACATCCCCACCAGTATCAGGTTGACGCCCGTCCCGGTGAGCGTGCTCATCCCTCCAATGGCCGCGGAGTATATCACCCCCAGCACCACCGCCTTACAGAAGCTGCGCACGACGCCGGGCTGCGCGGGGCCCGACGGCAGGCGCTGGAGGATTCCGGTGGCAACGGGCATCATCATCATGGCGGCGGCCACGTTGTGCATCCACATGCTGACAAACGCCGTCGTGGCGCAGAGCCCGAGCAGGAGGAGCCGCGGGTTCAGTGGGTCTCCACAGAACAACAGGGTTATCTGCATGGCCCATGCACGTGATGAATATATAATAAGCCAATTATGCACCAACCGAGTGATATATGACTTGTGTGAGGTGTACGATGTAACATGTTATCGATAGGAATATAATCTTGTAGGACGTACCTGATTGGCAATTAGCCAATTATTACAGGAGAAATAATTGATTGCCCGTCTCGAAGGTTATCCACTTCCACGTTGCAATTCCAAATTTTTTTTTAAATTGGAAGCATATTTATAACGACGCGTGACGTATTTAATCATTATGTCTCACTGTTATAACTTTAATATCCGTAACGACGCGTGACGTATTATCTATTTGTATTCTCTATAAGACAATTGAAAAAACTCTCTAACTTTTGTTATTACCGATAAATGTCGGTTTATATAATAAGTCAGCTCATGGTGTGAGTTGAACAAAAGTAATTGTGCTTGACCCAAGAGACTTGGATTAGCAATTTTTTTTTTTTTTTTCAAAAGTCGAACGAACCACTTCGAGAAAGCTATAGAACAGTCTACAGAGATTGGTTAAAGGCGCTGTCATTATGAATGTGCAAGTAGAGAAATTGAATTTTATTTTGAGAGTGTTGGCTTTGTTTCGTAAACATTGGTCTTATGTTAAAGTTTTGGCATGACTGGGTCAAGAATTCGGGGGGCAACCAAAGATGTACTTGGGCGGCGCCGTGTGAAGACACTTCTGCGTATTTCGGATGAGTTCATACCGTAAATGGATTAATGGAGATGACTTACATTAAGGGCTAATCTCCTATGTATGTTGTAATGCTCAACCGCAAGAGCAAGTATGAAGCTTCCAAGGACAAGAGCAATCACATCATCCATATACGAATGTGCAACATCATCTGCGGCAGCTATTCCGAACAGGGGAAAGAGGAAGAGGGGTGACATGGAGGTCACCGGCATCGGCACCGCCTCCGTCATCCACCATGTGAACACCCACGTAAGGACGGCTAACATGTTCCGGCTAGTCACAGGACCGTCCAACTTGACAAACAGGCATATAACGGTGCATAACAACGGTCCTAGTAGTATGAAGAAATTGTTCAGTGTCAGAACGGATTTGATACTTGAATTGAAGCTCTGTGACCGGTGGATTGGATCATGAAGTGGAAGAAGAGGGGTTTTGGGTTCATCACCATTCATTTTGGAAGGTTGGGGAGAGACGGCGAAAGGGAGTTTGTGAATGCATGCAAAGAATAGCAATATAAAGGGATATAGTTTATCAAGGTTCTATCTGGCCTGGTATCATGTGTTACTTAGACAGCAAAACAGGAAAAGTAGTAGACAAATTTCATGTTGGTTTCTTCTTTATGCCGTTTGGACTTTGGTCATTAACACAAAAGGCAACTTGCCATTGTATAGCTTACCTTGGGAGCCGCCAACACCCCTTCTTGGTCATGTATCTTTTACCCTTTTTGCTATAGCAAAGTATTCTGTATATTTATTTTGCCGACATAAAGACTCAAGCAGGTCATCTTACACGTAAGATCTACAAGGCCACCTCGATCTACAAATTACTAAAATATTATTTGACGTTGTTTAGTCCTTCTGTTTCGTTCTATCATTCCAAGGATAAATACAACACTCTCTGTAAAAAAAAAAATCGTTTATTATATGGGGACATTAGACGTAAAAGAAAGGTTATTTTTATCGTCTTATATGTTCTATTAGCTCATTTTTTGGCATTAAAAGGCTAGCAATTGTTATATTGGACTGTATATTAATAGTTGAATTCTTAAACTTCACCAAAAAACAAACAAACAAATGTGTAATGGTCTCCAAATATCAGGGGTCCAATGATTGATATTGGGTGGGTCCAATTTACAGGCCACGTGGTGGGTGTACGTGACGAGATATAGACCAGAATTAAAAGAACAATTGGTCACCTGGCCTAGGAAACCAATGGAAGCAAAGCATCCACATGCAGCGGATAACGATTAACGCAAGACTCCAGTTTACATTATTGAACAAGTGGAAGGTCCTGAGTTGCCAAGGCCCCTAAGCCACAAAATTCCGGGTGGGAAGACAATAATGTTAAATGTCTCTATCTTAGTTCGTGTGACGTGGATTTCTGCTCCAAATAGTCAGGGCCAAAGTGATGACTCGTACCAGTGCTTTCAACCTCATAGATATAACGTGGTAAAATAGATGGATGCAACTAAATGAGAAGTAAGAATTTACAGATAATAAGAAGTTGAAGAGTTATGGTATTCTCATTGAATATCATATATATATATATATATATATATATATATATGCCGGTTATAACACCTTTCCTTTTGAAGCTCGTGCAGAGCTTTCAATATCACTAACGCATTCAAGTTTTTCCGGACGTTACAATTCCCGGAACGTGTTCTAGATAATGTGATTTACTTTAAAGTATCGACCCCTAATTTTTATAAGAAGCTTATATACCATTTTCTTAACCATTTAGTTAAACATTCCATTTACGACCCGGCGATTGCCTGGTGTATAGAATGGAACCTGATGCTTTACAATTTTAGGTAAATTTTTTCGCTAAAGAAATACTCCGTACAAGATAAAATTTTGCTCCTAGAAGTTTTAAGCAAGGCAACTTTGGTGTGGACTTCTTTAAAAAGCTATAGAGGCCATGTCTTAGTTGATTTTACTCATGCTTTTGAAGAAGATCGTCTTTCTTCCGGTAACAAGTGCAACTTCGTTCGTTGCATATTACCCTGTGACATAATTTCTGGTTTGAAAAATCGCGGGATCAACTTTAAAGTTGGAGTCTCTCTTGCTCAACTCTCGATTGTGTTATGTGGACAAAGGAAATGGGATGACGCTCGCTTGGGAATCAAGAGACGTGTGACTAAGAAAGAAGGGAAATCAAGAGACGTGCGACTAAGAAAGAAGGGAAATCAAGTTCCAAATCAAACTCAATGTTTGAAAAAATAATAGAAGCACAATGAGACGAAGAGATATATGTGAGGAATAGGTGGATCGAGTTGCCAAATTCAATGATGAAGTTGGAAGCCCCACCACCTAACGTCATAAGTGCTGGCTGAAGCATTATTTCGATAAAAATAATGTTAAAGTGCTATGTTAACTACACTTTAGCGACAAAAATTATTATTATTCTAAATTTATTTGCAAGAAGGGTAAAAGATTTTCGAGAATAACTTTCGTCATATTAAAGTTATTACATCAAAGAATCTTTATCCGCTTATATCTTGAATACTTCTCGATTTTAACTTTGAACCAAGCGTTTTCAGTAAATGGAGCTTAGCACAAAATTTTTCTATTAGATCACATGCAATAGAGCCCATCAAGTAGTAGTCAATACTTGGTTTATGTTTATCTTTCTTGACACAAGCGTTCAGAAACCTATCATTGACCATATCACATCATATATAGTTGAAAAACTCAAATTGCCAATGCCTTGATTCAAACTCTTAATAAGATAGACGATCTCTTTTCTTTCCTTATGTTCTTCTTTACCGAAAAGAAAGAGCTACGTTGATTATAACAATTAAATCAACTTATAAGTCGTAATCTATGAACGTGCCATGTATGTTTTTATACACTAATGTTACTGTCGGTCTACGAGTATGTTAACTCTCCAGCTAATCCTACGTTTATAGCATATCCAGACTCTAGTAGAGACTGTTCCTAATATTTTTAGTCTAGTCCGAAACTTCTTCTAACCATCCTTTTCGGCGGAAAAAGATTGTTGCTAAAGCTCAATGGTGACACTTTTGAAGCATTTTTAAGCGGGATGAAATGTCGACACCGATTCTTTAGTTATGCTAAAGTTTTGCTAGAGAAAGTTTTAGGAATGATTTTCCGTCGTGGAAAAGCAGAAGGAATTTTTTTTTTTTCCCGCTCATTGAGATTGTACATTCAACAAAAATCTAATGTTCAAGTGAACTACGTACATATAGTTAATCATTCCAAACTTTCAGACTATTCTTGCCCCCCAATTCTATTGTATCGTGCTAAAACAAAAATAATAATAATAATAACGTACAGCATTATCGCACATCTTTGCGCAAGTTTCTACTTAGGCGCTAATAATTGTACGCATGAACACATTGGAAATAAGTTCAGACGTCAGTGTACAAGTCAAGACTGCAAATTGTTGAAGTCTTCGTTTCTGAAATTTCTCGTGTATTTAACTTTGTACTCAGACAAAGAAAAAGATGTGTAATTATCTGAATTCACAATGCCCAACTTTTTCTTCTAATATTAATATACTAGCATTTTGAAATTATTACACACTTATATGGGGTAGGCCATTTTCAATTGAGGTGCACTTGGGCTTAGTCTACTCTGGTTATGACAAGCTCGGTTCGAGTCTCCTTTTTTTGCAATTGAGTTGTCTCTGAAGTTTTGAGGCAGAGTCGGCTCGGGAACTGTTGAAGCCATTAAAGAGGAAGGAAATTTCTACAGCAATATATCTTTCAGAAATAGAAGCAATGTCTCAGAAGCAGCTTATGTTGCAGCGAGCCTGGTTTAACGGCCCTTAGGAATCAGTTGAAGGAGGAAGTTGATCTTTCAAGTATGCATCATCACGGCAAGAGACGAGGAAGACGCACTTCAGGCCATGAGTATATCCTCAAAGGCACTTGAAGGTTGTACTTTGAAGTTACTCAATTTTTCTGACAAATGCCCTTGGAGAGAATCGCTTTAGGGCTCTTGAGATGCTCTTGTAATCCCAGATTGGCTGCTTGGAAAAAACTATTTTTTGTGAACAGCGGCGTCACAGCGAGAGCTGCGCAAGCTATTTGTGAGTTAATGCCTTCCACGAAGCAGCCGAAAGCTCTATGTTTCCATAATAACACGACTGGTGACGAAGGGGCTGTGGCTATTTCTGAAAGTGTGAAGCGCTCAGATTTGCAGGAGGATTTCCAGTGCTATTCTGCTGGTTGAATCTGTAGGGGGAAGTGCATTGTCTGAAGCTCTCGGGATGTGTCCGCATTTGAGGAAGATTGACGTACAAGGCAGCGTATTCGGTATCCAAGCTGGACTTACGCTAAGCAAATCGATTTCTAAGTATGCAGGAACCTCAGAGAACTTAACGTAAGCTACCTGGATTTGGAAGATGATGGGGTCATTTCCATAGCCAATGGTTCCAAACAAACAGCCCCTTATCTTGAATCATTGGAGATGGCTGGAAATGACATGCGTATCAGCTAAAGATCGATGCTTATGCTTTATCTGTGTGTATAGAAGAGAAGCAGTTACCACATTGAACTTGGCTCAAAATGAACTGAAGGATGGGTTTAATTTGGATCGGCAAGGCGTTAGAAAGGCCATGATGAACTGCAGGAAGTTAATATAAGCCAGATCACAAACTGTTGCTGCTAAAAATATGCTCCGCGTACTTTGCGGAACCCGAGCCTGAACCGATGACCTGCAAGACAGAAAACGAGTGACTGCCGGGTGGGGTTCCCGGCAGAGAACTCTCCGATGCTTAAGTCAGAGCGCAGCTACAGGATAATAACATTGAAAAAGCATGAAAGACACAATGTGTATCTGTGTGTGTAGTTCCATACCTGGGGGGTAGACCCCTTTATATGCTTTGATTTCATATTTAAGTATGATTAGATAAACCACTTTATGAGAAAATGGTTATGATGAACTATGCATGATAACATATTTGAATGTATGCTTAAATGGAAAAGAGTATTTGATGTTTAGAAACTTTAAATGATCACTTGGGATGACCAAAAATATTTTCAGAAGAGTTGGAAACGAAAAATGGTGAAACCTTCAGCTGGGAGTAACCGGTTGTTGACTGGATTTCCTGTGAATTGTTTTGCTTTTTGCAAAGAATTGTACCACCTTGTGCTTGTGACGTGTCAACCTAGCATTGTGACACGTCGTGCTTCGAGCCTTGTCGTACTTTGGTTAGAATTGTCGTGCTTACTAGGTGGCACAACCGTGTCTTGCTACCTCATGCTTCCAACCTTGTCATGCTTTGCTTAGCCTTGGCATGCTTGCTAGGTGGCACAACTGTGTCTTGCCACCATGTGCTTTGAGCCTTGTCGTGCTTGCTAGGTGGCACAACCGTGTCTTGCCACCTCGTGCTTAAAGCCTCATCGTGCTTGACTTTTCCACCTCTTCACCTCCACTTAACACCCCCTACTTGCTTCTAATTTGATATAAAAGACCAATTGACATGCTTAAATTCTCTTATCTCATTTTTTAGAGAAAAGTGCAAGAAAAGCAACCAAAAACCTCCCAAAATCTAGAATTAAGGCTTGTTTTTTAAAGGGAACCTCAAGCTGTTGATTTGAAAAGTTTCTATGAGTTTCAAACAGTGTTTTGAACGTGTCTTGAGGAGTATTTTGAAGGTGTTTCAAATATGAAAATTTGGTTCTTTCATCTCTTCTTTAAGGTAAGATAGTTAAAGCTTTTTAATGGGCTTTTAAGACATGAATATGGATATATGCTATGTTAGCGTAACTCTTTTAGTATGAATTCTTTGTCAAACCTTTAAATACTTGTTAGCGACTTGTTAATAAGTGAATCTATTCATGTTTAACATATTGGAGGTTATGGAAGATGTGAAATAGGTTGTGGTATGTGTGAATTATGGAATTATGTCAAATTAGACATGGTTAGAATATGGTTTTGGACATGTTTGTTAAGTTCTATAATTGAAGCTCAATTGTGGAATATAAATGATTATGTTACATGTTCAAGATGTTATGAAGATGATGTTACATACTTTCATTGTAAGGGATGGTTGATATATTGTTGATGATTATTATGCCACCCCATTCAAATGATTGGGGGTTGATTTGATTGTGTTTGAGTAGCGGTGCACCGTATGAGCCGAACAGTTGTATCTCCGACTGCTACCCGAGGCAGTATCAGTATTCAATTGTTTTCGGTTACTTTGCCATTGGCCGAGGCAAAAGTTGTGATCTTATATCCCGGGTTGTGGTGACATAAGGGTGGTCTATTGATGAGATTGAATTCGGGAATGGTAAACTCTTGTAATGCTCAACTAAGTGTGACCATGTGATATGTGTTATGTGCACATATAGAACTGCTTAATGTGATTGAATTGTAATAGCATGCATTATCAGTATTCTTGAGTTTAAAGTTACATTAAATGTCTTTGATTATCTTACTGAGCCAGTGGGCTGACGGGTTTTTACCCATAATAACATTTTAGATCAAGGAGTCGGTCCCTCGAAAGGCAAGGAGAAGGTGTGAGGCACGGTGAGAAGACGAGCAAGGGGTCACTTGTACATTTGTGAATTAAGTTGTACTTATGTAGTACAGTATGTCAATTTTGAGATCTGGCAGAGATCTTACTAGGTGTGTTTTGTAATAGTAAACTCTTTAATTTTGTATAATATGGTTTGATTACCAAGTGAGTTAGAATGAATTGTATTATCAGTATGATGTGATTAGTTGATGTGTTGTAATGCTCCAGCTGGGTTGAGATAACCCTAAGTTGGGGCGTTACATCGAGTACCCTACCTGGCTAGCTAACATCGTACCCATTCACAAACCTTTTGATCAAGTTAGGATGCGTGTTGACTACTGAGACCTAAACCAAGCTTCTCCCAAAGATGACTTCCATTTGCCCATCATAGACCTAATCATAGACAACACAACTGAGCATGAGTTGGTATCCTTTGTAGATTGTTTCACGGGATATAACAAGATAAAAATGGCTCTTGAGGACTAGGAGAAGACAACGTTCAACCCCCTGAATACCTTTTGTTATACAGTGATGCCTTTCGGTTTGAAGAATGCTGGGGCTACATACCAGCAAGCCGCTACCACCTTGTTCTATGACATGATCCATAAGGAGGTTGAAGTTTATGTGGACAACATGATCATCAAGTCCAAAAAGAGGGAGGATCATTGTAGAGTATTAAGAAAATACTTCGAGTGGTTGAGGCAGTACAACGTGAGGTTAAACTTGCACAAGTGTGTGTTCGGAGTTCAGAGTCACAACCAGGAACTTGTTAGGTTTCATGGTGAGAAAATAAGGGATAGAGGTGGACCCAGCCAAGATCAAAGCATAGTTGAGATGCCTCCACCCAAGATTGAGAAGGAGATCCGAGGGTTCTTGGGTAGAACCCAATACATTAGTCGGTTCATATCCCAGTTAAACATGATCTGTGAGCCTGTGTTCAAACTGTTGAAGAAGGATTCAAGCTTAGAGTGGAACCCCTTATGCTAGGAAGCCTTCAACAAAATCAAGCAATACCTTAACAACCCTTTAGCCTAAACCTGCCAAATCCCGGTTAGCCGTTTGTTGCTATACCCAACCGTGATTGATACCACAGCCGGAGCCATGCTAGCCCAACATTTGGAGAATTCCTTGGTTAAGAGGGCTATATACTATGTCAGTAAGAAGTTAATCCAAGGGGACATGAATGTCTCAATCGTTGTGTTACCCAAGGGGACATGAATTATTCATCCCTAGAGAAAACATGTGTATCTTTGATTTGGGTAACACAACGATTGAGACATTACGTTTGGCGTACCCCATCAGATTTTTGGCTAGAATAGAACCTATGTAGTACTTGCTTGAGAAGTCTGTCCTGTCTAATTACACAGCCAAGTGGCTTTTCTTGTTGTCTGTATTGTTGACTTGTTGATTTTGATGATTTCAGACTTATCTTATCTAACATTAATCTGACAATATTATTAAAGTTAAAACATTTCAGGCTTTATCTTAATCAAACAAAGACATAATCTTGACATGGATGACAGAGACTTTGCACGACCTTGACATGGATGACAAAGACTTTGGACTTGTTTGGACTCAAGCTTTGGACTATAGATAAAGATGCAAGATCTTGAAGTATACATTTTCTTGATTAGTTTTTTCTTTAAAGCCTTTCTTAAAGGATCTGACAGAAATTCTAGTAAAGAACGAAACCAAGATATTTAGTCGAAGTCAAGTTTTTGAGTCAAAACCAAAATGTTTTAGTCTAAGCTAAAACCTTCAGTCGAAGCTAAGACTTTCAGTCGAAGCTAAGACTTTCAGTCGAAGCTGTGACTTTCAGTCGAAGTCAAGTGTTTCAGTCGAAGCCAAATGTTTTAGTCGAAGTCAAGTTTTTCAGTCGAAGCAAAATGTTTTAGTCGAAGTCAAGACTTTCAGTCGAAGCCAAATGTTTTAGTCGAATGCAAGACTTTTAGTTGAAGCCAAGACTTTCAGTCGAAGCCAAGACTTTTAGTCGAAGCGAAGATGTTTTAGTCAAAGCCAAAATGTTTTAGTCGAAGTCAAGTCTTTCAGTCGAAGTCAAATGTTTTAGTCGAAGGCAAGACTTTCAGTCGAAGCCAAGACGTTTTAGTCGAAGCCAAAATGTTTTAGTCGAATCCTTCTTATTTGGTTTTTCTACCTAACGGTCCTCTATTTCCTTCCTGTATAAATAGGGAATCTGTTAGAGCATTAATGACCTTTTTCTCTCGCGCAAATTTTTACTTTGAAAAACTCTCTCATCTCAATCTCTTATTCTTATCAATTATCTTTTGAGTGAGTTTACCTTTGAGAAAGTTCTGTGTAAGCTTCTTGGTTTTGTTCTTGAAAGAATATAGATCTTCCCACCTAAGAAGGCTTAGCTTTAAAACTTTCATTGTACTATCTGCTCAAGAAGGATCCTGTTTATTGTATTCAAATTGTAATCTCTTTTCATTTGTAATCTGTTGGAAACCTTGGAAGGGTTTCGGATATTGTACTGAGGTTTGAGCTAGCACCCGAAGCTAGTTGGTTTAGTGAAAGGCTCGAGTAGGTCTCCCTTGTGTGGAGTGCTCGAGGACTGGATGTAGGCTGGTGGGGCCGAACCAGTATAAATCTCAGTGTTAAACTTGTTACTGTTATATCCGTCTTTACGTTGTAATCTTAATTTTTAAATTCATACTCTAAGTTGTAAATCACCTATTCACCACCCTCTAGGTGTATTTAGGGACCTACAAGTGGTATCAGAGCCGTGTGCTCTGGTATTCTTTTGTGACTTAATCGTCAAGAGCTAAAGATCGTGTTATGGAAGAAGGATCAGCAACCACCAGGCCACCCTTGTTGAAAAATGACAACTACAGCTACTGGAAAAATCGCATGAGGAATTTTCTGAGGAAGGATACTCACGTATTGTATGTTGTTGAAAATGGTCCTATAATTCCTATGAAGGATGGACCAGATGGAACCAAGATTCCGAAAAGAATTCTTGAAATGGATAATCATGAGGCACAACTTTTCTCCATGGATGATAAAGCTAAGAACATTATCAGCTGTGGCCTCAACATAAATGAGTACAATCGAGTCTCAGCATGTGAGACAGCTAGAGAAATGTGGAGATTGTTGGAGGTTACTCATGAAGGAACAAATCAAGTAAAAGAGACCAAAATCAACATGTTGGTCCAGCAGTACGAGGCCTTCAAGATGAAGGAGCACGAGTCCATAAATGAGATGTACTCCAGATTCACTCTCATTATCAATGGGATGAGACTTTTGGGTAAAACTTACCCAGAAAATGAAGTGGTCCGAAAAGTTCTCAGATCTCTCCCAAAAAGATGGGAAGCAAAACTCACAGCCATTCAAGAGGCGAAGGACTTGAATGTGCTGAAGCTTGAAGAATTGGTGGGTTCTTTAATGACTCATGAAATTACAATGAAAATTCATGACGAAGAAGAAACCACCTCCAAGAAGAAGAACTTAGCTCTTAAAGTTGAGACCTCTCATGAGCCAACGGAAAGCAGCGACGATTCTGATCCTGAAATGGCTCTCATCACTCGGAAGTTCAAGAAGTTTCTTGCAAACAAGAGAGATGGGATGTTCAGGAGAAATCCAACAAACCAATCACATCAAAGAAATAACAGTGATTGGAACGTAAGGGAAAATCCTGACGCCTGCTACGAATGTGGCAGAACTGGGCATATAAAGAAATACTATCCACAACTCAGGAACAAGACCCCCAACAGCAACAGTCGAGACTTCAAGGAGAAGAAGTTCAAATCCAGAAAAGCACTGCTGACTTGGGATGACTCTGATGAAAGCGATAAGGAAGGAAGCGAGGATGAGGACGTAGCTCAACTCTGCTTCATGGCAAACGATGATGATCCCAAGGTAACCCCTGAAAAACATTTTAACGAACTTAAGTCAGCTTTTCTCGAACTCAGTAAAAACTATGAAAAGTTGAAAATTAAAAATGCAGATCTAAAAAATAAGGCTTTTTCTTTGATAAGTACTGTTGAAGAGTTGGAAGGTGAAAAGGAAGAGTTGCAAGAAAAAATTGAATTTTATATTTCTGAAAATGTTTCTTTAGAAAATAATCTAAATGCTTTTAAGAAAGAAAATTTTCTTGAGCCTTCTGAAATCCAATTTCTCAGAGAAGTCAAAGTTCCAGTTGAAAATGAATCTTTAAAATCTCAACTAGAGGATATGACTACACAAAAAATAAATTTAGAAAAGGAGATTGAAGATCTGAATTTTACTCTTTCAAAATTTACCCAAGGAAGAGAGAATTTGGATATTCTTTTGGGAAAACAAAGATGTGTCTTTGAGAAAAGTAGAATTGGTTATGATCCTTCAAAGAAGCAAAAGGATTACAAAAATTTCTTTAACAAAAGTTTAGTTTCCTGCTCCCCATTCACTCTCTGTACGGTATGTAACAAAAATGGACATTTAGTTAAAAATTGTCCTCTTAATCTTATTAAAAATCAGTCAACTTTTTCTTTTACTAAGAATAAAATGAAACATGTATGGGTGCCAAAATCTTTTTTATCTAATCTTCCAGGACCCAAGAAAGTGTGGGTACCTAAAAGAACGAAACCAGAATCTGTTGTAGGTATGCTTGAAAGCAAGGGTAGACTGCAACAAATGGATTCTCGACAGCGGTTGTTCAAGACATATGACAGGTGATCGTTCTTTTTTCTCGCACATCACCCCGAAAAATGGCGGGCTTGTTACCTTTGGAGACAACTCAAATGGTAAGATCATCGGTAAAGGTAAAATTGGCACCGGTTCCATTTCTATCGACAACGTATCCTTAGTTTACGGTTTAAAGTCTAATTTGATAAGTATCAGTCAACTAATCGATAGTGGAGACAAAGTTCAGTTTGAAGGCGAAAAATGTCTTATCAGTCATGCCTCAGATGGGAGTACGCTGATCGGTAAGAGAGATGGTAATATCTATACTCTATCTTTTGATGCATTTGACTACTCTCGTGAAGTATGTCTTTCTGTTCAGCACAATGATATTTGGTTGTGGCATCGTAGATTAGGTCATGTTCACATGGATCTAATCAAGAAACTTCTCTCGAAAGATCTTGTCAGAGGCTTACCAAATTTGAGGTTTATCAAGGATAAAATCTGTGATGCCTGTCAATATGGTAAACAGTCAAAAATTTCTTTTCAAGCCAAAAATGTTGTTTCCACCTCTCGCCCTCTTCAACTCCTTCATTTAGATCTTTTTGGCCCTACTAGAAATGCTAGCCTAGGTGGAAATTTTTATGCCTTCGTCATTGTTGACGATTTTTCAAGATACACCTGGGTTCTTTTTCTAACTCGTAAAGATGAAGCGTTTGAAAATTTTTTCAGTCTTGTTAAGCAGCTTCAAAATGAGAAGGAGTTGAAGCTTGTCAAAATTCGAAGTGATCATGGCGGTGAATTTGAAAAAGATTTTATCCCTTTTTGTATTTAAAATGGCATTTCACATGAGTTTTCTGCTCCTCGGACATCCCAACAAAATGGAGTTGTTGAGAGAAAAAATCGTACTCTTCAAGAAATGGCCAGAACCATGCTTCAAGAAAACTCTCTGCCAAAATATTTTTGGGCAGAAGCCGTCAACACTTCCTGTTACGTGTTGAACAGAGTACTCATCAGACCAATTCTTGATAAAACTCCCTACGAACTGTTCTCAAATCGAAAACCAAAAATCGATTATTTCAGGGTTTTCGGTTGCAAATGCTTTATTTTGAACAATCGTGAGAATTTAGGAAAGTTCGATGCGAAATCTGACAAGGAAATATTTCTTGGTTACTCATTAAAAAGTATAGCATATAGAATTTATAACCGTAAGTCTATGACCATTGAAGAATCTATGCATGTAGTATTTGAAGAATCTAATGTTGAAAAACCAAGTAAGATTGCAGGTGATGACGATGAAGAACTCTCCATGGATTTGAACAACAAACTTAACGTCTCCTCAACTGAGGGGGAGTGTTCAACTTCTTCTCACAACAATAACGATGAGACTCTGCCACTTCCAAAAAGTTGGAGATACTCTTCTAGTCATCCATTAGAACAAGTTATAGGCAATGTGGAACGCGGAGTTACAACTCGGTCTACGGTAAATCTCTTCTGTGCGGATTTTGCTTTTCTTTCTCAAATAGAGCCTAAAAACATTTCAGAGGCTCTAAATGATTCTGAGTGGATTCTTGCCATGCAAGATGAATTGAATCAATTTGAGAGAAGCGATGTTTGGACACTAGTTCAGGCTCCTGTTCAACAAAAGGTCATTGGAACAAAGTGGGTTTTTCGAAACAAACTTGATGAAGATGGCCATATTGTTCGTAACAAAGCCAGACTAGTTGCTCAAGGATACAATCAAGTCGAAGGGGTTGATTTTGATGAAACCTTTGCCCCTGTTGCTCGACTTGAAGCTATCCGAATTCTTTTGGCATTTTCATGTCATTTGAACTTCAAACTTTTTCAAATGGACGTGAAAAGCGCTTTCTTGAATGGGGTAATACAGGGGGAAGTTTTTGTTAAACAACCTCCCGGTTTTGAAAATGAAAAATACCCGAATCATGTCTTTAAACTGAAAAAGGCTTTGTACGGTCTTCAACAAGCTCCTCAAGCTTGGTACGATCGTCTCAGCAGCTTCCTCATTGATCATGGATTCTCTCGTGGCAAAGTCGATACTACTCTCTTTACAAAAACTCGTAGTTCCCATATTTTAATAGTTCAAATATATGTTGATGACATTATTTTTGGTGCCACTAACAATGATCTATGTCAAGAATTTGCTGAGAATATGCGCAGGGAATTTGAGATGAGCATGATGGGTGAACTTACTTTTTTTCTTGGACTTCAAATCAAGCACTCCAAAGAAATAATTTTTATCAATCAGTCTAAGTACACTCGGGAACTTTTGAAAAGGTTTGGCTTGGAAAATGCTAAACCTAGAGGTACCCCTATTTCTCCCAGCGTCAATCTTATCAAAGATGAAAATGGTAAAGATGTAGATAGTAAACTTTTTCGTGGTATGATTGGCAGTTTACTCTATCTTACTGCATCTAGACCTGACATCATGTTTAGTGTTTGCATCTGTGCTCGTTTTCAAGCCTGCCCCAAAGAATCTCATTTATCTGCAATTAAACGTATTTTTAAATATCTCTCTGGCACTCTAAACTTAGGTCTCTGGTATCCTCGTAATTCTTCAATAGATCTGGTCGGTTTTTCTGATTCTGATTATGCGGGATGTGTTGTTGATCGTAAGAGTACTAGTGGCACCTGTCAATTTCTCGGAGATGCTTTAGTTTCATGGCACAGTAAGAAACAGACATCTGTGGCTCTATCCACTACTGAAGCGGAATATGTTGCAGCTGGAATCTGTTGTGCCCAAGTTTTATGGATGCGTCAAACTTTACAAGATTTTGGTGTCTCTTTAGAGCTTATTCCTATTATGTGCGACAGTAGCAGTGCTATAAATATTAGTAAAAATCCTGTCCAACACTCACGCACTAAGCACATAGATATTCGTCATCACTTTCTCCGCGACAATGTTCAAAAGGGGTTAATTGAACTTAAGAAAGTTGGCTCTGAAGATCAGCTCGCCGATATCTTTACAAAACCTTTAGCTGAATCATCTTTATGTTCTCTTCGTCGTCGTTTGGGAATGTGCGATCTTAGTTAATTTTTGCTCTGTTAAAATTTTAGTCGACTGAAAGTCCCCTTTCAGTCGACTAAAAGTCCACTTTCAGTAGACTCAAACCCTTTCAGTCGACTAAAAGTCCACTTTCAGTCGACTCAAACCCTTTCAGTCAACTGAAACATGACTTTCAGTCGACTAAAACTTTTCTGCCTATTTATATGCCACTTTTTTCACTTTCACTTTTTACTGTTTCGCTTTTTCACTGTGTCTTTCATTTTCACTTTTGTTTCTCTTCTTCTCTCTCTTGTCCACCTGTCACTCCAAGGACCCACATGGCCTCTAAGTCGTCGTCGTCTTATTATTCAATCTAACGAAGAAATCGATGGGTCTCCGTCCTCTACCGATGCTGCGCCTGCCGCTGTGGCTGCTCCACCGCCCGTCCTCGCACCCGTCAAAGATCCACCGCTGCTTCGCGCCGTTCGTCCTCTGCAACTGTCCATCCGTCATCAGCTACATCGTCCACTTCAGGTACTGTAGTTCCTCCTCCTCCTCCACCTGCTACCTCTTCTTCGTCTGCCTCTCCACCAACTTGCCCTCCCCCTACCTGCCCATACACTTCCCCTTCCGATATCCTTCACATTCCCCATTTCTTTCCAACTCCCGACGACCAACTCACATATTATACACATTTCGTCAATCGGGAAGTCATCCCCGGTCGCCCAAGTGATGTCAATCTCATGACTCAACTTGGTGTTACCGCTCTGATTGAGCGAATGGGCTATCTCTCCATTCTCTCTCCACCCTCCACTTATTATCCTGCTCTTGTGCGCATGTTCTACTCAAATTTGCACTTTAATGCTCAACCCCCTACTTTTCTGACCTCGTATGTGAATGGGGTCCACATTCGTCTTGAGGACACCACGTTGGCCCATATTTTTGGTTTTGTAAATCAATCTTCTACTCTTGTTTTCACTGCGAATACATGGTGTACCACCAGTTCCTTTACTCCACTCCAACAGACCCAAACACTCTTAGGGGACCCGTCTATCACTAATCCCCGTAAACCCAATTTAGGTGACATGTCCCCTCTTTATCGCGTTCTCCACCTTATTCTCTGTTACAATCTCTCGGCCCGTTCTGGCTCCTATGCTACCTTTTCCTACTTAGACATCATTCTTCTCACCCATTTCATTCGGGGTTCCCCGTTAAACATTGCCGGCATTATCATGCTCGTCATGAATGCCCGTAAAAACAAATCTTCTACTAACCTTCCTTTCGGCCTTTTGTTAACTCGAGTCTTTGAGCATTTTCATGTTCCCTTGCCTACTTCTAACTCGGAACGTATCCCTCTTCCGAGTCATCATGTGCTCGATGAAACTTCTCTTCGTCGAGCCGGCTTCGCCATCCGCTCCGATCTCACCTCCAACACTGTTCTTCTTGAACGCCCTTCCCAGTCTATCCCAGCTTCCATTCATGTTCCCTCCCCTACTCCTGAAATTCCCTCAGCCCCCCATTCTGCTTCCATCCCACCTTTTTCACCACCTCCACCTCCTTCTCCTCAGTTCATACCCCCTGCTCCTACTGACCCTTCCACCTCAGTTCCTCCTTTTCCCACCCCTCCTCACCCTGCTGATCCCTTCTTCACTAGTCCACTAAACGACTTCTCAAATTTCAATTTTGATGAATTTCTCTCTTCTGATCACCCGACCTCTCTGACACTCTTTCTTGAATCTTTACCTCGATTCAACTCATTCTTGAATCCCAAACCACCCTTGCTGCTTTCATGGCCAATAACCACACTATTCTTCTTCAAGAGCTTGCTGCTCTTCAGCAGTCGGTTCAACATTCTTCCGCACAGCTACTTTCAAACCAAATAGATTTTCACAACCTCCTCAATGACCTTACTGCTAACCTCATCTCTCTCCCTCTAAATCAAACCCCTATTCTTGAAAGTCTGACACGGATGTCGCATGACCTTCACCACCAGCAAGAGGCTGCCCTTCAGGATCATCGTCGCCAGGCTTATCTCACGACGAGCATTCTGACAGAACAGAACCGCTATTTGGCTCATCAGACTTTCGATCAGGCTCATGGTTTTCGGGTGACTCGTCCAGATGTCTTTCCTTCTCGACATACTGGCAACGACGGGGAAGAATGGTTCTTCAACCCGCATCTTCCTTACAATCCTTCGCCGCCGCGCTCTCCTCGCGTCGTTGAAGTAGTTGAAGTTCCCACAATAGATCCGTCGCCTGCTGCTACCTCTTCTGCGCACGGTACTCGTCGGTCTGCTCCGCCGCCCGCTGATCCCTCATCCTCTGCACAAGGTTCTCGCCGCCGTCGGCCTTAGTTTTTATTTCTTCATTCTTTGTTGCCTTGGATGCCCCCACTTTTTGCTTTGACAAAGGAGGATAACATGTATTAATCTATCATTCTTCTTATGCATCTGTATTAAAAATTTTGATTATTTAAAGATGCTCTTTCTATTGTTCTCTTATATGAATGTTAACTGATTAAGGGGGAGTATGTCTTTTAATATTGTCATCATCAAAAAGGGGGAGATTGTTGACTTGTTGATTTTGATGATTTCAGACTTATCTTATCTAACATTAATCTGACAATATTATTAAAGTTAAAACATTTCAGGCTTTATCTTAATCAAACAAAGACATAATCTTGACATGGATGACATAGACTTTGCACGACCTTGACATGGATGACAAAGACTTTGGACTTGTTTGGACTCAAGCTTTGGACTACAGATAAAGATGCAAGATCTTGAAGTATACTTTTTCTTGATTAGTTTTTTCTTTAAAGCCTTTCTTAAAGGATCTGACAGAAATTCTAGTAAAGAACGAAACCAAGATTTTTAGTCGAAGTCAAGTTTTTGAGTCAAAACCAAAATGTTTTAGTCGAAGCTAAAACCTTCAGTCGAAGCTAAGACTTTCAGTCGAAGCTGTGACTTTCAGTCGAAGTCAAGTGTTTCAGTCGAAGCCAAATATTTTAGTCGAAGTCAAGTTTTTCAGTCGAAGCAAAATGTTTTAGTCGAACTCAAGACTTTCAGTCGAAGCCAAATGTTTTAGTCGAAGGCAAGACTTTCAGTCGAAGCCAAGACTTTCAGTCGAAGCCAAGACGTTTTAGTCGAAGCCAACATGTTTTAGTCGAAGTGCAGTCTTTCAGTCGAAGTCAAATGTTTTAGTCGAAGGCAAGACTTTCAGTCGAAGCCAAGACTTTCAGTCGAAACCAAGACGTTTTAGTCGAAGCCAAAATGTTTTAGTCGAATCCTTCTTATTTGGTTTTTCTACCTAAAGGTCCTCTATTTCCTTCCTGTATAAATAGGGAATCTGTTAGAGCATTAATGACCTTTTTCTCTCGCGCAAATTTTTACTCTGAAAAACTCTCTTATCTCAATCTCTTATTCTTATCATTATCTTTTGAGTGAGTTTACCTTTGAGAAAGTTCTGTGTAAGCTTCTTGGTTTTGTTCTTGAAAGAATATAGATCTTCCCACCTAAGAAGGCTTAGCTTTAAAACTTTCATTGTACTATCTGCTCAAGAAGGAGCCTGTTTATTGTATTCAAATTGTAATCTCTTTTCATTTGTAATCTATTGGAAACCTTGGAAGGGTTTCAGATATTGTACTGAGGTTTGAGCTAGCACCCGCAGCTAGTTGGTTTAGTGAAAGGCTTGAGTAGGTCTCCCTTGTGTAGAGTGCTCGAGGACTGGACGTAGGCTGGTGGGGCCGAACCAGTATAAATCTCTGGGTTAAACTTATTACTGTTATATCCGTCTTTACGTTGTAATCTTAATTTTTAAATTCATACTATAAGTTGTGTTCACAACCTATTCTGGACCGCACCCCGGGTCCCGCTAAGAGATCCTAGTGGCGCGACACGTCACACATTTGGCGGTCAACATCGCTCAACAAGATTGCTCTGTCAAAGTACTCCGCGCCTCGAGCATCCGGACGGCGATCAAATGTGTGCTCCCCCCAAATCGGGTCAGCCACCCCAAGGGGGTCGGCCACCCCAAGGGGTCGGCCACCCCAAGGGGGTCGGCCACCCCAAGGGGTCGGCCACCCCAAGGGGGTCGGCCTCCATTGCCCCGCGAAGGGGGGAACCTGTTGCACGGCACTAGCTTCTCACTCCAACAACACACCCCCGCTATCTTCAGTAGTGCGACGCTCATTGTTGCTGGCTCAATCAAACTCGCGGCGGGACGGGCTCGCAACCCTTAAGCCCTCGCCGGCTCAATCAACCGACGGGCTCCGGCCCTCGCGGGCACAATCAACCGGAGGCTCCGGCCTTCGCCAGCACAATCAACCGACGGGCTCCGGCCCTCGCAGGCACAATCAACCGGAGGCTCTGGCCTTCGCCCGCACAATCACCCGACGGGCTTCAGGGGGCTCCGCTCGTAGTGCCCCGACACGAGGACCCACCGCTACGGACTCCGAGCATCAAGCCATGAACATGTGCGCTCATATCACCGTTGATCATCGACGTCGTCAGGGCAATGAACCGCGGGTCACTCCGGGACGGGAGCAGGTCCTCGGAGGGCATCGCGTCCGGCACGCCTGGCAGTTGGCTGCAGGGGCAACCTTCACCGCTGCCAGGATCTCTGCGCGTCTCATGACGCATCTCGTGGGATTCAGTAAGGGCTTGGACTGGAGGCTGGGGCAACGGGCTGCTCTGACCATGCTACCGCAGTGTGGTCAGTCTCCTCAGACAGGCAGAGGGACGCTGCAAGGGCAGGGCGGCATGAACTCGGGGGCCAGCATATCCGACGAACGATCAATACCGCAGGACCCCCTACGGCGACGTGTCACTCCCGAAGGACGACACGTGTCGGCTGATGACACGCGCATATTTGTGCCTATATATAGTGGATTCTGGAGCTTATTCAAGGACTTCTCTCTCATTTGGACATTTCACTTTCTCTCTCTAAAGCTCATTCTCTCTGGATTTCTAGTGAGAGAAAGACATTTGGACTCCTGTCATCGGACTCTTGACGCTGCACCCTTGACGCGGACTGTCGACTGTTGACTGTCGCCCTTGCTCGTCGTCTCCCTGCTTACGCGGCGCTGCCAGCCCTCGCGACCTGTCTGGGGAGCCTTGCTCTCAGCCCTTACTCCATCCTTGCTGTCTCCCACTTTGCCTAGCTGGAAGCCAACGCAGACTGCATCCTTTGTGGCACCTCACGTGGCATGCGAACCAACTTTCCTCGGCAACATTTGGCGACTCCGCTGGGGAGGTGAGCATTGTGTTGCAGTCTGCCACACTCAAGCAACCTTGACTCAGCAACGCAGGACTATCAAGGTCTACCAGTCACAACCTCGACCCAGCCATCCAAGAGGTTGTCACTTCCAGACTTAGAAAATTTTCAAGCTAACATCGTTCTAATGGCACCACCTTTGATGCCATCACCTACTCCCTTGGGGGCTTCACCACTTCCTAACCCCTTCCGCCTCACATTACAGCAACTTGGTACGTGGTGCGCGGGGTGGCTCGAGCCACGCTATCTATCGCCTCTGTGACTTAGTCGGTCGTCCATACCTGCCCGCCATCCTAAATCCCCCCTGCCTCTCATCTCAACCCCTCATGGTCGCGGTCGCAGTCACACCGCCGCCCCATGCCCTTTTTCCTTCTCCGCTTTTCCAGACTCAGAAAAATTTCTTCAATTTTCGCGGTCGGGTCACCACCCCCGCGACTTCACTCCGCTCCCTTCACTTTTCCAAACTTAGAAAAATTTCTTCGTTTTTCGCGGTCGGGTCACCACCCCCGCGACTTCACTCCGCTCCTTCACTTTTCCAGACTTAGAAAAATTTCTTCGTTTTTCGCGGTCGGGTCACCACCCCCGCGACTTCACTCCGCCCCCTTCACTTTTCCAGACTTAGAAAAATTTCTTCAATTTTCGCGGTCGGGTCACCACCCCCGCGACTTCACTCCGCTCCCTTCACTTTTCCAGACTTAGAAAAATTTCTTCAATTTTCGCGGTCGGGTCACCACCCCCGCGACTTCACTCCGCACCTTCTTCACTTTTCCAGACTTAGAAAAATTTCTTCAATTTTCGCGGTCGGGTCACCACCCCCGCGACTTCACTCCGCTCCCTTCACTTTTCTAGATTTAGAAAAATTTCTTCAATTTTCGCGGTCGGGTCACCACCCCCGCGACTTCACTCCGCACCTTCTTCACTTTTCCAGACTTAGAAAATTTCTTCAATTTTTGCGGTCGGGTCACCACCCCCGCGACTTCACTCCGCTCCCTTCACTTTTCCAGACTTAGAAAAATTTCTTCAATTTTCGCGGTCGGGTCACCACCCCCGCGACTTCACTCCGCTCCCTCTTCCTTTTCCAGACTTAGAAAAAATTCTTCAATTTTCGCGGCCGGGTCATCACCCTCGCGGCTTCACTCGACACCCTATTCCTTTTCCAGACTTAGAAAAAATTCTTCAATTTTCGCGGTCGGGTCATCACCCTTTGCGGCTTCCCTCGGCATCCTTGTCGCAGCTCAACAATTAGCAAAGTCCTCAACACTTGAAAAAAATTTCTCAACACTTAGATTTTTTTCGAACCGCCCTCGCACCCTACATGATCATGGTCGGCTCATCCCCATCTCATCCTCTTTCTACACTTGGAAAAATTTTCACAAAATCTTTCACCCTCTGATGCTCTATCCAACACTCAAAAATTTTCATCCCCTCTCATGCTCCTTTTATAGGCCTCAAAAAAAAAAAAATTCGCATTTCACATTCTTTTTCCAGGTCAAAATAGCAAAAGGAGTCCAGGTGGGCAGAACCCACCCGCGTGGTCCGACCCGCGCCTGCCCCGACCTGTTTTCCCCTCTCTTCACTCAGCTCCGGCGGGTCAACCCGCCCACCCGTTGGCCCGAAACCCGACCCATTTCGCTGGAACCCTAAATTCATCTCTTCTTCTCCTTGCGCCGCACTACCTTCGGCGCCGCACCAGCCTTTGCCGCGACTGCCCACCGCCGACCGACCCCCTTCCCGGCGTCCTCCCTCCCCCGGCGACCTCCATCATTGCCGATCAAACCCCCACCAACTTCCTTCCTCCGGCCGACCTCCCCGCGGCAGCCATGGCCGCGCCGACGGGCCTCTTCTCCTTTCTTCATCACATTCGGCCTCTCCCGCGAGCCTCCCTTCGCCGACCCCTGCTGCGCCGACCTCCGCATCCCGCCGACCCCCCCTCCCCCTCCCCCCTGGCCTCACTCCCCCTCTTCCCTCACGGCATAAGCCCGCACCTACGGCAGCCCCTCGCCCGAGCAGCCACGCCTTCCCCTCCCCTCCTTTTCCTCTCTTCCCGCCGACGCCCCTGCTTCCCCGACCCCCTCGTCCTTGCCGACCCCCCTCCCCCTCTCTCTCGGCCTCTCCCTCTTCCCCAATCCCGCAAGCCCCTCGTCGCCACGGCAGGCCATTGCCGCCGACCCACCCCTCTTCCCCTTGGCCATTTTCTCTTCTTGCTTCGGCCATTCTCCCCACGACCCCCATGGCCGACCTCCTTACCCACCCCGACCCTCACCACCCCGGGCAGCCCCCGCGGTGCCATCGCCGCCGACCACCCCTTCCCCTTCGGCCTCTTTTTCTTCCTTCTTTTCTTGTTGACTCGGCCACTCTCCGCCGACCCACCCTGCGACCCCGACCATTCCACCCCGCCGACCCTATGGCCGACCCACCTCCATCTTCGGCCATCTCTACCTCGCTGACCACCATTCGGCCATCACGCACCCCACCCCTCTTCGGCCAAAGGCGCCGTCTCCGCAACCCTTCGTCGCCTATCGCCCGGGCATCTTCTCCGCGACGCTCGTCGCCTATCGCCCGGGCGTCGTCTCCGCGACCCTCGTCGCCAATGCCCAGGCGCCCTCTTCGCGACCTTCGTCGCCAGCGCCTATGCGCCTTCTCCGCGACGCTCGTCGCCTATCGCTCGGGCGTCCTCTCCGCGACCCTCGTCGCCTATGCCCGGGCGCCGTCTTCGCAACCCTCGTTGCCAGCGCCTATGCGCCCTCTTCGCGACGCTCGTCGCCTATCGCCCGGGCGCCGTCTCCGCGACCCTCGTCGCCAGCGCCCGTGCGCTCTCTCTTCGCGACCTTCGTCGCCAGCGCCCGTGCGCTCTCTCTTCGTGACCTTCGTCGCCAGCGCCCGTGCGCTCTATCTTTGCGACCTTCGTCGCCAGCATCCGAGCGCCGTCTCCGCGACATTCGTCGCCAGCATCCGAGTCATCTTCGCGACCTTCGTCGCCCGTCACTCGGGCGCCATCTTCGCGACCCTCGTTCCCCCGCGCCTATGCGCTCTCTCTGCGACGCTCGTCGCCTATCTCCCAGGCCACGTCTTCGCGACATTCATCGCCGGTCACCCGGGCGCAGTCTTTGCGACCTTCGTCGCCCGCACCCGTGCGCTCTCTCCGCGACCCTCGTCGCCCGCGCATCATCTTTGCGACATTCGTCGCCGCGCGCCACCTCCGCGACTCTCGTCGCCAGCGCACTATCCAGGCGACTCTCGTCGCCCGCGCATCATCTTTGCGACCTTCGTCGCCGCGCGTCACCTCCGCGCCTCTCGTCGCCAGCGCACTATCCGAGCGACTCGCCACCCACGCGTCACCTTCGCGACTCTCGTCGCTAGCACACCATCTCCGCGACCCTCGTCGCCAGCGCCCGTGCGCTCTCTCTCCGCGACCTTCGTCGCCCGCGCACCATCTCCGCGACATTCTTCGCCAACACACCATCTCAGCGACCCTCGTCGCCAGCGCCCGTGCGCTCTCTCTCCGCGACCTTCGTCGCCTGCGCACCATCTCCGCGACATTCGTCGCCAACACACCATCTCTGCGACCTTCGTCGCCCGCATCCACACGCCAGTTCCGCGACTCTCATCTCTGCGACCTTCGTCACCACGCCCACACATTATCTCTGCGACTCTCGTCGCCAGCGCGCCAGCTCCGCGACTCTCTTCGCCAGCGCGTCAGCTCCGCGACTCTCGTCGCCAGCGCACCATCTCCGCGACTCTCGTCGCCTGCGTACCATCTCTGCGACCTTCGTCGCCCGCGTCCATATGACACCTCCGCGACTCTCGTCGCCCGCGCAACATCTCCGCGACCTTTGTCGCCGGCGCCCGCGCACCGCACTCTCACACGTCGTCATGCCCATACGCCGCGCCACTGATACATCCATCCCACTGGCTCTCTGTCGCACTACGTGCCCCAGGCACCAAGTATCGTCTCGCGACACTCGTCACCGCTCTCATGCACCATTCTCATAATAAGTGCCCCCGGCACCAAATATCGTACCGCGACACTCGTCGCCGCTCTCCTGCACCATTCTCATCATATGTGCCACCGGCACTAAGTATCGTCCCGCGACACTCGTCACTGCTTTCATGCACCGTTCTCGTGATATGTGCCTCGACACTAGGTATTGTCTCGCGGCGGTAGTCGTCGCACCCGTGCGCCACAATCATGTTACATGCCCACCAGGCACCACACTCATTCACCACACCATGCGCACCTTGCCTTGGTCGTGCGACATGCTTCAACCCACTCTCCGGAGTGTACATCACCTGCGGGGATAAGCGACTCCTCCGGGACGCTATCTCTGCCAGGGAGCTCTTCAACTCCCCTTTCGCCAGGTAGACGGCTCCTCCGGGATGCTACCTCGACCAGTCGGGTAGACGGCTCCTCCGGGATGCTACCTTGACTCACTCTGAGTGCTCCGGCACAAGGACTCCTTGCATCCGGGATGGGCTCGCAACCTTGAAGCCATCGCCGTCTCAATCAATGCGACGGGGCTCCGGCCCTCGCACCGGGATGGGCTCGCAACCTTGAAGCCATCGCCGTCTCAATCAAAGCGACGGGGCTCCGGCCCTCGCATCCGGGATGGGCTCGCAACCTTGAAGCCATCGCCGTCTCAATCAATGCGACGGGGCTCCGGCCCTCGCACCGGGATGGGCTCGCAACCTTGAAGCCATCGCCGTCTCAATCAATGCGACGGGGCTCCGGCCCTCGCATCCGGGATGGGCTCGTAACCTTGAAGCCATCGCCGTCTCAATCAAAGCGACGGGGCTCCGGCCCTCGCACCGGGATGGGCTCGCAACCTTGAAGCCATCGCCGTCTCAATCAATGCGACGGGGCTCCGGCCCTCGCACCGGGATGGGCTCGCAACCTTGAAGCCATCGCCGTCTCAATCAATGCGACGGGGCTCCGGCCCTCGCATCCGGGATGGGCTCTCAACCTTGTAGCCATCGCTGTCTCAATCAACTGACGGGCTCCGGCCCTTGTCTGCTCAATCAACCGGGGGCTCCGGCCTTCGGCATCTCAATCAACTGACAGGGCTCCGGCCCTCGCGGTGGGACGGGCGCGTAACCATAATGCCCTCGCCGGCTAATTCAAATGACGGGCTCTAGCCCTCGTACACTCAATCCACCGGGGGCTCCGACCCTCGCAGCGGGCTCTAAGCACTGAACGACAACCATGCCAAGTGCATCCAACACCGTCTATGCGTGCGGCGCCCACTCGGGTTGCCCCTCCGCGCACCCCGCACGCAGGGGGCTTATGTTCACAACCTATTCTGGACCGCACCTCGGGTCCCGCTAAGAGATCCTAGTGGCGCGACACGTCACACATTTGGCGGTCAACATCGCTCAACAAGATTGCTCTGTCAAAGTACTCCGCGCCTCGAGCATCCGGACGGCGATCAAAGGTGTGCTCCCCCCAAATCGGGTCAGCCACCCCAAGGGGGTCGGCCTCCATTGCCCCGCGAAGGGGGGAACCTGTTGCACGGCACTAGCTTCTCACTCCAACAACACACCCCCGCTATCTTCAGTAGTGCGACGCTCATTGTTGCTGGCTCAATCAAACTCGCGGCGGGACGGGCTCGCAACCCTTAAGCCCTTGCCGGCTCAATCAACCGACGGGCTCTGGCCCTCGTGGGCACAATCAACCGGAGGCTCCGGCCTTCGCCAGCACAATCAACCGACGGGCTCCGGCCCTCGCAGGCACAATCAACCGGAGGCTCCGGCCTTCGCCCGCACAATCACCCGACGGGCTTCAAGGGGCTCCGCTCGTAGTGCCCCGACACGAGGACCCACCGCTACGGACTCCGAGCATCAAGCCATGAACATGTGCGCTCATATCACCGTTGATCATCGACGTCGTCAGGGCAATGAACCGCGGGTCACTCCGGGACGGGAGTAGGTCCTCGGAGGGCATCGCGTCCGGCACGCCTGGCAGTTGGCTGCAGGGGCAACCTTCACCGCTGCCAGGATCTCTGCGCGTCTCATGACGCATCTCGTGGGATTCAGTAAGGGCTTGGACTGGAGGCTGGGGCAACGGGCTGCTCTGACCATGCTACCGCAGTGTGGTCAGTCTCCTCAGACAGGCAGAGGGACGCTGCAAGGGCAGGGCGGCATGAACTCGGGGGCCAGCATATCCGACGAACGATCAATACCGCAGGACCCCCTACGGCGACGTGTCACTCCCGAAGGACGACACGTGTCGGCTGATGACACGCGCATATTTGTGCCTATATATAGTGGATTCTGGAGCTTATTCAAGGACTTCTCTCTCATTTGGACATTTCACTTTCTCTCTCTAAAGCTCATTCTCTCTGGATTTCTAGTGAGAGAAAGACATTTGGACTCCTGTCATCAGACTCTTGACGCTGCACCCTTGACGCGGACTGTCGACTGTTGACTGTCGCCCTTGCTCGTCGTCTCCCTGCTTACGCGGCGCTGCCAGCCCTCGCGACCTGTCTGGGGAGCCTTGCTCTCAGCGCTTACTCCATCCTTGCTGTCTCCCACTTTGCCTAGCTGGAAGCCAACGCAGACTGCATCCTTTGTGGCACCTCACGTGGCATGCGAACCAACTTTCCTCGGCAACAAGTTGTAAATCACCTATTCACCCCCCTCTAGGTGTATTTAGGGACCTACATGTATCACCTATGCCACACAGAAATCGATCAATGGAAAGGCCGTGGCCGAACTGTTAGCCGATTGTCCGACGGATGATGCTAGTCGATGGGAGGCAAAGTTTCCAGATGAAGAAGCTAGCATTGTTGAATCAGAAATGAGGTGGCAGTTGTACTTTGATGGAGCAACAAATAGTACGGGTTTTGGAGTAGGGATATTATTGATCTCACTAGACGGAGCCCATTCACCTATAGGCATCAAGCTGACTTTTGACAACACTAACAATACTGCCAAACGAAGCATGTATTATTGGTTTAGAGATGGCTTTAGACCTAGGAGTTTGGGAGGTCAAAATGTATGGAGATTCAGCATTGATCGTATACCAGATCTAGGGTATGTGGATGACCAAGGATGAGCATCTAAAAGCCTACCATGCCCAATTGGAGGAAATTATAGACCGATTTGAAGATGTGGAATTCCATTACCTATCCCGAGTCAAGAATAACTTTTCTGATGCTCGAGCCACCATTGTGTCAATGGTTGATATACCATATGGATAGGAGGTAGAACCATTTGTGATACAAAAGAGGGATATACCAGCCTACTACTTCATGATAGTACCCATAGAAGAAGACAGAGTAGCCGAGCCTTGGTAATACCGATATACAGAATCTTATTCAAGACGAAAAATATCCAGAGTGGTGACTGAAGTGTGACTGGAGAATGTATAAGAGACATTACAATGGGGAACACCTATTGTGTGTAACCGAGGGATATAATAGCCAAATTATGGAAGATATACATGCAGGAGAATGTGGATCACACATGAATTGACGAATGCTAGCCAAGAAAATCCTTCGACAAGATATTATTAGAGCAATATGGAGTGAGACTGTGTCAAGTACGTGAAGAGATGTCACAATTAGGTATATGCCAACTTGCAACATCTTCCTCCCAAAGAGTTATATAACATGACCTCCCATTGGTCGTTCTCAGTTTGTGGGATATATGTGATAGGGAAGATCAGCCCCAAGGCCTCTAATGGACATGAACTCATACTGGTAGCTACATACTACTTCATGAAGTGGGTGATTGTAACATCCTAAAAATCCGGAGCTCTATTGCCCCGAACTCCCGGAGCGTTAACCTACTACATCACATCAAACCTGTCAAACCCTATTTACTGACACATACTTCAGAGCATCTAACTAGACATCAACTCAAATTCTTCATGACAAGATTTTAAATCTGCTTAAACTTAAACTATTAAAACTTAGGTTCTTTACAAACTCAAGTTCCCATAGAACGAGTTAACAGTACCGACCCACGCAAGGGTCTTACTACACATTAGTGGTGGGGCTCTCCAAAATCTCACAGAGACTCTAAACTATTCTCGAGCACTCTACAGTTGATCATTACCTGCAGAAGGGAATCAAACGAAGGTTGAGTTATTGAGAGCCCATTAAGGTTGTTCAAGGACAACCAAAACAACTACCAAAAAAAAAATGATTCAGGAGTCTATACGTTGATAATTTTTCAAATATTTCAAACAATCATAAACAATTTGATGATTTTCCAAAATGAACCTAAGCAATTATAAGCAGATACCAAACGATCATTTGAAGATCATTTTCAAAGCCATCATTCTAAAATACAATGATGGATTTCCCAAAGGATTTAAAACGAGTTCAAAGACAATCTGGGGAGGGGTTTCAAACAAGCACAAACCGTTTGAGACAATCATTTTCATTCATTTCTAAAACAATCATTGTAAGATACGATGTATACAAATTCCGAAAAAAAAATATTGATCTTGGGCGGAGGCAATACCATTCAGGCAATGCACAATATAGTGTACATAAGCATGGTGTACAATAACTAATCCATTTAAATACTAGCCTGCATTCCAAATAGCAACAGACAATTCGTATAACGCCTCCCCACATAACAGACCCTCAGGCCATCACAGAAGACAACACTTATAGAATCAACAAGAAATTTAATGCTTCACATCTAATAAAAAATGAGCATTACATGAATTCAAATAATCGATATCAGTTAGGGTTTCAATGACAATTAAACATGTTGATACCAATTCATCACTCAGAACACAAGAATTGCCACAACCAAATAGTAAGAACAAATACGAACAGTTATCGAATTTAGGCACAATAATTCAGAAGAAAGAATGCAAGCAATTAATGCATTAGCTCAGCATGCAATAAAAGGTGAGCATCGATAAGATTTTCAAATAACCGATTCAGGTTCAATGTTAGGGTTTCCTAGGCAATAACATGCTGATATCATTACATATCTCAGTGTTTGAGTGTAATATCATGTACTTTTCAAGCGGTTTAAAATAATCATCGGTGACTTAAGAAATAAACGGGCGATAAATACAATGCTCGGGTATTAGTAGAGTATGGAAGCTTAAAATAATTTTGGGGTCAAAATGCAATTTGAAAAACTTTTGGGGTCATTTTGTAATTTTGGAAAACTTTGGGGTCCAATCTACAATTTTGAAAAATATGCATTAATGTATCAAATTTATAGAGGAATTGGTCATAATGTAGCCACCTCTACTTCCTACTTAATGACTAACGTAATTATATTATAAACAAATAAGTGGATATGTTTTAAGGGAAACTAAAGAATTGAAAAGGAAAGAAATTCGAGAAAGAAAGAAACAGAACAGGAACCAAAAAAAAAAAAAAAGAGTAGTAGTAGCACATAAACCAGAAAACAGAGGAAAATCAGGGGCTCGGGGAAGCAGAAATCAGAGAGAAATAGGGGAAGAAGTTGATGGAGATTATTCAAGGTAATTCCCTTCTCTGCTAGTGTTCAAAGTTAGTATGTGTTTTTGTGTTTTCTGTGTGCGCAGTGTGTGTGTGTGTGTTTACTTTGTGTGTATCTGTTTGTTCTTGTGTGTTTATGTGTGTGGTTTTAGCCTATGCTCGGGTGTGTTGAGTGGTGTAATGTGTGTTAGTGTGTGGTCAGTAGGTCTGTATGTGAGTAAGGGTAGGGAAGAGTTGCTGTGGGTGCAGTGTGTGTATATGTATGTCGTGCGTGTATGTATTTTCGGGTGTGGGGCAAGGTGTTTCTGTGTAGGATTAGGGTCTAATTGGGTGCTTTTGTGTGTGTGTATGCGCGCGCGCGTGTAGTGCAGAGGTGTGTGGGTTCAATGGGTGTAATGGTGGGTGAGCTGTGTATGTGTAAATGTGTGCAGGTGTGTGTATAAGTGTGTGCATAATGTGTTAATGTATGTATTATATGTGTGTTAAAATATACTAGGTACGGATTATGTGTTTAGAAGAGTGGTAGAGCGTGTGTTTGTGAGCTGTGTGAGTATTCAAACAAGTGTGCGTGTTCGGCATAAGGTAGGAGATGAAGTGTGTGTGGTTAAAGTGAATTAGGGTGTGTTGTGATTTGAATAGTAATTTTTTTTGTCACTAAAAAGGAAGAGAGAGGGGGGGGGGGGGGGGTTGGGGGTGTTAGATTAGGCAGTTTAATACCCATTTTTATACATAATTCAGGTCAAAATTTGACAAACAGTAACCCCCATTATTTTTACTAGACATACGCTGTGAAACATTTTGGGATTTTTCGGTGTCCATGAAGGATGCTAAATTAAGGTATTAATTAAAAAGAGTTCTCAAATTATTTAGCATACCAAATCAAGTTGTTTTAATCTGAAATTTTCAGAAAAACCTTATATTACTGATATATTTCAGTATCTAAAGTTTCGTGCCATTCCGAGATCGATAGCTTAGCAGAATCGACTTTTGAGCGCTCGGTCCGGACACCTATTCGAAATTTTCGGACGAAAATTCCCTAAGACACTTTTGAGCCCAAAAATGACTTCAGGATACTTAAAATAGTGTTTTATTGTGTTTTTGAGATTTTTTCGGTGCCAGAAATCTCCAGGGGATATTTTGGTAATTTGCCACATAGTATTTTGGTAATTTTACATGTAAAAGGTATTTTTAGGTAAATTCACATACGGTAAGGATATTTTAGTGATTTTACTTACAGGAATGATGTTTTGGTAATTTAAGTATGAGGGGTGCTTTTGATAATTTTACACATAAAGGGCATTTTGGTAATTTTACCTATTAGGTGAGGGGGTTCATTTTGGGAGTTTGAATGGGTCAGTATTGAGTTTACAATATCTTAGTGTAGACTGTATCGTGATTCTTTGATTGTTCCATTTACGTTAAAGCAAAGGACTTTCCGGTTAGACTAGTTTAGCTTCGGATCCAGATAAGGGCTTCTATCTGAATCCCGAGTAAGGATTTCTATCCGAACCCTAATTTCGATAACTTGTGTTCATAAGTGTTCATTCGATTTGCTTATGGCTATTGACGAACATTGAGATATACATTGATATCAGTGTCACATTGTCAAGCAAACCCTAATATTGAACCTGAATCAGTTGTTTGAAAATCTTATCGATGCTCGCCTTGTATTACATGCTGAGAAAATTCAATGTTGTTTGTATTCGTTCTTCTGATTGTTGTGCCTAAATTTGATAATTGTTCGTATCTATACCTGCTATTTGTTTGTGGTTATTCTGGAATTCTGAGTGATGAATTATATCAGCATGCTTAATTATTATTGAAACTTTAATTGTTTCGGTTATTTGAATTCATGTTGATGCTCAGTTTATTACATGTTAAGCAGTGAATTTCTTGTTGATTTTATGAATATTGTTTTCTGTGTTAACTTGAAAATTTGTTATGTGGGGAGGCAATATAAGGGGTCTGAACCTGCGTAATTATGCAGGGCTAGTACCTTAATGAGAAAGTCTAGTTATCGTACATCATGCATGTGCTCGCTTTCTGTGCATTGCCTGAATGCCCTTGCCTCAGAACCCTGGATCAATATCTTTGAATTTGTTTACGTTGTATCTTACGATGATTGTTTTGAAAATATTGTTCAAATGAATGTCTTGTTATCTGATTGAAGGGGGTTGAGTGAAACTCCTCCCCATATTGTGATCAAACTGTTTCTAATTGTCTGAAACCCTTCCTCTATTGCCCTTTGAAGTATCTAGGTTTGTTTTGAAACCTTTTGGAAAATCATGATTGTATTTTAAAATGATGGTTTTGAAAGTGATCTTTAAATGATCGTTTTGGTATTTGGTTATGATTGTTGATGTTCGTTTTGGAAACTAGGATAATGGTTAATGTTTGTTTTGGTGTCTGTCTATGATTGTCGTTGGTCGTTTTTGGTATATGCTTATGACTGATTATGATCGTTTTGAAACTTATCAAACTGTTCCTAATTGTTGAAATGTTTTGAAACATTATCATTGGATGGGCTCTTCTGAATCGTTTGTAATTCCTTCGATTGTTCCTTGAACGACCTTACTGAGCTCTCAAAAGCTCACCCTTCGTTTGGCTCCCTTCTGTAAGTAACGATCAACTACAGAATGCTCGGGAATGGGTTTAGAGTCTGTGTGAGATCCTGGAGAGCCCACCACTACTATGTAGTAAGACCCCTGCGTGTGTCAACGTTGTTAGTTGCTTTGTAAAGAACCTAAATTTAAGTTTTGGAAGTTTTAAGTTGTAAAACTAGCCTAAGTTAAAGTCCTCTTTTAGACTGCATATTTTGAAGAACTTGCATTTGAGTTGATGTCTAGTTATATGCTTTGAAGTATGTGCCAGAAAAGAGGGTTTGATGTTATTTGATGTGAAGTGATAGGTTAACGCTCTGGGAGTTCGGGGCGATGGAGCTCCGGATTTCCAGGATGTTTCATTGACAATATCCATAAACGAATCAAAAAGGATACTTATGAACATAAGTCATTGAAATTAGGGTTCGGAAATGAATTCTTACCAGAGTTCAGATAGAAACCCTTACCTAGATCTGAAGCTAAATTGGCATAACCAGAAAGTCTTTTGCTTTAACTTAAATGGAACAATCAAACCATCAAAATATTGTCTACATTACGATATTATAAACTCAATACTGACTCACTCATACCAAAATGAACCCTACTCACGGGGTAGGTAAAATTACTAAAATGGTCCTTATGTGTAAAATTAATAAAATCACATCTCTTATACTTAAATTACCTTCATTTAAGTAAAATCACTAAAATATCCCTATCATATGTCAATTTACCCAAAAGTACATTTTCCAGGTAAAATTACCAAAATGCCCCCTTTGGGTGGCAAATTACAAAAAGGGATAATATCATTTTACTCACCTGAACTATCCACGTTTTGTTATTTTGGTCCCTAAACTTTAAAATTCGTTAAATCAGTCCCTGTACTTTGTGCCGTTATCAATTTAGTCCCTCCGTTGAGATTTTCCGTCAAAAAAGACCACGTGACAGGCCCGGGTCATTTTTTGAGGGGTATCAATGTAAAACCATATATGTTGGCAAAAAAAAAAGAGAAAAGAAAACGGGAGAGAGAACATAAGAGAAGACGGGAGAGAAGATGAGAGATGGCAGCCGGCCCTAGATCGGCGGCGCCACTCCCACCTCGGGACAGCCCCGCTGCCGGCCATGGACCCCATCACCGGCGATCAACCCCGACGCTCCTTCACTGAACGCCATCACCCAACACCGGGACAGCCCCGCTGCCGGCCCTAGATCGGGAGAGAAGATGAGAGATGGCAGCCGGCCCTAGATCGGCGGCGCCACTCCCACCTCGGGACAGCCCCGCTGCCGGCCATGGACCCCATCACCGGCGATCAACTCCTAGGCTCCTTCACTGAACGCCATCGCCCAACACCGGGACAGCCCCGCTGCCGGCCCTAGATCGGGAGAGAAGATGAGATATGGCAGCCGGCCCTAGATCGGTGGCGCCACTCCCACCTCGGGACAGCCCCGCTGCCGGCCATGGACCCCATCACCGGCGATCAACTCCGACGCTCCTTCACTGAACGCCACCGCCCAACACCTCTGCTACCACTTGCCGCAACCAACGCGCCGCTGCCCTGTTTCCTGCAATTCCGGCTACACTAAGGCTACCGGCCATGGATTCGGTCACCAGCGGCAAGCCCGAGTCGAACCCGTTCGGGGCGTGCGGCTTTACCTTCGCGATTCGCAGATCCGGGTTACTCAAAGGGAGAGGGAGAGAAACAAGCAGAGAGAGAGAAAAAGAAGGGGGGATAATTAGGGTGAGACTCAGTCCATTTCCGAAAATACCCCTCAAAAAACGACCCGTGCCTGTCACGTGGTCTTTTTTGACGGGAAATCCTAATGGAGAGACTAAATTGATAACGGCACAAAGTACATGGACTAATTTAACGACTTTTAAAGTTCAGGGACCAAAATAACAAAACGTGGATGGTTCAGGGGAGTAAAATGATATTATCCCTTACAAAAATATCACCGGGGATTCCCACACCGAAAAAATCTCAAAAAGACATTAAAATACTATTTTAAATACCCTGAAGTTATTTTTGGGGTAAAAAAATTTTAAAACTGTTTCACTCGAAAATCCTGAATCGATGTCCAGATCGAGCTAAAAATAGCTATCAACCTCGGAATAGGACGAAATTTTGTAAAATTGAACATCTTTCTAATATAAGATTTCTCTAAAATTTTCAGATTAAAATAACTTGATTTACTATGTTAAATAGATTGAGAATTCCTTTTAATCAATACCTAATTTAGAATCCTTCGCGGACACCAAAAAATCCCAAAAATTTCCACATCGTAGTTCTTGTAAAAATAATAGGGGTCTTTTTTTGGCACTTGCCCAAAATATGCTCCGAACTCTTTTTAAAAAATCACACAAGAACTGCCTAGCCCTAGCCCTAGCCCCCCTTTGTCACTATTCACCTAGACACACTATTCCACCTTCAAAACACACAGTTTCTTCTTCTTCTTCTCACTGCCAAACTCCACACTTTCCTAAAGCCTCCACTTCTCACATTAGGACACACACACATTACCACTCCTAAAGCACCCTAATACACCTAAACACACACTTTACATACACAATTACACTCACATATATACCCACCCGAACACACATATACTGTAATGTTCAAACACACACAATGTCATACCAAACACACACATTGTCATCCCAACACACACACCCTCGGCAACACATATACATACACTGACACATGTTACCCCACTTGATACACATACATACACAATTAACACACACAATTACACCTCAACTACACAAAGTCATACACCCATCTGCGCAGCTATACAAACGCACACTAACTGTAACATCCCGGAACTTTCCAGAACGTTAGACAATCGATCAATCATTCCCAGTATGCTATGATTCGATTAGCATACTTGAAGTTGATGATGGTGTTGTGAAGGGGTTATCGTGTGGTTGTTGTGAGATGCCGACAATTATTGATAGCCGATATCTTTTCTCTTTGAGAACACTATTGAGGACTTATGGCAAACTTCCCCCGAGTCCGCCCTGTCGTTGATGATGATGTTGTTGAGGTCGTTGTGTGTTGTTGTGAGATGTCGACACTTATTGGTAGTCGACATTCCTTTTATGTAAGAACGTCATTGAGGGCTTCTGGTAATCTTCTCCCAAGTCCGCCCTGTTTGATGATGTTATGTTGAACTCTTGTCGTTAGGTCTGAACACCGGTTGATCTTCTGATCCGGTATTCCTTGTTGAGTTGTGTTGTTGAGGACATAAGGTGAAAAATTTCCCTTAGTCTACCCTGTTGAAGAAGTCATGTTGCTTGGTTGTAACGTGGTTAGGGAAAGCACTCTAAATGAGTTCCCTGCTTGTTGAGATTGTCTCTTCTATTTACTTGAGACTGAGATGAACATCCCATAAAATGGGACATCAATATGAGGAGGATAGCCTATGAATTATAATCACTAGCCAAAGAAGATGAATGTCGCTCGAGCAGAGTCTGTCGTGTCTGGTCGAGTCCTGTCCGTCGTGTCCATGTGCATTGCATTTGAATTTCTTTTGATATTGATGATTTTAATGATTTGTATTTCAATGATGTTTATCTTTATGACCTTGGATTTCGGGTCCAGTTGCATAGTCGGTTGGTCAGTCAGTCCAGTCCATGAGGAGGTGGCAGTAATGATGTTCTGTTGGGCCTTAAAGCCGCTCAGTCTAACGAAAGAAAAATTATCGTTTGACAGTTATGTTGATGCTGAAATTTATTGACTCTTCTTGATTCATTGCTATCGTTGAGATGATTATTATTTCTCCGAGGCTTTTGAATAATTTGTATACGATACTCCTCGTGTTGTCTTTACTGGGCGATTTGCGCTCATTCCTTATGTTGTATTGTGCAGGTTATAAGGTTGATCAAGGAGAACCCTCTAGAAAAGGGAAGAGAAACCAGCTAGAAAAGTTGAGCAAGGGGATAAGTTGTGTGAGGTAAGACAAGCTGGAAATTGTGGGATAAAAATTGAGTTGCGAGATAGGTTGTCAAGAGTCCTACGACTACAGTCGTATATTAGGTTGTAACCATTCATGTTGTTTAAAGACCTGAAGGTCTTCCGCTGCAGTATGATGTATGTTCGTAAGAATATTTTTTTTAGGACACATTTTGGAGCGTCTATTAATGATGTATGAGTATAAGGATGTAGTTGCTCTGTATTCAGCACATGGATTTGAATGTGATTATGCTTGATAACTCAGCCCGGTGATGTCACCTGGGTTGAGGGTGTCACAATTCGTGACAGTACCCACAGTAGAGTCTTGTTAGAAGCTTCAGCTTGCCCATTCCCTTGTGGGTAGTAAGGGGTGGATGTAGCATGGTCGATATTGTATCCTTCCATGAAAGCTTGGACATCCCTGTTGATGAATGGCGTGCCGTTGTCAGATATGATACACCGGGGGATGCCAAAGCGACAGACGATATGATCACGCAAGAAGTTGGCAATGGCACCTCCCGTGGCTCTTCGCAGGGGTATAGCCTCCACCCATTTTATGAAACGTTTCGTTGCGATCATAATCCAAGTGTGACCCCGAGATATTGGGTGGATGGGGCCTATGAGGTTAAGAGCCCAAGAGTGAAATGGCCAGGGGACCTAGATCATGCGGAGATCAAACGTCGGTGTGTGTATTCTGTCAACGTGTCTCTGGCAGGGTTGGCAGTGTCGGACATGAGAGATCGCGTCAGATTCCATAGTTGACCAGTAGTACCCCAACCTTAGCAACTCCGCATACAGCTTCTGAGAGCCTTGATGCTCACCACAATCACCATTGTGTACTTCGTTAATCACCTCGACTGCTTGGGCACCTTGCAAGCACCGCAGGGTACGTCCCGAAAATCCTTTACAGAACAACTCGCCTTCCGTCACGAAATACTTGGTAGACTTGCGTTTGATAGATCGTGCTGAGCTACGGTCATGAGGTAGAATCCCATGAGATAGATATTGAATGAAAGGCTAACGCCAGTCACCCTCGACATTGATTACAAGAGCTTTCGCATTATTTGGCGCATATAAGCATTCGGGACAATCCCGTTGTATGTCTGACACATCCTTGGCCATGGATGGCCAAAAGAGGCCCATGTGCTGGAGGCAACGGTATAGAGGGGGACCGTCGAGGCCACAACACTTCTGATGGCCAAGCTGTAGTTTATGTTTTGCTTCTTCTGGTGCTAAACACCTAGCTAGAGTGCCTCCACAACATCGTCTGTACAAGACATCTCCCAACATCAAAAAGTCTATAAGGGTAGAGGCATAAGCAAGAGATGGCTCCTTAAGTTGGTCGACGATCAGCTGCCTCCAATCGTCTGCAGTGTCCTTCGGGACTAGGTTCAATGATATGCATGGTTCTGTCCTCTTGACGCGATCGTGGCCAAGCTGTCCGCATGTTTGTTGTGGCACCGGGTGTGATGTTCATACTGGACATGGCCAAATCTTCCTTCCAAGTGTTGAACCAAGGCACGATAAGGTGCCAAGGTGGGCTCCTTGACTGCGAACTCCCCATCAGCCTACTTCATGATCAAGTTCGAGTCTTCTTTCATGCATAATGACTTAGCCCCCATACTAGTAGCCAGCATGAGGCCAATGACAAGTGCCTCAGACTCAGCTTTATTGTTAGATATCGAGAACGCAAGCTTGAAGGATAAGGATGTGGTAACACCCTCTGGATTTTGAAGGACTATGCCGACATCCCCTTGCCGGATAGGAGCTTTATTGGGACCTTTGCTAGTGGCTGAGCCGTTTAACTCAAGTGTCCACAATTCATCGATGTCGGAGATCAGGGCCGTCTCCTCCCCAGGCAATTGATCTGAGATTGGTTCATATTGTTGGCGTGGGAAAAAGGCCGAGAGGTCTGCAAGTGCTTGGCTCCGTAGAGCTGTAGGATTCTTGATGGATAAGCCGAACTCGGCCAATAACAGCAACCAACGGGTAAGTCGGTCAGACAGGGCAGGGCGTGTGAGCATGTATCGTAGTGGATCAGCCTTAGTGACAAGTGTGATCTGGTGCGACAAGAAGTAGTGTCTGAATTTCTGCGAGGCGTAGACCAAGGCTAAGCAGTGTTTCTCGAGCTCAGAGTAATTGGCTTCGGGTCCCCTGATTGACCGACATAGATAATAAACTGGGCGTTCCACTCCATCCACCTCTTAGGCAAGCAATGCCCATATGGACCTGGGCGTGGAGGTCAGATAAAGTAAGAGTGGGATACCTCGTTGTGGCACGACCATGGTCTGTGGGGACATGAGGACCGCCTTGATCTGTTCGAATGCTTGTTGTTGGGGCGCACCCTAACTCCACGGTGCGCTCTTACGCATTAAATGCTGGAAGGGCGTGATAAGTTCGGCCAAGGTAGGGATGAATCAGTGGAGGTAAGAAACCTTGTCGATGAAGCTTTTCAACTGTTTGGTGCTCTTGGGATGGGGCATCTCTTGGATAGAGGCAGCATTAGAAGGGTCAACGTCGATGCCTTGTCGACTAACCAAGAAGTCGAGAAATTTGCCAGAGGAAACTCCAAAGGCACATTTCAACGGATTCATCAGCATGTTGTATTGTCGACAACGATCGAAGACTGCTCGAAGGTCCGTGAGATGATCACTTTCCTTTTTGGACTTGATGATAAGATCATCGACGTAGTCCTCCACTGTGCGGTGTATCATGTCATGAAAGATTACTGTAATTGCCCTTTGATACGTAGCTCCCGCGTTCTTAAGGTCGAAGGGCATGACTTTCCAACAAAAGTTACCCATAGGAGTTCGAAAGGCTGTCTTGGCACAGTCATCGGGGTTCATCCAAATTTGATTGTAGCCCGTGAAACCATCCATGAAAAAGGTTCGTGCCTGGCAGCTGCCTCTATAAGCATGTCAATGTTGGGTAATGAAAACTCGTCTTTACGGCATGCCTTGTTCAAGTCTCGAAAGTCAATATAAACACGGACTTGGCCGTTCTTCTTTTGCACAGGGACAACATTAGCCAACCAGATAGGATGAGTGATGGGCTCAATGAAGCCAGCTTATAGAAGTCGTTCGATCTCTTGCTTGATCTTCAATTCATGCTCGGGGCGAAAGGACCGCGGATGTTGTCGGACTGGGATGGACCCGGTGGCAATGTTGAGATGGTGTGTCACCAAGGCAGGGTCCAATCCAGGCATCTCGTTGTAACTCCATACCAATATGTCACGATATTTGTGAAGGAGGGTAACCAATTCCTCTCTTCTTCCCGGGGCGAGTTTTGTGCCAATGTATGTCAGTTGAGGTTCATCGCCCGAGTCAGCCAGGTTAATTTCTTCAAGATCTTCGGCCTGCGGTCAAGGGCCGTCTTCATAGCAAGGCGGGGCAGCGCCCGGAGTAAGTTCAGGGTCTGGCAGGTAATGCTCGCTGCGTAGCACCATTCGATTTCCATGGTCAGGTCGGGGTCAGGGGGGTCAAACGACGGACCACCTGGAGCCCCTTCACACCGTCATAATTGGTAGATCACTTTGTCATCTTTGACGATGCGTTGGAAGGTTGGTTCGGCCTTTTACTTCTTGGACTTGAGGGATGAAGGGAGGAGTTGGTCGTGGCAGCAGGCGGAGGCACCGAGGTTGATCCCTTGTTCTTGGTACTTTTCTTGGTCTTGGACTTGGGAGGCTTGTTTCCACACAGCTCATCCCAATTTGGCAACTTGGTGGAATGTATATGAGTAACATTCTCACCATCCTCGGCAAGCTCACTGAAGAAGGAGGCCTCGACGAAGTAAGATTTGGCACATTCGAAGGGGGCCCTGGTTGTAAGGATTGTCATCGCTACCTCATGTCCCGCAGGACCGAACACCATTTTCACACACTGGTGGTACGTTGAGGGAACGACCTTGTTAACATGAATCCAAGGTCGGTCGAGTAGGAGGTGGAAGGCAGGCTCGCTGTCTATCACGTGAAAAGTAGTGTCATGACGGACAGTTCCGACCATGAGGTCGACAATGATATGGCCGAGGGTCGGCTGGGGACCTTTCCCGAAGCCAGCAATCTTGATGAGGTCGCGAGCAATGTTTCGTAGGGAAATGCCAGCCCGTTGCAAGGTGATGAGAGGTATGATGTTGATTGAGGCGTTGTAGTCTACTAAGGCATGATGAAAGCTCGTGCCATTGATGGTGCATTCGAGAAACAGTGGCCGATTGTGGTGTTCGATCGGTGGTGAGTCCTCGTCCGAGAAAATGAATGCGGTAGAAGGGATGTGTATGAGTTCAGCTTGGGCAGCGAAACATTCAGGACCGAGGCCTGTGGTTCGATCAGACAGTTCGAGAGGTAGGTCCGTGCCGCGGGTGAAAACCCCATTTCATCAAAAACGCCTTTAATCTTCGTTATTTGTCCAACTGAGGACGATGGCTGAGGAGTGGAAGGTACACAAGGTGTGACCGTAGGAATGCCCTCTGTAGGGGCTTCGGGGATGATAGGCTTGGTGTGGTCAGTAACGGCCATGAGCATATGATGCTTCCTGTTGTTGCTGCCATGGTGTGGGTAAGGGTTCCTACGCACATTGTTGTTCTTTGGTACCTTGAGGTTGCCCGAAGCAACCTTTCGTGCAAAAATATCGCGAAGTCCGTTGCAGTGCTTGAGGTGATGGCCTACGACTCGGTGGTATGGACAGTAGTTGGGTTTAGCATTGTCCGTGTCGGTGATGTTGGTCCTCATTGGTGGCAGTTGGAAGTTAGTATCATGTTCTACCCAATCTGCCAGAAGGTCTTTCATTGTGTTCAAATCACATGGGTATTCTGGGGCTGGCTCTCGCTGCCTTCGTTTGTCAGGTCGTCGGTCCCCTTCTTGGAACTGATGCTTGTTGCCACTGTAGTTGTTGTTGTTGTTGTTGTTGCTGTTGTTGTTGTTTGGAGTGTTAGGTGTTTCGGCCGTGGCAAGGAGTGCATTTTGCGATAATGGCTTTCATGGCTTAATATGACCTATCGACTCGTAAGTACGGCGGGCTGTCTCTTTGAGGTGTCCCCATGACCTCAACTGTAAGTTCTCGATATGCATCCGGTATACATCACTCATGTTCTTGATGCATATAAGAACTAGGGTCTCGTCTTTGCTGAAGTCCGTGCACTCGAGGCATTTGAGATGGAAGCGGTGCACATATTTATTCAAATCCTCCCCTTGGTTCTGGCGAATGCTAGCGATGAAAACAATAGTCACGCGTTCGGCCTCGTAATGGAACTTGTTTAAGAACAACTGGACCATGTCATTCCATGCGTGGACAGTCCTCGCAGGGATCTGGTGATACCAAGTATAAGCCAAGCCTGTAAGGGACTTGTGGAATTCCCTCAACTTCAAGTTGTCCCTAAGCAATAGTTATCTCTATAATCAAGAGACAAATGAAGCGCAAGTGGATCAAATTTTAATGATCCTAAACTAATCACAACTGCAATTATCTTTTTGATCAAGTGGAACAAAGAAATTGTCCACAACTAATAACCAATCATGAGTCACTTTTCCTCACTCCTCTTTACGGCTGGTTTCCTGCTTAACGGAGGGTAATAGCCCAGGGGTTCATGGTCACTTAATTGATGGAAGAATTCAAACGGGTTAACAACTTTGTGTTGATCTGCTACCGGGTTATAGGCTCAAAAAACTAAGGCAGCACCCATAAACAAATATGTTAGTGCATAACATTCAATGGTAACATAAATGAAAAACAAATCCACACACCCAGATGTCTAAACCTATCAACTACATAATGTAGACACCAAAACGTCTCTATACTGAATGAGTTTCAACGGATTAAGACAAATACATAACTCCAAGGGGTGGGTGAAGTGGCAAAGGCCCTTGAGGAGTGACCTCAAGGTTCCGAGTCCAAATCTTCACACCGACAGACCATATAAAGCAACTCTAGAAAAAAAAATGATTCAAATAAATGTGGTTCACATATATTGAAATGTAAAATGAAATAAGCCCATATTTGATTGAACAAGAAAACTAACACTATGCGTAGAACCTATTCTTTCAAGAATTGGATTACATTTTGTAAATTAGATATGAAATTTAATTTACTTTTTGTTGTTTCGAACAAAAGGGCATTGAAATCACATAATTCCTATGTGTTTGGAGAATCAAGAAAATAAAAAGATATTGGATTTTTCGACAGTCGTATCATCAGCTTATGATGAAACACAATTCAGGTAAGTTGTTTCACACGTATTGGTAACAACATATGGTGGCATTGGTGTTTATGAGTTGTATTCCCGGTGTAAGTGGTCGAGCAGATACACGGGTGGTTGAAGTGATGAGGCTGATGTCACATTATCGGAAAATTTTGTGGGGTGGTCTACAGTGATGTTAATGGTGGTAGCAGTCTATAGTTGTTAGGGTATCAATAGTGGTACTTATGGTGGTAGCAACAAAGACACCATTAGTGTTGTTGGATCGGCAGCAGCAGAGACAGTGATGGTGGGGTTGTCTAATGATGGTAATGGCAGGTGTTAGTTGTATTATTAGGGTGTCATTAGTGGTAGCATTGGTAACAATAATGATGGTGACATTAACTACGATGGTGGTGATGGTGTGGTGTCAGTGGTGGTGGTGATGATGTTGCAACAACGGCGTTGGCGGTGCAGTCTCGTGATGGCAACAAAGGTAGTGATGGCAACAAGAACATGGTGGAGGTAGTTGTGGTGATGATAGTAATGCGACAGTGCTGTGTGTAGCGGTCTAGTGGTTGGTGTGGTGATAATAATGATGGTGGTGGCGGTAGTGAAGGCGGTAGGCAGTGAAAGGCTAATATAGAGTAAACAATTATTTTTAAATCAAGTAAATTCAAATCCCATAAAATTTGACGAGCTTCCATCGAGTTTCATACTATAAGATAAATATAGTAAAATTTCATCAAATCCAGATTCAATTATATTTGAAACAACGAAAAATGAGTATTTGAAATAAAATTTCATAGTTACAAACATACTCTAACAATATCAGAAACTTTTACAAGCATATGAACTAAGTAAGTTCAGGCTCTTCCAAATATGGGCTCATATGTAAATCTCAAAACCTGAATTTTGTCTCAAATCTACTTTACTGAGACAGAATCCATAGTTGCAAGTAAGGCTGTATACGAATCGAGTTCAAGCCAAACAAGGGCGTGTTTGAACTCGGTTCGTATATTTTCAGACATGTTTGGGCTCAGCTCATGTTCTCTAAGAGCACGAATCTTGATGTTTGAACTCGGCTCGAGTTCGTCACCACAAAACTCGGGCTCGGGTCGTTCGTCTAATCATGCAAACTGAGTTCAAGCTTCAAAATCCGTTCAAGAACTCAAGATGGAACCGCAATGTACAGATCTGAAATACCAATTCCGACCACCATACAAGAAACGCTCATGGATTGAGACCCTCCATCGACCAAATTGATCATATTGATTCGAAATGGAGATGAATCTTAACGAATGTTTGAACAACGAGGATGTTCGATCGCAGATCTGATGTTTTTAATGGTTCCGGCGTTGGATCGGAAGTTGTTGTTGCTCCGCCGTCAATTTGTAATGCGTGCATGTTTATATGTGGGGGTGAGAGATGGTGAGAGAGTGTTTGTGTGTGATGAGAGAGAGAGAGAGAGAGGCAGAAAGGTGAAGGGGGGAGGCGTGAGAAAAAAGAGAGGCAGAGAGAGGCGTGAGAAATAGAGATGAAAGGGCAAGAAGATTTAAGGTTTTTGAATGGGCTAATAATTAGGTTTGGACTTGGGCTTTATTATGCATCACATGGGCTCTTTATAAGTGGGCTTGGGGTTTGGGCTAATTGACTCTATAGTCTCTAGGTATAAACTTTAGTATATATGATTTATGTAAATGGTATTCTTTTATATATATTATTATTAACTTATCATTCAGATGAGCTGCTCGCGAACACATTCTCGAATATTTTAGAGTGTTCATGTTTGATTCGTTTAATAAATGAATTCTAAAAACTTGTTTATGTTCGGTTCATATATTATTCGAACGAACACGAACGAGTTCTATGAAGAACGAACCACGAGCTGTTTGTGAACGGCTCGGTTCATTTACAGCCCTAGTTGCAAGTATGAGCGTGTTTTGCGTTTTCAAGTAAGCTACTAAATTGCAAAACAGAATGGCAACAACAAGAACCACAGGAATCTTCACCCTCGTTTGCGAACCTATGGATCTATTGGTTGAACTGGGAAACAAATAGCTAAACCATACAAAGGCCCAAATTGCAAACCTTAAAAGAAAAAAGAAGAAAAGAAAACACACACAACATGAACAATTTGAATCATTGATCAAGTGGACTATGACCTACAATCAACTTTAATAAACAATTTGGCATAAACCCATCAAAGGAATGGGACAAGCCATTGATCCAGGATGATCGTGTTTGTGAGATAAGATAATCAGGATATAGGCTTTTAAAATTTCTTGGTACTTCGAGTGGACCAATCAACTACTTCCGGCGGCTTTAGGATGGCAGCCGCGGGCTTAGACATATTGAGATCTTTTGCTCTACGGCACATCTTCTGTAATAGAGAAATATCGCTAAATATATATTAGTAACGAAAGATTGTCACTATAATATTTGCTCCCAGCGAAAGAACTTTTAGTAACAATCTTTTGTCATTAAAATTGTGATAGCATAAATGTTGTATAACAGAGAATCCTTATTTGACTGTTCACATTGCATAAAGAGGGATACGGCGGTGTATGCGCCTGTTTCTCCTCCTTGATTTTAATACCGTGTACACATCCGAGTAACAATTTAATTTCTCATCAAAGTGCCTATTGTCAAACAAAGTTTGTCATCACATCTAATACGTTAGTGAAGCACTCTTAAGATGATTAATACTATTTTTTTCTCACATTTATACGTCAAAATAAATGCGGTAAATTTTTTATAAGGAATTCATGAATAGTGTTTGGAGTTTTTAGAAACAAAATCTAGAAATGATAACCAATCAAACACATTCGAATTTGAGTAAAATAAAACAAAAAAAATGGTAACAAAAAACTAAAAAGTGTAAAAAGTTTTTCCAGACGAATCGCATGCCGCGTGTGCAGAGAACAAAGTACGCTAAAGAATTTTTAGCGACAAAATTTATGCCCCTCAGGTTTTTAGCAACTAATGCCAGGCAGAACCTCTGAGTTTGTTATGACAGCAGGGAACCCAGTACCGAAAGCCGCCTATGAAGAACAATAAACTAAAGTTGCCAATGCCGATTTAAGTTAGATGATCTCTGTCAAATCTAGGAACACACCATTTGGTCCGAAGCACAAGCACCTCTCTAATCTCCTCCTGCTTTCCTTCAAGGTAAAACCACTTCTGATCTTCCTTTCCCTTTTACTATATTCTCGTGTTACTCTCTACTGAGCTCTTCAAACTGTATATATATGCGTTGCAATCTTGTTGCGATCTAAATCAGTTATGAATACTTGATTACAGGGCTGCTGAATTGGGTTTTTGTTATTTGATTCTTTTTGTTATAATACGTAGAAGTCTATGCTGTATATGATGGTATATGCTTAGGATGCATGGGTTTGAGGAATAATATCGGTTTGAGGAGTAATTTCTTTTTTGCTGTTTAGAAAGCTTAGCTGTGCAGTGAAACTAATGGTGTTAAATTATTCCTTTTTTGAAATTGAGAAAATTTGCAGTTTCTCTTTTGTTTTGTTGACTCTTTTAGTTTGTAACATAGAAAATTTGCCCTCTTAAATTGGCTTAGCCACCAGGATTTTGATTTTACTCATCCCCTTATCCACTAGGGAGGAGGTGTATCAATTTTCTTTCAAGGTGATGCAATAAGTTCTTGCTTTTGCTGTCAGGAAGAATCGTCCTTATTACTTGTTACTTCGATTGAGCTTTGACACACTTTTGGAAATAAATTGACTCCTATGAGTGAGGGATATAAATATTGAGGGTGGAAGGGAAGTGCAAAAGGCTCCGGCCATTGTGGGGTTGAAGAACTGTATAAGGCTTGGCTTGAACGGAAACTCTTTAAAATGTATCTCATGCAATACCTAGTGAGAGACCTGCCAGATTTAGGAAAACCTGCATAATTACTCCAAAATCACAACAGAAAAAAAAAATGAAAAGAAAAAGAAAAACCGTGCATATTTTAGTGGTTACCAGTTGCAAGAAACCTTCTGTCATTAAAGTCTCTTGGATTCTAGAGAAGTAGAACTGGAAGGATGGGTAAGATCACTTTCCGACCAAGAAGAAAAGGACATTAAACATATAGGTGGACAATTGGACATGCAGCCAATTCCCTACATACCAAACTTGGTAAAAGGGGAAGTTCATAAGCTCCTGTGTCAGTTTGAGGGAAATTTATTGACACCTTTGCTACTAAACTGCTACACAATACCATCATGGTTTTTTTTCTTGAACCCACGCCAATATTGGCAGTTCCAGCTTCATTCCCACCCTAACACTGAAACAGCACCACACGGCCTCCACTTCCGTGACCATGAGGATGCCTGTCACTTGCTTGGCATATGGCGTTGATGGTTTTACTGAGAACTTTGACCTCTTAAACATGAAGTCTCCAATATGCAAAGATTTTACTATTCTGCAATGGTCAATCATGCCAATACTATTTCATTGATCTTGCACTATTTAGTACTAATTTATGCTGGTGATGCATCTTCAGAACACTCATAAAATGGCTCGTTCTGCACTGGACGAGATGTCGGAATCTGGTGCATTCCTGAGAACTCCTTCGACGTTCCGAAATATTATATCAAGAGATCCAGAGGCAACTTTCCCTGCTGAAGCTGCAAGATATCATCTTTATGTATCATATGCTTGTCCATGGGCATCCAGATGCCTTGCATACTTGAAGATCAAAGGGCTTGACAAAGCCATCACTTTCACGGTATGCTCTTCTAAATTTTAGGAAAACGGAGGGTAATGAGTGCATGACTCTCCCGCCACTGCACAGTGTTGTAAACTTGATATGTTCTTGCACAAATTTACGAAATAAGTAAGCTGCATTCCTTCATTTCAGTCAGTCAAGCCCATATGGGAGAGAACTAAGGACAGCGATGAACACATGGGATGGGTCTTTCCCACTTCAGATACGGAGGAACCAGATGCTGGGCCCGACCCATTGAATGGAGCAAAAAGTATAAGAGAATTATATGAGCTTGCAAGTACAAACTACTCTGAAAAGTATACAGTTCCTGTATGTGTCAGTCAACAAGCAATATTTTACATTTTGTTCAAATCTTTTGACGTTTATATTCTGCATATTATATGACGGATATGTTATCTTAATAATAGGTTCTTTGGGATAAGAAACTGAAAACGATTTTGAGTAACGAGAGCGAGGAGATAATCCGGATGTTCAATACAGAATTCAAGGATATTGCAGAAAATGCTACTCTAGACCTTTATCCTCCGCACTTGCAAGCCCAAATCAGTGAAGTAAATGACTGGATATATGATGGGATAAATAATGGTGTTTATAAATGCGGCTTTGCAAAGAAACAAGGGCCTTACAACGAGGTACTCATTTCATGGGACTTATGTAGAGCATGAAAGGAGGAAAAGGCAGTAGGGATGGGTAGAAAATGCTTATGACCTATATAGCTTTCTATCCATGGCCATCTGACAAAGAATATGCATCAATTTATGTTTGTTTTGCAGGCTGTGGAAAAACTGTATGATGCTTTGGACAAGTGTGAGGAGATACTTAGCACGCAGCGATACTTATGTGGGAATGCACTGACTGAAGCAGATATTCGCTTGTTTGTTACCCTCATAAGGTTTGATGAGGTATGAATTTGGTTTGACCAGAAGCCTTGGTGCATGCTTGTTAATTTGCTTTTTGCAGTTTGCCTTTTGCTTTTCTGAAAAATAACCATAAATTTTTTACTGAAACTGGTACATATGTTCGAGGGAACCGGCATACTACTAAATCTCTTGCTTTCTTTTTTGGAAGATACGATCCTCTTTATAAGATTTTCTGGTTGGCGTGCTTATTATGCAACGGTCTACCTATCAAAAGGGAAATGCTTGAATCCAGTACCAAAGATGTCACTGTGAGGATTACTTATATCCTTTACAGAAGTTATAGATTAACGTTTAAGGGGTCAAATAATCTATTAAGCTCTGGTTTGTGGAACTTACCTTTCCTTATGATCATACTCTGTCAGAAACTGCTAAAATTTCCAACTGTGCAGTCTATTCAAAATATTATTCAGATTCATAGAAAATCTTTATAATATCCAATTTTGTCGCAAAGGAGATGGGGAAGCCTGAAATGTGAAGCCTAAAAAAATTTGAAGGTTTTGTACTTGATTTGGTTTCCTCCATCTTCTAAACAGCTGAATGCGTGGACTGAAAATTATGACGGTGTCTTACATTTTCGTTAGATTTTAGGAAGCAAGTTGGTAATTTTGCAATTTCTAGGTAATGACCTGACAGCAGTCATGAAGTGGAAGTAGTTTCATCAGCAGCATTGACCGCCATATAATCATATTATTTGAGCAGTGCTTTTATCATGAAAATCAAGAAAATATCAAACTTCGTTTCTGTGGGAGATGGAGGGAAGGTGCTAGGAAGTTGAAGCCTTAAATCTTCAGTATTTCTATATGGCTTCCTCCATCTTCTGAAAAACTGAAATGCATGGACTGAAGATTTCCTAAATCAAATGAGTGATTGAGCAAGACTCTTCACCTATCATATTTTTCTAGGGTAGTGATCTATATGCTCATGCGTTGCACATAGTTTCAGCATCGGTTTCTATCCACATATCTCAAAGATGACGAGTGACCTCTAAATTCATTTTATTTGGGCCATTTATCTTAGAAAATAATAGAATATCCAATTGCATCGTTAAGGGTGATGGTCAGAGGTGTAATGAGCTAGCAGCGTTCATGAGGTGAAAATAGTTTCCCCACTGTGTTTCTGTCCCCACATCTCAAAGATGACTCTGATTATCGACCGATAAATATCCGTGTTATTTGAGCAGTGTCATTTGTCTGCTTGTGAGAATAGCCTTTACATGAACATTGTCATCCCTTCAGACAGAGATTAGTTCCAGCTGGTTATTTCCTATATAATCTGGTTCACAAGTAGCCTCCATACAATTGCAAGATTGCAGCTAGAATCTGTTGCCAACACCATACACTTGAGTGTCTCCTACTTTTCATCGGATGGAAAATTTTCGAATTTCAATTCATCTTTCTTGCAAAATTATAATATATTGCTACTAGATAAAATGTGCTGTAAATGCAGGTTTATGCCGTCCACTTCAAGTGCAACAAGAAACTGCTACGCGAGTACCCAAAACTGTTCAACTACACGAAAGATATCTTTCAAATCCCTGGCGTTAGTACCACTGTCAAAATGGAACATATCAAGAAGCATTATTATGGTAGCCATCCTTCCATCAACCCCTTTGGTATTGTTCCCCTCGGTCCCAATATTGACTACTCTTTACCTCATGATAGAGAAACTTTAGCTGAATGCAAATGATAATACTTCACAGAATCCTGCAGATAACACAGTTATACCAGTGTTTGGGGTTATATGTTGTATTCATTATCAAATGCTCTGGACTCTCTTTGTATTGAAAAGTTATTCCAATAAGAGGATGTGTAAGTTCTGTTGTGTGAAACTGTTTTTGACCATATGCTATTTAGACCAGACTACAGATAGCATTAAGGCTAAGTCAGTGGCTAAAGGTTTTGAAAAAATTAACGATTTTACAAGTTTGGATCGCATCATATAGATAGTAATGCTGCATTACGGAATGGTAAAGTAGATAAGGAATTTACGTGGATTAACGAGTTATTTGAATCTTTGCATTGTGCTTAAAAAGTTGTCTGTACTGGTTAAATTTATCTCAAAACAAGAATGGGAAAACTTATGACGGTTTATCATAAAATTGCGTGGATGCATAACTGGTGTTACAATGGAGTCTTTATGATTGTTGGAATTCATGGAACTGAAGATTCTTTCCAAGTAAAGTTCGAATGGTAGCTGAACTTTTAGAAGGAATCTTGTGATCCGTTCTATGGGCAAATCGAATTTGTACGTCACCTGAGGTGATTTGCGTGTGGGACGCAATGAAAATGGCGCTGCTCGAAGAAACGAACCCACATTACGCCATCTTCTAGTCAATGGTTCATGTATGAGGTACGATTTCTTGCGACCAGACATTTAGTCTAATTGGTTGTTGGCAGTTAGAATTTTTGATTGGTAGATACAATTTTATCCCCAGGTTCTCATATTGTTAGGAGAATTCTTTTGGGATGACCCTGGCGGAGAATGGTGGATATTGTGATGGGTATTATGTTTTCTTTGTTGTGGACAGAGATGGATCCGAGTGATATATGAAGGGCTGCAGTGGGCGAAGGTGGTGACCGTTTCTCGAAGAGGTATATATATATATATATATATATATATATATATATAGAGAGAGAGAGAGAGAGAGCGCAAACGACTCGTCTCCAGGATGTTCGTTGTTTTGCCTTAAAAGTTCTATATTGGGCGTCACACAGAAGGGTTGCCTGTGGTCACACAGATCCTACGTCCCCTTATATTACATTATGTGTGCCTTGTTGCTAGAAATAACAACGCGCATGCATGTAATTTACATACGTGCGCGTTGTTGCTAGAAACTATGCTTTAAAAGTTTTATTTGTTTTGGTAAATGAGAGAATGGCACTGATAAAGTAAAAGTTATAAGGTTTTGTAAGGTCGGTGGTGATGGCTTTACCTTTTCAATAAGAAATAACAAGTAAAGTCATGACATACTATGACTACACAGTACAGACTATTACAATTACATGAGACAGTCGAAAACCCACAAGTCACCGCCCGAGTCAAAAGTCCAAACAAGAGGTCCTCATCACTGTAAGATTTGCACTCTTCTATCGCCACTTCTGAATACTGTTGGCACGTTGCCACTAGCAACTACGACCAATTACAACGGGAGGCTTAAACCAAAATAAAGATGCTAAGCAACTCACCCCACCCCACCCCACCCTGTCCCACCCCACCCTACGCTACCTTACCTTTGATAATGTCTACCAAAATTTGATTGATTAACCTTAGACCCCCTCCCACATCACCCCCACCCTCCAAAACCCCCCAAGGCATTATTCCCCACACCCCTCCTCAGAAGGACACCACGGCTAACCCACTCCAACAAATCTAGCTAAAAAAAAAGTAAGGAAAACAAGTGACTAAGAATCTTTATAGCATGCCTTCTGCTACTGGAAACACCCTCCAGTCCCACCAATCCTAAATCAACACCAAGAAGGGTGAAGAGTGGCAGGGAGAATTTTCAACAGTGTGTAAAATTAACTAGAATCAAAGCAGGATTAGACTACCACCGCTGATATTTTGACCGACCACATGCTAGGTTTTTGGCGACCACCAGCGAGATGTAACACCTAGCCCAAAAATTGAAGCTTTTTCTTTCTCTGTGTGTGTGTGTGTGTGTGTGTGTGTGTGTGTGTGTGTACATATATATGCACTAATCGAACATCCACGGTCTCGAGAAAATATTTATCAGATCTGACTAGATTTGGCAAGATTGGAGAAAGAAACACTAAGTCGCCACCCCAGATCGCGTAGATCTAAGGAGAGGGCACCAGAACCGAGACGCCACCCTCGACCAACCATCTCTGCTGCCGGCGACCCTCATTATACTCCTCAAAAAGACCACAAACAAGGGATGCAACTTGGACGGGCTGGACGAGCCTAAGGGTCGGACCATGCCCAGCCCACTCTTAGAAACTCATGCCTATGCCCATCCTATCTGTGGGCTAAATAGTTTTTGTTCATGCCCAGTCCATGAAAATTTTGGTGGGCACGGCTTGGACATTGGCTGCTCACGGGTGTCAACAATTACAATTTAGTTTGGGTTTAATTAATTTTTAAGCATATCAATTATCATCCTAGTCCACTAATTAACTAATACTCCCTCCGTCCCTTTTTAAGTGATACAATTTCCTTTTTGGGCCGTCCCACAATAAGTGATAACTTCCAAATTAAGAAAGATTCTTTAAGTATTTTTACACATTTACCCTTTCTATACTTTTTTTATTCTATTTCTCTCACCACATTTAATTCTCTACCAACTCATTTCTCTCTCATGGCCCACCACTTTACACTTTTTTATTCTATTTCTCTCTCCACATTTAACACTCTACCAACCAATTTTCTCTCTCATGGCCCACTCTCTTCCTCCCTCTCTCTAAAGGGTAAAATGGGAAAGACATATAATATACTCCCTAAATTCTTAATCTACGTGCAAAACAAAATGTATCATTTAAAAAGGGACGGAGGGAGTATAATAAAGAAAAGTACAATGAAGTCTCAAAATGTATATATAACAACAATTTTTTAGGGTAAAATAAAAGAAAAAGTAAAGACAAAAGTCTCGAAACAATCTTAAGAACTCTACTCCTACAAGAAGAAACAAATCAGAAAAAAAAGAAGAAAAAGAAGAAGAAGTTTATATGCGTAATTTATGATATATAAAAGTTGGATGGGGTGGATTTTCTTCAGGTTGGGCAGGTCTTTAAATTTTTTTCCCATCCAACCCATAATTTCACGGTTCCAAACTATTGTGCTCATGTCCATCACGATTTCTGTAAAAGAAAGCCAACGCCTATATTTTTACGGGTTGACACGGGTCAAGTTATACCCCTACCCCAAACTCACAAACCAATTTTCAAAATTACATATATAACTACGCAGAGACCGCCCCTCTATCCATGCGCGCTAACGCACGGTGGGGCGGCGAGAGTTTTTAGACATGAGATGATTAGAGTGTGGAAATTTCTAAAGACTACAGCTTTATTGAAATGGCTTCTCTTTGCAAGTCCCAGATCGTTGTACCTGTCCAAGGCAAGGGGTACATGAAATATCATACGTTGCACCCAAAGCTCCAGAATTAAGGAGGCGCGATATACTTGAAGCATAAGACATGAATAGACATGCACATATAGCTATGGATATGCACATTATCAAAAAAGGAATTAAAATGAGTTATATGATATACCTACAACAATGAGAGACATGCATATATAGTTTTGCAGCCGGGTCTCATTGCCTTGTGCAATGCGCGATACAAGTATGCAAGTGTGGTTGCACCCCAAGCATACTCCCCAACCTCTTGCAGATTACCCAACAGAGCTAAATATTTCGCGTGGACCGTGTTCTTTGTCGTCGTTGAGAAAAGAATTGCCCCCATCACCCATAGTACGAAAACCTTTGTGTGCATCACATGCATCTCTTCCATGTTGTCTTTTGGCAAAGCCTTGAACATGTCTATCAACCATCTCAACTTTATTCCACCGTGCCCAAATTTGTCCTCGGGTATCGAACCGAAGAAGTCCCTAGCAACTCTCTAATTTGTTGCAGAAATCTTAGCAGAAATAACTGGCCGTCCCGTCACGGTTAACCCTAAGATATACCTTACATCTTCTAAAATTATTTTCATCTCTCAAAGAGAGAAGTGAAATGTATTCGTTTCACTTTTCAACTGTTCAACAAGGACACATATTAATGTCCGGTCAAGTTGCTGAAAAATATTGTCATAGGTAAGAATTTCAAAACCCATTCCATGTAACAATATTTTCTATTTTTTGTTTAACCTCCACTCTCCAAATTGTTTGGTTACTTCTACTGTATTAAGAGTTGCTCTTTCCTACGAATTAATAAAGAGTATTTAAGTAAAGCAAAAGGTATACAATGTTCATGAAACTAAATAAATAAACAAAAAGAAGTATCTTACTTGTGCGTGCCATATGGATGTACTAATATAGTTTGCTTGGTTGTACAATACGGAAGGATCTTCTGGTCTGGGGTTAAAAACCATTTTTGCGACCGAAATTATGCAAATACATCAAGTTCAGAAATTTCTATCAAACATTGGCAAATCTAGCTTTGCCAACGTAACACGTTTATAATACATCATATATATATATATATATATAATAGCCCTAGGGTTGGATAACCTATGCTTACATCTTATTTTGATGATAACTACACATTGATTATGTTCTAATGTGTGCTTTGAGTGTATTCTTAGTAGGTATATACATGCACACTCATGAAGACACATTTGAGAAGTTGGATAGATGGATTAAAGACAAAGAAGCTTAAAGCTATGGTGACATGCTATGGAAGCTTCATCAAGTCCAATGTCAAAGAGCAAGAAAGAATGCATAGGCAAAGTTATTATTGATTGATCTTTACAATTATGTAACTAGTCTTGGTTTGATGCTTGGGTTGATGACTATGACCTAAAAAGACCTTAGGATACCTTGTGCATTGCATGTGAGTTCATAATTTTTCACATAAGTGTGGTTCTTAAAAATGAGTGAACTTTGGAGCTCACTCAGATTTTCTCAAAAGCTATTTTGGTGCTAATCTTTTCATATCTTGATAAAACTTTTCATTAGCTTTCCAACGCAAAAAATGGCATCTCAATCCGATTTTTCTAGAGAAAGTTATGCCCAAAATAGGAAATGGGGTTCCGTGAGGCAGCTGATAGGCAGTAGGGTAATCCAGTCGACTGTATTTGAATCCAGTCGACTGCATTGGAATGCAGTCGACTGCATTGGTCAAAATTCAGCTCCAACTTTGAGGAAAAGACTCCAACGGCAAGTTTAGAGGGAATACAGTCGACTGCATTGGGAATACAGTCGACTGCAATGACAGTTTTGCTCACTTTATGCCTATAACGGCTATATTTGATCTCTTCTCTATATAAATGTTTTGGGGCTTCATCAAACACTATGGAAACCACATTCTAAGCCTCCATTCATTAGAGAAACATCAAGGCTCATAGATTAAACTTTTCTCTCTTCATCTTCATGATTTCACATCATTAAAGAGAGCATCTTTGTGAGCATTTCTTTGATTGAGAGTGAGCATACTTCAAGCCATCAATTCTCTCATCTCTCTATTGTACTAGAGCTTCATTTGTACTTATTTCCTTTCAAGATGATTTCTTTGTACACAATTGATCTTTGTAAAAGGATTGTGATCAAGGCTTGAGTTTGTCAAGTCTTGGGTGAGCTTTGTGGATTCAAGGCTTGTGCTTGGTGTGGGGATATCACCAAGTGTTGTAAGGGTTTTGATCTTGACCCGAAAGAAGATTGTTGCTAGTGGATTCTAGTACTCTTGCAAGGGACTTCTTTGAAGAGGTGGATGTAGGCTTGGGGTAGTTCAACCTAAACCATTTAAATCTCCTTGTCAAGTATCTCTAACTCAATCTCTTTACTTATTGCTCTTTAATTGTTTGAGATTGTTTAGTTAACATCTTCATTTAAGTATTACTTGGTTTGTTTGAGATTTATGATTGTGCTTAGTTTAAACTCCCCATTAGTTTTCAAAAATCCTATTCACCCCCCTCTAGGGTTGTTTTATTGGTTTCAATATATATATATATATATATATATATATATATATATATATATATATATATATATATATATATATATATATATATAGCACGGATGGGGTTAGATGGCTAATCTTTTCTTACCCATTCTAAATTAGAGTGTTATTTAAAAATAAGGGTGTTTTTTTTACTTTTCAAATGATATCAAGACTCTTTCCTTAAAATACCCTTATTGGAATATATGTTTTGATTAGAGTTAAGGATTGTTTTTGACTTTTGATTTAAAACTTTTTTTTTTCATTAAATACCTATTTTTGATAAGAGTTATAATAAGAGTGATATTAAAAAATAAGGGTATCTTTGATTTCTCATATAATATCAAGTCTCTTTCATCAAAATATGTTTATTAAAAATATGTTTTTGTTAGAGTAAAGAGTTGTTTTGACTTTTATTAAAAAAAAAGGAGAAGAAACTCTATGAAAATATTATTAAATCACCTTTGAACTGTTGCATGTTCTCTAATTATTGAAAAAAATTCATATTGAACCCTACCGCCTCCGTTCACGTTAAAACTAAACTATCTTAGAGTTATTAGATCTTTTCCATCATATTTGATTAAAGAAAATACTTGCAGAGAATAGATTTTTTATAACCTTTTTCGAGAAATATAATGTACCTAAACTAAATCAAATATTTTGTCAGAAACTCAATCCTCTTTAATTTTGTAGTATTTCATATTTGTATGCCGATGCCTATACATACTTGAATTATTCTGCATGTATATAGATTTCAATACAAACATATTAGTACATTGAAATTATCATAAACATGAAGTTCAATTCTAGATTTTGAATATGGACATATTGGTATAAGGAAACTATCATAAAACTGGAGTTCTTTAGGATTTTCTATATGCATATGTAATCCTGACTGGAGTTAAATGACTAATTTTTTTTTATTCATAAAATTCCTTTTTTAAACTGAAGTTTTCATACAAAATTAATGTTGACTAGGGGTGTTTTTTACTTGAAATATATTTTTCCCATCAAATACCCATTTTGAATTAGAGTGTTGTTAAAGAAAATAAGGGTATATTTGACTTCTTTTAAGATATCAAACATCTTTCCTTAGAATATCCAATAGGAATCTATGCTTTAGTTAAATAAAGCTAAGGATTCTTTTGTTTTTTGTAAAAAAAAAAAAGAAAAGAAAAATTCCTATGAAAACTTATAAAATCACCCTTGACTGCATGTTCTTTGATTACCAAAAAATTCTATCAAAACCTATCGCTTCCATTCACGTTAAAATTAAATACCTCAGAGCTACTGCATCTTCTGCATCAATTTCGATTAATGAAAACAAATTGTAGAGAACAGTGTTTTCTATAGCCTTTAAGATTAAACATAATCTACCTAAACTAAATTAAATATTTTATCAGAAATGCAATCCTTTTTAAAATTTGTATAACATATATGTATGTTGATGTTTATGCTACAAATCTCAATAATTTGCATGTATATATATTTCAATGCAAACATATTTTTACGTTGAAACTATTACATACATATTGGTATAAGAAAGCTATTGTAAAACTGGACTTTTAGAAATTTTAAATGTATAAGAATCTCTAGATCACACAACTTTGCTCCTAATTATAACCTGAGTTTATGGCAAGTACATAATCCTATAATTGTATTAGAGTTATTGGAATATTTTTATTTGCATGCATGACAGGATATCCTTCATATGGTTATTATTTTTCTATGATCAACTGTATCCCGATATATCATATATTTACATGATAACATGTTAAGCGATAAGATTAGATGAAACTCAATTGATAAAGACTCCAATTTATATCAGCTCAAATGATTAATACTTTTTTTTTAGCTTGAAAACTCTCAAGTTTTGATATGCAATGGGTTAAATAACTAAATATATTTTTTCTTAAACTATTATCTTCAAGTTTAAAAGTTCTATAAATATCTTGACTTTTTAAAATGTGAGGCTAAATTACTTCTGTTTTGACTAACTTTAAACATTTGAAGCTAAAGAAGTTCACTAATGCATCTTTTAGTGACAAAAGACTATGAATATAATCAAAGCGGGTAAGAATTTGGTCCCAGCATGTAAAATAATCTCAAGAAATTAAAATGGCTAAACATTCTTTCATTAAAATACCCTTTTTAGAAATAAAAGGTTTACAAAAGTTAAGTGTAGTTTTTACTTTTAAAGAGGTGAGACTAAACTACAATATTTTGTGCTAATATAAACAATTTGATGTTAAATAGGTTAAAATTCACTGATGCATCTTTAAGTGACAAAAATGTAGGAGTGAATGTGACAAAAGACTATGAATATAATCAAAGCGGGTAAGAATCTGGTCCCAGCATATAAAATAATCTCAAGAAATTAAAATGGCTAAACATTCTTTCATTAAAATACCTTTTTTAGAAATAAAAGGTTTACAAAAGTGAAGTGTAGTTTTTACTTTTAAAGAGGTGAGACTAAACTACAATATTTTGTGCTAATATAAACAATTTGATGTTAAATAGGTTAAAATTCACTGATGCATCTTTAAGTGACAAAAATGTAGGAGTGAATCTAGCCTAATCTTATAAATATGATGTTAAGACTCTGATCACCTTTAAAGAAAACCATATCAAACCATAACCTTAAAATTATCAACACCAAAATAACCCATGTCCTTGAATTCAAGGCGAAATTGCAATGAATGACACTTAGTTTCAAAAAGTAAAGTTGTATTTATCCATAAAAAAATATTTTTTGCTTGTGTCATCAATACATATTTTTTAATTGTCAATACTACCCTCATTGTGTATCTACAAAGTATATACACTAAAAAATTTACAAATATTAAATTTTCAAATTAGATTTTTAAGCCAAATTTTCCCCCCACCCCGCCGTCGCACCTTCATCGGCAATCACTCAGCTTGAAAGTTGGCAAACCGACTCAGCCCCACAGGCCTCATCTCAATGTTGGCGAACGTCGGCCTCCACATTATCCCACCCCGTCCATCCCCCTCCAACGCCGTAAACATCCTCGGCAGCAGTACAAACATAAAAATTTTGAAAGCCGCCAAATCAGACATAAATCTGTAACATTAGTTTTGAGAGTGTGTGTGTGTAGGCATGTTGACTAGATGTGCGGTGGGTTGTGAAAGGTTGATTGATGGCGATTATGATTTGTGGAGGGTCGATTTAAGGCGGTGGTGGGTCGTTCGATGGTGGTGGGTGAATTAAACAACTGGTTGGGTGATTGGAAACAGTGGTAGGGTGATCAATGATGGTTAATGGCGGCAAACAAGAATAGTTTGATGCAAACAAGAATCTTATATATCTTTTTCCATATTTTGAACCCCAAATTCAAATTTTCATTTTTGTTCATTTGGTTTGTTGAATCGTGATGGTTTGTTGCAAGTGATTGGAGTGAAAAAAAAAAAGTTGTGACAATTGAGTGGGTGAGAAAGTTGAAGAACAGCCAGTTGGTTGTTACATAGTGAACTTCTCGTTAGTAAATTGAAAGTTGAAAAAGTAGTTCTAACTTGAACCCAGGAATTTTTTTTTTTTTTGGTGATGTTGGTTCCCGCAAACTAGGTTTCCTAGTCATAAACATAAACGATCTTTTATCTCTTCTAGTACAAATCACACTCTCCAATTTAACTTGGGACAGTTACCTCTGTCCCTCAAGCTCAACCTATAAATGTGCATTGGTGCACCAAGCACAAAGGCAATTGTTCCTGTCTTGCTATTGTCCTTTTTCTGCTTTTTTTTTTGTGAGTTTTAACCTTCAATGGCGAGCTCATCAACTCTCAGAACATCCCATGGTACCACCACCTCTGTTAGTACTTGTCCTGATGATGATAAGGAGTGTGTGCTTTCTTTTGGTACTCTTGGGCTGGGAAAAGATTTTGGGTTCTTGAGAAATCAAGAAAGACGAGAAGAAATTGCCAAGAACTTCGGGCAATGCCAAAGGAAGGTGGATATAAGAAGGGCTGTCCGCTGTTGCTCCGTTCTTTGCGGGTCATACCTCAGAATACCAAAACATCATCTGGACATATGAGAATTCTTCTCATGGAGGTACATTAGTTTGTGCGTGTGTGATGTCTGTATTTACACAGAAGACGCCATGACCTTGTTTGAAACTATTTTTAAGGGGCGTGTGCCGAATTTTAAGTACTAAATTTCCTTACCTGATGATCTTTGTGGGGGTTGCTCAAGCTTCAAATATGAATTCATACCTGGGAGCCCTAAGAGGAGAAAACATGTCTCCGGATCCATTTTACAGGTATCCATCAGCCAGTTTTACAGCTAACGAACTTGAAAATTCTCACATGTTTGATGATCCTGCTGCCAGCGTCTACGATCTCAGAGTTTAAATGATGGCGTAGGGCCCTACAGTATAGATCCAAATATGTACACTAATCATGCACTCAGTGCTGCAACAAGTGGAACCAATGGACTATACTTGGGCACTGGGTACTCTTTAAGCAATAATGTGGCAAGTCCTAGCTCTTATGATGACCAAAGTTCCAAACAAATGCTGAATAAACTTGACATTGCATGCTAGCTACGGATCAGTATGGCTCACATACATTGCAGAGCCTTTTGCAATGCAAGGGTACGATAAATGAGATAACAGAAAGGGTTCCTAATTTTCCGCAGCTGATGGAAGATCAACATGGACACCATCTATTTCAGAGGCATCTTGAGGGGAGCACTGGGAATGAGTTGGAACTGATAGTAAACCAGGTAGCATCCCTAAATCAAGACAAACTGTTGTCTTTAGCAATTGACACTCAGGGGTTAGTACATTCATATCCTTCAACTGAAATTCTTTTCTTTTTGGGCGATCAGTCATTTGCAACTTCTGACTTGTTCCGGTTGCAGAACAAATTCATTTGAGAGACCAATCAGACACCTAAAGAAATCCCCCAGAGTGGCATCTATGTTGACATCATCTCTTTCCACTAAATTCTTTGAACTTTTGATTCATTGAACGGGTAGGCATGTTATTAAACAGTGCCTTAGTCTCCTTGGGGATGAGCCAAACAAGGTAATTCTATTCCCTCCGCTTAGCCTCTAACGTATATTTTCCTACAGTTCCCATTCTGTCCATACTCATTGAGTTATTTTTAACTAATCTTCCTTATTTCAGGTACTATATGATCAAGCAATTAGAAGGTGTTGCAAGATAGCCACTGAAAAAACAGGATGCCTAAGCCTGAACGATTGCACCGGTTGCATCAGTACCTCTCAGAGGAAGGACCTTCTAAACGATATTGTCGAGAACGCAGACTTCCTTTCAGAAGATCCTTTTGGGTACTAGTTATGAATATTCCATTTCTACAATCCGCATCCACTACATACGACGTGATTTCTTCAGATTCTAAAACTTTTACAACTATCTGTTTAATTTGATTCTTTTTCTTCAGGAACTATGTTGTGCTGCATGTCCTCAAGCTTCAAAACCAAGAGCTCACAGACAAAATCTGCAATAAACTTCGAGGTCATTATACAGACTTGTCATCAAAGAAAGGTGGCAGTCATGTTGTGAAAAAATGCATGACTTCTTCCATAAAGGGGATGAAATACGCAGTTGAAGAGTTTCTAGAGAATGGAAGATCACTCGGCCAACTTGCCCGTGACTAGTATGGAAACTATGTGATCCAAAGAGCTCTGAAAACCACAAAGGTTATCTTCCCTTTCTCCAATTCTACCCATTGAATTTAATTATTCCCTAATTATGATTATCTCCTAATGAAGTCACTTCCATTTTTCAGGTTGAGGATAGCGTTATAGACGTCTTGTAAGCGCCCTCCTCTAGAACTCGACTCATAAAAATGGAAAGAATGTAGTTGCTGATTAGGATCCTGGAACAAGCCAAGTTTTGAGGAGGAAGTAGTCATGTGACTCTGTTAAGTGTTATCAAATGTCATGGCTTTTGTTAGTTACGTTTAGGGTGAATCGGTGTTTGAATTCCTTATGTAATCTACCATTAGTTGCAATCCTGCGAGTATCAGTCTAAGCATGAGGGAATATATCTTGATGTTGTTGATCATTAGTTTATTATTAACTGTTTGATAATAACTTTGGAAACTATGGTGTATTCTTCTACAGCATTATTCTTAAATGAATTCTTTGTTCTAAACTTGGTATTTCCCGACAAAAAAAGGTTAATACTGCATTATAGATAATCGAGTCTCGCAAGAAATTCACCACCTCCAATGGACCCCCTGGCCACGATGTCCAAGAAAATCCAATCTCCACCATCAAAATCCCCATCATCGGCCGCAAAAGAATAGAGCAATTCAAGATTGGGGCTTCGAAGATGAGATTGCAGTAGATCATTTACAAGTAGTTTCAGATGGTCCATATTATGAAGTGAAGACATGAAAAGTGAAGCCAATAAGCGTAAGCATTTTCAGAAGAACCACGCAACTTCATTTTAATGTAGTAACAGTAGATTCAGTAAGTAAGTTGAGAACTCACACACTCGGTATCATGAAGCTAAAGATTGATGTTTGGCATGCCAAAAAACCTGGAACCATCAAGAAATCGATAACAAATCTTCGATAAACATGATGGATACTGAAGTAGAAAATCTCTACTTTTTTGTTATTATATTCAATTCAATGAGTTATTCTCACATCCCCCACAACGTAAATCCCAGATATAGATCGAGTAGCAGCAATATTATTCTCTGGAAAAATGTAAAGATGGGTTCTGTTACTACAGAGGCTGACAGACATGACTCATTGAACTCCTTTTGATTTGATCTCCTTCCTCTTCATATCTTCTCCAGCTAACCTGTCTCAGCCTTGTTTTCCTCCGTGCTTCTTTCCTTATCATCTCCTGTGGTTCCTATCATCAAAACATTAAATTCCCATGGCAGTAACTAGCATCAACTAGATACATTTTGACAGCACCTGTTATAACATTGCTATCAGCATCAGATTAATTCTCATCTCCAGAAATTAACTGAATGCATTACTAATCAGACTCGCCAACTTGAAAATTTTTACTCAAGAAAGTCCGAGGTTATATGCATCCGTAGAAGCGTCTATGAAAACATTTTAACGCGCCTCTTTTTTAATTCTACTTCCTTCTTATTTCCTACAGTTCCTTCGGGAACGATTCTGAATTACTCTGGCACAATGAAAAGGACGAAGCAACTGAAAACTTAGTCTCTAACAGAAACGACGTAACACCATTTAATTTAATACACATTGATGGACCTAGACAGCCTTAATTAGCCACTAAATTGAGTAAGTTATAAACCGAAGGTTACATTCTCTGGCATACTCGACATAATCGTTGCAACAGAGAGACAACTGATAAACATAAAGTTGTTGCCAGCAAAAAAAAATACACTTATACATCGCTTTTCATTCTGTTAGTGCTCTTTCCATGCTTTCTGTGTTGTTGCTTATGTTGTTTCTTGGTAATAATAGTGCAAGGCCAAGGGTACAAGACAAACAAAAGTATCAGCTAACCTTCAGGGGGAGCATCTGCTGAGCATAAGAGCTTAAGGTCTTGCGGAACCGTTTGTTCCCCATCCAAAGAAATAACATCCACTTTTGCTAGACAGCTCAGCCAACGAGCTGCCTGGTTCGCTGATCGTTTTACATACGAGAAGTACACATTTCGGAAACGACTCGACTTGGACATGACATTCATAAGCATCTGTTCAATTCCGCCCCGGCCGCAACAAAGGAGATTAGAATCCAAAGCAGTGATAACGTCCTTGGAATCGATCTCTAGAATTACCTTCGGAAGTCCAAAATCATCGGCCGCTAACACTGCCTCCTGCAACGCCGCAGCTTCTGCCCAAACAGCAGAGGTACAACTCAATCTCTTAGCTATGAGGAACTTCACTTTTCCTTGCATGTCTCGACCAACTACACCAACAGTGCCTCCACGAGAGTCCCAATCCCCAGCACAATTAACCTTGATCCATCCTTTTTGAGGAGGGAGCCAATGAGACTGTGCTTCGTCCTCATTAGGCCGGTGGGACAAAACCTCATGATTAAGGTTATCAACTCTTCCCCGGCCATTGAGGGGAACAATGCTATCAACGCAAATGCATTCGTCTTCACACCAAGAATGTGAGGTGCTATTTTGTCGAGGTCGGAGGTCCAAAGAGTCTGGTGTATTCGTCATGTCATACCAAAATAACCTCAATCGTCTGCAGTTGAAGAGAAGCTTGTCTCCTCTTGCTGAATAAGCTACAGGGACAGGAAGCGGTATGGGATCCCCAAAGAGGTGAAGCATAAACGATAGAATTTTAATCCAAGAATCACCGACTCCATACTCTTTCATTATCCACACTTCGACTCTGTAGTTTCTACGAGGTTTATAATGACAGGCTAGACAGAGGCATCCCCCTAGTTCCGCCACAGCCATGTCAAGGTAGTCTTGTCCATATTCAGGCAAAGGCACATCCCGAAACTTTTCTGAACGGACATGAAACGCAGTGATTGCCATCACTGGGTGCTGGACCTTCTCGCTTCTCTCCATCCGGCCAAGAATGTGCAGAGCGCCGCCAACTTCGCACCGCCACGGCCCGTGGGCGGAGAAATCGTTAGTGAAGGCTTGAACCTCACGCCACGAGTTGCGCGTCAAGCTGTAAACATTAGCTCGGGTAGCACGAGACAGCGAATCCTGTGGCCGGATCTGGATAATCTCAATTATTTTATAATCTTCGTTACCGGAATCGTAACCTAGCCCGTAATCTATGGAACGCCCCTGAGCAGAGCAATGGAAGTTTGAACTAGGCAGATACCTAACTCTTCTGGTCCCGGGATTGAACAATGCAAGCACACCTCCTTTTTCATCGTAGTGGAGCGCCAAGAGAAGCAAGCCGTTGCAAGAGCCAATTACGTCAAGCTCGGACGGTTCGCGGCAATGCAAGAAACACCTGGTGCTTGTGGCGACGGAGTTGAGGTCCGAGGAACGGAGCTTGGTGCCCAACCGGTGCACGAGGGAGACTCCGGCCCCGCTGCCGATGGATCGCCTGAGGTGCAGCTTGACGAATTCCGGGCTGTCGATCCGGTCGCACCAGGCCTTAGCTAAAACCCTGAAGCGAAGGACGTCCTTCACGCGCATCCGTGAGAGGATATCTTCGACCACATGCTCCGGCATCTCGTAGTTACGCATTTTGGGGGGTTAGGGTTTCAGGCGGAAGCTTGTTCGACAATTTTGGGGGTCTAGGGCCTTCACAGGGATGTTGTGTTCATTTCGTTACACGAGCATTTTTGGACATTTCAGCGCCTTCTTATAGTCTTGCCGCTTCCGTTAGGCGAGTAAGTCGGTGGGTAGGATCTAAAGACACTATATAATCCGTGATAGATTCGATTTACGTACTATATATATATTTGGTTAAGTATGAATATTAAAGATGATGTATCAGTCATGGGAATATGTCATCTCGATAGCAGCGGTCTAATTTCTTTCAAAAATTGTTCTAGATAGCCAAAAGTCGTGCGTCTTGGTTGGGTCACATGCACCTTAGCAAGCTTGTCCACTCATTGAGTACCTTCCTGTAGCACATGCTTAATATTAGACTTAGTGACAAACAAGAGGAAATGGCAGTCTTTACTCATGACCGACGAGGAGTTGGTTCAGCGCGCGGATCGCAGGGGCTCAATACAGGCATACCACCTTGGTTCGAGTCTTCTGCCCATCGTTTCTTATTGGGGGGCAAATATGCGTCAACGCCCTGCGTGTGCTCCACATGTGAGTTACCCGTTCACTTTAACCCCGACATAGGTGCTGAAATCGGGGGCTTAGATGTTATGTGATGGCCTTGTAGCACTTGTCCGTGCACTTCGACACCGTATAAGTACCGGAATTAGGGGCTCAGATGTATGTGGCGGCCTTGTAGGTCCCCAAGGCGCAATACTCTCTACCAGTTGGATCAGAGCCTTATGGTCCCATCATTTTTGTAACCAAAAAACAACCATTACTTATGTTGATCAATGGATGGAAGCCTTACCCTTCTCTCTTGGTGATTGATAGTGACCGCTTTTATGTTGCCACTGAAAACAATTGTCATTAATGACCCACTTTCTTGCAATGTTTGTTTTAACCACCATCGCATCCAGCTTTTTATCGTTGATGATCTACTATTTATATTCCTCATTGTTTATTGTCTACTAATGGTCATGGCACGCGCGATGTTCAATCGCTACGATTGGAGTGACATTGGCATCGTCAACGTTCTCCTTTGAAACCGATTCAGATACTCTGCTAAGGGCGATATGCCAAGAAGAAGACATTCTTCCGGGGATTGGGAGTATCATTGCCCATAGAAGGAAAGAACTTGACAAACTTCATTTCTTCTAATAAAGTTTGGTAGCGTACATGAATGGCATGGTTTTCTGCTCCAAGGAGCATTGAGGAACAAGTTTTCTTGTTGGGAAACAGGTATTAGGCGCAATAAGCAGAACCATACATCATATATGATTACCACTGTGCAATATTAACCATTTTGTCGGCAATTCGACCGCTCAATTTTTGAATAAGGAGTTCATTCAAGAATAATACTGTAGAACCATACATCCCAGTTTTCAAAGTTAACTTCAACAACTGATAACAAATTGATGATAAAAAAATGTCGGGATTACAAATTCAGAGCATTGCAACCAGTGGTAGATTAAATAATGAAAAGAAACACCAATTCATCCTAAAACAAACAAAAGCCATGACATCGATACACATGACAACTTCCTCCTTAAAACTCAGCTTGTTCCATGATCCTGATCAGCTCAACTACATTCTTTCGCTTCTTACGGTTCTGGAGACCCGAGTTCTGGTGGAGGACGGTTGCAAGACGTCTATAATGCTCTCTATCCTGAACCTGAAGAGTGGAAGTGATAAAAGAAACTTGATTAGAAGATAATCAATTCAGAAATAATCAAGTTCCATGGGTAGAATTAATGTGAAGGCAAGATAGACGAACCTTTGTGGCTTTCAGAGCTCTCTGGATCACATAGTTTACATACTGGTTGCGGGCAAGTTCGCCGAGTGTCTTCTGTTCTCTAGAAACTCTTCAACTCCATATTTCATCTCTTTGTTGGAAGAACTAATGCATTTCTCCATGACATTACTGCCACCTTTCCTTGATGACAAATCTGTATAATGGCCTCCAAGCTTATTGCAGATTTTGCCTGTGAGCTCTTGGTTTTGAAGCTTGAGGACATGCTGCCCAACCTTGTTCCTGAAGAAAAACAATCATATTGAGCAGATAGTTAGTTTGCATATATATATATATATATATATATATATATTGTAAAACTAGAATAATTTTTTTGGTCAAAATTCCTTGTATTTCATTCAAGTTCAAACTATTTACAGTATCATACACAAAAAACTATACGCTTGTATATACTTGAACAAGAAAAACCATTCCCCTAAGCTGCTCCTCTTAGAAGGCTCTGAGCATCGATCTCCCATGCTTGACAAAGCTCTTTCTATTTAGTTGTAAATGGAGAGCTTTTCCAACTACAAACTTCGTATCTTACCCACTGCTAGATAACATTTAGGCATCCATGCACATTTGCATTTTTATGCTTCAAAATCCCGGAGTTCCTTTCCTGCCCTATATAATATATTGTTACGGCCACAGATAGCTTGCACAGTCTGGCTTTTAAGCTCTTTCCTCTAAACATCCTACTTGCTTCTTGAAGGAAAATGAGACCATGATTCTAGGGTGAGGTTAACATGTACTTTCCTAAGCACCAATTTCAAAAGCTCCTATGAATATTAACAAAACAGCACACAGAGATAATCTTGAGTGATATTCCAGGTCTTCAGTTTATTTTTAGTTCTTAGACCTTGTTGGCACTTAAATTTCAACCCAAAGTTATTTATATTCGTACTGGACAGTTCGGACGAGGCAACTAGGTTTCGAACTTTATCAGTCGGATTCGCATCATTTTGATTTGAAGATTAAATAAAGGCGTACAGGGCGCACAAGGTTCACTACCAGCCATTGGGCTGAAATTTGAAGGTTTTGTGGGCCTGACGAGGTTTCGAACCTCACTGAAGTTCGAACTCACGCATGTGGGTTCGAAGATAGACTTCGCAAATAGATGGGCATTGAGGTTTCGAACCCTTTAAGTTCGAACCATTTAAGTTCGAACCATTCTGACTTTACTTCAAAGTCTGAAGCGCAAACCCAAAAGAAGGATATCCGTTACATGATTGAATTATCTTCTGAGGAGGATAAGCCAAATGGAGGAAGATTACTCTGGAGAAACAACCTGATAAGCTTCAAAAGATTCCTAGTTGAAGCCTCTATAAAAGGAAACAACAAATCCTATGTAAATGCAGAGGATCAAGTTTCCAAAAAGAGTTAGAGAGAGAGAAAATAGACTAAAAACATAGAGAAACAGAAGCTCTATAGAAACCTTGAAGCACTATAGCTTACAGGTATAAGGTTCCAACCACCGATTGGTGAAAAACTTTGTAACTTAGGAGTTAATCCCCCGTCTTCAATAAAGTTTCGCTTTCTTTATAGTTCATGTTGGTTTTTTATTTAGTTTATCTAGAATCAAAGTTTTTTATCATTAGTTTGTTCAATGTTGGAATTAACAATCTGTCAGGTGTCTGATCATAGATAGGATCCCCACAACCAAAAGATAAACATCGGTAGCAAAACTCAATGTCGATGGATGTTTGTTCGTACTTGATTTTTGATGGACCTTTTGTTCTTTAAAGTCTCAAAATCAGCGTTAACAAAATTTGGCCTGCCCTCCAGGACCTGTCGCTCCTCCCATCTCTAGATAAAGAAACCAATATCTATTCTCGTTCGATTGTTATGAAAAACATACTCACTCGCATCTTATCGCTTATAGGGACGCATAAATCGAAATAACTCAACCAAAGTATGTTATGATAATTAAGAGGCCTTCGTCACGAGAGATCATCCATCCAACCTTTTAGAAAGACACCCTTCTCAACGCACCCACCCGAGAGGCCTCGGAGCACTTTGTTCATCCTGTTTTTTTTAGGGTGGCATCACCAGTCCCAGAGAACTCGTGACGCTTTGTGTGTTCTGTCTTCTCAAGGATAGCATCGCCCATCCCGGAAGCCTCGAGACACTTTGTTTGTCATGTCATTTTAAAGGCAATGTCGTCAGCCCTAGGGGCCTTGGGATGTCGTCCGACTCCGGCCGTCCCAAGGGTGGCACCAATGGTACCCCCTATTCGAAGGACCTCGGGATATCACACTCATCCCGTGGCTCTCGATCCTGCTCGTGCCGCAGGAAAAACCCTTTTGGAGAGACAACTGGGGATGTCAATAAAACGGCAGAAGGACTTGTTCAATTTGTTAAAATATTTCTCTGATAAGGAAGTTCATTAAAAAGGGTAAACTTTCTTGTTGCCGCGAAGGAAGCAAACAAATTGATGGCAACGCTGTAGCACTGGCGACTGCTGAGCCTTATGAACACAGTTGTTCAGAGAGCGAACCGAGCCAAAAGGGCGGGGGAAACTGCAATTGCAACTAAAAATGCCGCCCTTCAAAAATGAAACCTTGAATAGAAAGGCCAAAAAAAAGGCTGGTTCAACTCTTTTATGAACCAGTTCAATGGTACCAACCTAAAGTTTTGGTGAAAGGATAATTTTCTAACCCTGGATGAAAGACATAAACGACTAAGTCAGACTCTGGCCGCCCCAAACCAAGATCCTCCCGATTCGAATGCCAAATCTAAACCAAGTCTCAAGCATTTATCGATATTCGAATTTGAACTCCCATTCAGTTCACTGGGATCTTTATCAAGGTTTAAACCTTCGCAAAGTTTCAAACTCGCGTCAAGGCCCACATCCTTATTTTGGTAGGACTAGATAGAGCAATCATATGAGGGGAGGTCATGCCAGATTGTGGCCAATAAATGATATACGATTATGGGCATATCAAGAGAAGTCAGATGATATTGGGGTGTGTCTTCTTTGGCTGTTGGGTCTCGCTCTTCGACGCCACATGAACCAATTAATTTCTAAAAGACAAGACAAAAGAAAAAGAAGATGTTGGATTAGGCGATTACTTAGCTATTCGGGTAGATGCCTAAGTGGCGGCGAGTTTGACTTGGTGAACGTCAAGGCCTTGAGGTGTTAAGCTAGGCAGGGATAGGAAATTGTGGCACACTACTAGGCAATTGGGCATCTACCAGGCTTTATGTAACGGCATACAATGGAGCTGTATGCCTAACCAGGCCAAGTTTTTAAACATTTTTTTATTTTCCCAACATTCTTTTAGACCACTCACTTGAGGAATCACAGTTTTGACAAACTGGTTCTCCATCCGGCCCAATTTTAAAGATAAAGTTTCTAAGTTTCAGCAACAAACTATCCTTGCTGGCACTGGAGTTCTCATCATCCCATATGATCTTCTCTTTTAATTTTTTGTCGCAACTGATACACCTTTCCATGTTGGAATTGAAATCTTCATTAGCCCATTCAATCTTTTCCTTTGCCTTTTTGCTACTGATGCTCCTCTTTAATGGCATCCTGTCTTTAAAGTTATGTTGTTCTGAACTGTCGTCGCCGCTTGAGCACTCGATATGAATGTAATCAACTGAAACCATGTTAACATATGTCGCCATCTCTGAAAAGGGTCGTTGTCGACTTCCATCGCCTCCTTGTCGACTTCCATCGCCTCCTTGTCCTAATCAACAAACTTCAGCAGTCCTGCCTCGATCTGATCCCGCACTGCATTCTAAAAAACAACACAATTATTAATGTTATTAGCCCTACAATTATTTAACCTAGGATTATATTCGATTTTGATGATAACCAACATTGACGATTATGTTGTCTAACATCCATTGAGTTAATGAAGCGTTAGATACAATCTCATGCTTATGCAACAGGCAATTAGACGAGCAAAATATTGATCAAAGATATTTAACAGAATGCTTTAAAGATGGAATAATTCAATTTAACTGTAAGTGTTTTATTCCTTTACTTTGTAACTAGACAAAAAGAGTTGATCGTATCGATGACTGTGACCTATAAATTGCCCATAGGTTTTTCGTACATGCATAAAACTTGTCATACTTTCAAAATAGAAAAAACTGCATTTCAATGAATACAGTGGACTACATTTGAATGCAGTCGACTACAAGTTTTGACAGTAGGCTGTTACAATCGACTGCATCCCTTGCATGCATATAATTTTTCATACTTTCAAAATAGAGAAAACTGCATTTGAAGGAATACAGTGGACTACATTGGAATGTAGTCAACTGTAAGTTTGCAGTTAGCTGTTACAGTTGACTGCATTCAAATGCAGTCAACCGCAATGATTTCCAGCAGCCTATTACAGTTGACTGCATTGGAATACATTCGACTGCAATTGGCAATTTTGAATTTCCAAAGGCTACTTTGGGAATACAATCGACTACAATGGTGCATCGACTGCTTTCCCGTTTGGCGCACTTAATGTCCTGCCTATTTCCAAACGGTCATATTAATTCCTACACATACATAAATTGATTTTGGGCATAGTTTCGATTCATCCATTGCATTCACCGCCCTATTATCCTGCAAATACTCTAAGCTCAAAGCAATTCTTCAAGCTCTCTGTTTTCATTGTTTTCACGTCAAATTCAAGAGAGCATTCACTGTGAGTTTACATTTTAGAGATAGACATGTTCATAAGTCGATCATCAATACACTCATCTCTTATCCTAGAGCTTAAACATGTACTCATCAACAACTTGAGAGTGATTCTTTGTACACATTTCATCTAAAGTTTCTTAGATTAAAATTTGGGGTTGTCAAGCTTTGGAACTTTGGGATTGTCAAAGTTTGTTCTTTATGTGGGTATAGTATTAAGGGGTTGTAAGAGGTTCAATCTTGACCGTTAAGAAAGATTATTCTAGTGGTAGGGCCTTTTAAGGGACTTCCTTGAATAGGCTTAAGGGTACTTTGAGCCGAACCATCTAAATACTAAGTATCAAGTATCAATCTTGCGTTATATTTGTATTGAGATTGGTTAGCTTGCTCATTTGAGATATAATGTTTGAGGTATGATGTTCGAGAATCTAAGGTAGCGTTTAAAATCACTTTCAGTTCTGGTTTTCTGTTTCCACAACAACAAAAAAAAACAAAAACCAGTTTAGTTTTTATTTTCCACAAAAACTATGGGTGTTTGATTACCCAGTTTTTATTTTGAGTTTTTTCTTTGGTGGTGGTTTGTGGCGGCGGTGGTAGGGTGTAAAGGTGGCCGGCCGGCAGCGGTCGCCAGCAGTTGTCTCCGGTGGTTGCCGACGGCAGGCAGTGCCCGGTGGCTGTGGCGGTGGGAGGAGGGTGGTGGTGGTGGTATCAAAATAAAAACCAAAACTGAAAACCCAAAACTCATAAATGAGAGTTTTCAAAAACAGCCTTGTTTTAAAATTTGGTTTTCAAAACTTAAGGAAAAAAAATTGAAAACTATGTGTCAAACGCATTTTTTTTCTTCAGTTACGAAACTGAAAAAAAAAAAACTAAAAATGAAAAGAAAATCAAACAGCCAAGTGTTCATCCTAGTTTCTTAAAGTCGGTTATGATTACTTGTTAATCTTTTAAAGTAGTCTTAAAACCCTATTCACCCTTCCCCCTGTTGGGTTAATTATTTTATTGGTCTCAATTAGTATTATGATTAATAGTGTTGTGCCACTTACAAAATTAAGCCTTCTTATCTTTAAGAGCCCTAAGAGGATCTTGATGCTAAATGAATTTAATCTTCAAGAGATGATCGAAGATTTGATCCGCTTGATTGATGTCGAATGATTACTTCCATAATGTGGGTGATGGATTCTGTAACGTCCTAACTTAGGGTTATGTTAACCCGACTTGAGTATTACGACACCGTGGCTAATCAAATCATTTTGATAATATAACTCATTCAAACTTACTTGGTAATTATACCATAACATATAACATTAAAGAGTTTACTTTTACAAAACATACCTAGCAAGCTCTCTGCCAGATCTCAGAGTTGACATACTATTCTATATCAAGTACAATTTAATTCACAAATGTACAAATGTCTCATTGCCCGTCTTCTCACAATGCCTCACACCTTTTTCTTTTCTTTTAAGGGAGCGACTATTTGATATAAAATATTATGGATAAAAACCCGTCAGCCCCACTGGCTCAATAAAATAATCAAAGACATTTAAATGTAACTTTCAACTCATGAATATGAATATGCATGCTATTGCAATTCATTTACATTAAGCAGTTCTACATGTGCACATTACACATATCAAATTTTCACACTTAGTTGAGTACTACAAGAGTTTACCATTCCTGAATTCAACCCCATCAATAGTCCACCCTTACATTATCATGCCCGGGATGTAATTTCACAACCTTTGCCTCGGCCAAAGCCAAAGTAACTGTGAACACCGTACCGATACTACCTCGGGTAGCAGTCAGAGTTACAATTGTTCGGCTCAAACGGTGCACCGCTACTTAAACACAATCAAATCAACACCCAATCATTTGAAAGGGGAAACACAATAATCATTATATATATATATATATATATATATATGTGTGTGTGTGTGTGTGTGTGTGTGTGTGTGAGAGCAAACAAATCATTTCATAGATGTAGTTACTGTAATCTGCATGTACTTATACCATAACACTTAACTATCAAATATTTAGTCATTTTTATCATGAAATATCATCTTAATAACATCTTAAACATGTAATATAATCATTTATATTCGACAAATGAGCTTCATTTATGTAACTTAGCAAACATGTTCAAAATCATGTTCTAACCATATCTAATTTAACATAAATTCATAATTCAAATGAATTATAACGTATTTCACGTCTTCCATAATCTCCAATATGTTAATTATGTTTAGATTCACTTATGAAAAAGTCTCTAACAAGTATTCAACAATTTGACAAATAATTCATATTAAAGTATTACGCGTATATAACATATATCCATATCCATACCTTAGAAACCCATTAAACACCTTTAACTATCTTATCCTAAAGAGGAGATGAAAGAACCAATTTTTTCAGAATTTAAACACCTTCAAAAGACTCCTCAAACTCGTTCAAAACTGCAATACCCCGAATTTTTCGCGTGTTAGAAATATTTTTTCTTCTGAAATGATAATAACTATCGGGTGTCTGAAAAATAATAATAGAGCAATAATATTGCGCACTACTCAAGAATTATTGAACTATGAAATATTAAAGGGATTTTGGGGTTAAATTATAATTTTTAAAAGTTATGGGGGCCATTTTGTAAATAAGAAAAGTGTAGGGCCTATTTTATTGGGAGCCGACTAGGTTTATAAAGGTGTAAAAATCTTAGGAAACCATGTCTTTAAATAGTGACACCTCCTACTTAATTGTGATTACTAAGTTAATTTAACAATGAAATAATGTGTATAACTAGGTAAAAGGGAAATTCGGGTAATGGAAGAGGAAAAAAAAAGAAAAAAAGAAATAGACAAAGAAACGGTGAAGAAAAAGGGAAAACAAAGTAGGCGCGGGGAGGTAGAAAAATAGGGAGAAAGAAGAGAGAATAAAGTCCATTTTCAAGAGGTGAGCTTCCAAATCTCTAGTGTATGTGTCCTAGCGTGTGTTTGTGGGTTTAGTGTGTGTTTTAAACCACTGTGGAGTGTGTCCGTACTTGAGGCATGAACATGGCTGTGTAAGGAAGGTATTTTCTGCGTATTATTTGACGCTTCAGATGTGGGATTGAGGTTATGTTTTGTGTAATATTGGTAGTTAAGTTAATCTTTGATGGGTTGTATGCTTATAGGGGTGAGGGAGAGGAATCGTAGTTGTGCAGTGGGTTTTTGGAGTGGTTGCAGTGTGTGTGAGTTCGGGTTTGGGATTCATGTGGGATTAATTGTGTATAATGTGAATTTGTGGTGATCAGGTGTGTTTAGAAGAGAAATGAAGTGATTTTGTGTGTTTGAGTGTACTGCCGAGAGATAGGAGTGGGTGACAGTGTGTGTTCTTTGTGTTGATAGTGAATGTATACATTCAGGTGTGTGTATATGTGTATAATTGTGTATGTAAGTGTGTTAATATGTGTGTTTATTTGTGTTAGGGTGTTTAAGGAGTGTTAATGTGGGTGTATATGTAATTGTGTGTCTCTGTGTGTGTTATTGAGTGAAGTGGAAGTTCTGTGAGAGTGTGGGGCTGGGCAGTGAGGTTAAAGATGAAGTGTGTGTAATTAAGGTGAAATGGTGTGTGTTTTGATCGTGAATAGTGACTGTAATTGTCACTAAAAGTGGGGGTAAGTTATGCAGTTTTGTTTAATTTTTATACAGAGTTCGGATTAGACTTTTAACAAAATTCAAAACAGTAACCACAATTACTTTTACGAGACGTACGCTACGAAATTTTTTGGTGTCTGTGAAGGACGTTAAATTAGGGTATCGGTTAAAAAGAATTATCGAATTATTTAGCATAGCAAACCAAACTATTTTAATCTGAAATTTTAGGAAAACCTTATTTTACTAAGATATTCTATTTTTTAAAATTGTGTGCCATTCTGAGGCTAATAGCTATTTTTTAGCAGAACCGGCTTCTGAACACTCGATCCGGACATCGTTTGGGATTTTCGAGCGAAAATTTTTTAAAATACTTTTTAGCCTAAAAATGACTTCAAGATACTTAAAATAGTGTTTTAATGTATTTTTAGATTTTTTTTTTTGGAGCCAGAAACCCCCAGGAGGTATTTTAATAGTTTGCCACCTATAGGGGGTATTTTGATAATTTTACCTAGAAACAGTATTTTTGCATAAATTCACATACAGTAGGAATATTTAAGTGGTTTTATCTGCGGGAAGGTTTTTTTAGTGATTTAAGTATGAGAGGGGTGTTTTTGGTAAATTTACGCATAAGGAGCATTTTGGTAATTTTATATACCCACTAAAGGGGTCGTTCTGGGATGTGCGTGAGCCCACAGTGAATTTATAATACGGTAATATAAATTGTATTCTAATCATTAGATTGTTTGGTTTAGGTCAATGCAAAAGACTACATGGTTAGGGTAACTTAGCTTTGGACCCATATAAAGGTTTCTATCTGAACCTTAAGTCATCAACTTGCGTTCGTTATTGTCAATTAAACCTAAGTATTGAACCTGATTCGATTATTTGAACTCTTATCCGTGCTCACCTTTTATTGCATGTTGAGCATTGAGTTGTTTATTGGTTCCATGATATTTGTTTTCTGTATATTGACATGGGGGTCTATTTTGAGGCGGCGTTATAAGGCTAGTCTGATCATGCGTGGAACGCAGGCTAGTACCTAAATGGACCAGTATTCATACAACATGTATGTGTACACTATATTGAGCATTGTCTGTATGACATTGCATCTGTCCATGGTCAATATCTTCCTAATTTATTTATGTTGTATCTTAAATTATTGCTCTAAGAATGATTGAAAACAATTGTTCGGATATCTTACCAAAGGGGATTGATTTGAAACTCGTTTCCCTGTTTTTATCAAATTGTTACGACGAGTCTGTAATCCCTTAGCAGTTGTCTTTGAATCTTTATAACGCCTTTAGGAATTATCCTTGAACGACCTTACTGAGCTCTCAAAAGCTTATCCTTGTTTGTTACGTTCTGCAGGTAGTCACCAACAGTAGATCACGTGAGGAGAAGTTAGAGTCTGGGTAAGATTTTGAGACAGTCTGCATTACCTATTTTGCGAAAGTATTTGTTTTCCTTTTATGTTTAGTTTGTAGAGAGGCCAAATTTGGAACAAAAAATAAGTCCAAATTCAACGTTAGATCGAAGTTTTAGGAAGTTAAAGTGTTAACAATAATGGCCAACCCCATGGGGTGGAAGAAAGTGCACGACATTAATATTTTCAATCTTAATACCAACAAGTGATGTCTGCAAGATAACAATTAGTGAAGCCAGTGCAATTCATACAAGATATAAAAAGCGAACCGAGAAACGTACTGAAATCTAACGATAATTTTTTTAATATTAATTAAATTCACATGAACAATACGATCAATTCAAGTTCTTAAACTAATTATGAGCATTAGAATTTGACTTTGACCAAAATAGAATCCATTAGTGATAATAATTGCAAGCATTCAATAACAATTGTGTGGACTAGCGTCCGCCCTATAGTCATTTATTTAATGGAAGTAGGTATATATTATTCTATAAGACGTTAATTTTTTTCTTTTTATGTTAAAGTTATGTAGTATGCATTATTTCATTTTTTTAGAGCTCTATAATGCATTATTTCATTTTTTAGAGCTCTATAATGCATTATTTCATTTTTTTTAGAGCTCTATAATGCATTTTATTAGCTAACTCGAGCTTTGCTCGAATCTCGATCTATCTAATCCCCTTTAAGCCTTTTAATAATTTTTAATACAAAGATTAAAACATTACAGTGTGAATCCTAAAACTTTGTGTTCTGTCAAATTAAACAAGATAAAAATGGGACAACTGAAAATAATACTATAAAACAAATTATTAGAATTGAATTCGGCCTTTCGCATATCGATTATCACTAAACTATCAATTATTCCCATCAGGTGCTTTGTTCTCCGTTTCAAATGTGGTATTTACTATAAAATCAGTAAATATCCTCAAATTTGCAATCCAATGGAACTAAAGGACCGATTTATTACTTTGTATAAGTATTAAAAGCAACAAAAAATTGAGTAGAAAGAACTTCCTTTACTCAAAATTAATTATCGTGTTCTTAATCACCGCATAAATGAAAAGTTCGATTCTACTGAAGTAGTGGAAATAATCTTTCTTCTTCAGATATGAATTACTCATACTATACGGGCCGTATGTTAAGCAGTTTTGTTTTCTGTATTTATTTTGCGTATTCGTTTTCATGACTTTCGTATTCAGTTAGAAAACACGCTCGTGTACTTTTATTATTGTCATGAAAAAACTTCAGCTATTTTTTCTGTCGGGTTTGTGTACTTATATCATTTCCATTTTCAGTTTGTACTTGTATTCTTATGGCTTAATCCCAAAATTGTACATTCAAGTTTACCTCTAGTTCTCTCTCTCTCTCTCTCACACACACACACACACATACATGGAGATCCATCACCTACTCTCTCTCTCTCTCCCTCCCTCCTTTTTCTCTCTCACAAACACGCGCAAACCCACACCCACTTTCTCTCTCTTTTCTTCTTCTTCTTCTCTCTCTCCTTCCTTTCCTTATTTCTCTCTCTCTCTCTTTCATTCATGCAGACGCACTTTCTCTCTCCCTCTCTCTCATACATGTAGACGCATTTTCTCTCCTTTTTTTTTACCTTCTTCTTCTTCTCTCTCTCCTTCCTTTCCTTCTCTCTCTCTCTCATACATGCAGACCCACTTTCTCTCTTTTTTTCCTCCTGCTTCTTCTTCTTCTCTCTCTCTCCTTCATTTCCTTCTCTCTCTCTCATACATTCAGACCCCACTTTCTCTCTCTATTTTTTCCTTCTTCTCTCTTATTTTTCTTTCTTTCTTTCTCTCTTTATATCTATCTATCTCTCTCACGCAAACCCACACCCATTTTCTCTCTTTTTTTCTTCTTCTTCCTCTCCTTCTTTTCTCCCCTTCTTTTTTTGTTTCTCTCTCTCTTTCTCTCACACAGATCCATCACCCAATTTTTCTCCTTTCTTCTGCTTCTTCATCTTCTTCTCTCTCTCTCTCTCTACTGTACAATGTACACCGCCACTGACCATAAGGTAGGAACCCATAATCACTAAGGCAAGAACCCAATACCTACAATCATGACTCCGTCACCAGCAACGCCGATGATTTTATTCCGGGGATGCTTGAATATGCATCATGTTTGAATGTGTGTGATATGAGACAAATTTGAACGAATTGCGTGAGTAGATGATGACATTGATTTTTAGGTTTTCAGTATTCATATAAATTTAGATACATACAAAAATTAATGAGAACTGTGAATCTATCAACAAAATTTAAAACTCCATTGACTTTTTTTGGTCATTGGCGATCTCTGTGTGTAGATTTTTTGTGTGTGTGAATTAGAGAGCGAGTGTGTGTGTGTGTGTGTCAAAATGACGACCCACGTGGCCGCCACATGGGTAGGCTTTATGTCCTTTTTCATAATGACAGTCCTACCCTTCTGACTTTCTAACGGCATCCGTCGTCCGTCAGTCGAGATACTGATTTGGTACGCTATTTCAAACTTGGGTACTTCTTTGGCACACTTTCAAACTTGGGTACTAAAGTTGTACTTGAGATAAACTTGAGGGTACAGTTTTTAGATTAAGTCTATTCTTATTATCTTTAATATGAAGGCTACCCTACATGACCCACCCACACCCTCTGCCCTTTCGAACAAGCTTCCCCACCTACTGCCGCCCCAAGATGGGCGACTACCATGGCTTCCAGATAAACGCATGGCTTCAAGATGCGCGACTGCCATGGCTTCCAGATAAACGCAGGACTTCAAGATGGGTGGTCTAAACAACGATAAACGAAGCGAAGAATGTCAGATCTGAGGTGCTCGGTGCAACATCTATCCCCACGGCCATAAAGAGTACACAACAACATCTATCTCTTTACCTACCAAATCTCTTTTTTTGTTGTTTGAAATGGTGTTACGATGGTTAGATATTGGCGATCGTGGGTTGCGGTTGGAGAAAGACGGTGTTACAATGGTGGTTTTGTTATGGAGTGGCGATTGTGTGGGTGTCGCTATGTCGTTATAAAGGTCTGATTTGGCGTAGTGGTGGTTTATGGTGGCTGTGTGGCAACGAAATGGCCAGAGGAGATAAGGTTTGAGTGTTTAATGGTGGGCATAGTGGCTGTGGTGTGATTCCTTTTGGTGGTTCCGTGACGGGTCTAGTTCTTTGAGGTGGTGCCATACTGGTGCTAGGAGGGGGGGAGGGGGAGAGAGAGAGAGAGAGCAGGAATCAGTTGTGTCAAATTATTGAGACGTTTTTGCTTTTTCCGACACTGAGTTTACTTTGGTCGGAAAACATTGAAAACACCCCAAGGGTGTTTTAAGTTTTTTGATACTATTTAGATAATTATATCCGAAATGAATACAAAAAATGATAAAAGTACACGAAAATTTTATCTTTTTCGCCATCATTGTGAAAACAGAAAACAAATGTGGTAAACATAGAACCCCAATATCCGTGTTATTTGAGCATTGTCATTCGTCTGCTTGTGAGAATTGCCCTTACATGAACATTGTCATAGCCTCCTTACAATCAGTTGTGAAATTGCAGCCAGAAATCTGTTGCCAACACCATATACTTGAGCATCTCTTAGTTTCCCTTGGATGAAAAACTTTCAAGTATCAAACTCATCTTTCTTGCAAACTTTATAATAACTGCTACTACACGAAGGACATCTTTCAAATCCCAGGCATTAGTACCACTGTCAAAATGGAACACACCAAGAAGCATTATTATGGTAGCCAACTAGCCATCCTTCCATCAACCCCTTTGGTATTTATTGTTCCCCTCGGTCCCAATATTGACTACTCATGATAGAGAAACTTTTAGCTGATTGCAAATGATAATACTTCACAGGTCCTGCAGATAATACAGTTATACCAGTGTTTGGGGTTCTATGTTGTATTCATGATCAGATGCTCTGGACTCTCTTTGTATTGAAAAGTTACTCCAATAAGAGGATGTGTGAGTTATGTTGTGTGAAACTGTTTTTGACGATATGCTATTTAGACCGGACTACAGATAGCATTAACGCTAAGTAAGTCGCTAAAGGTTCAGAAAAAAATTAACAATTTTACAAGTTTGAATCACATCATATAGATAGTAATGCTGCAGGAATGGTAAAGTAGAGGAGGAATTTACGTGGATTGATGAGCTACTTGAATCTCTGTGTGGACTTAAAAAGCAACAAAGAAAAGATAGAAGAAGAAGTTGTTTGTACTGGTTCAATTTATCTCAAAACAAGAACAGGAAAAGCTATGACGGTTTATCATAAAATTGCGTGGATGAATAACTGGTGTTACAATTGAGCTATGACGGTTTATCATAGAATTGCGTGGATGCATAACTGGTGTTACGATTGAGTATGTACGACAGTTGGAATTCATGGAACTGAAGATTCTATCTAAGTTAAGTTTTAGTTCGAATAGTAGAGTAAGTTTTATAAAGAAGTAACCTTGTAATCGATAAAGGGTATATGCAACAAGATCCGCAAACTAACAATGTCTACAAAGGCCTCATCTTTTCCATAGATGCATCTGACATATATTCATTCAGCCCAAAAAGTATGCTACAAGTGGACAAACTCAATCCAGACTCTTTACCATCAATCCACCCAGCAAACAAATCCATTCAACATAGAGAATTCATCTTGCACACTATCTTGTTCAATTACTGCCTCCTCGTCTTGTTGATCCAGCGAATTAGAACTATATCAAATCAGCCATATTCATTGGCATCTCATCAATCTGGGTGCTGTAATACTGCTCAATGTCTCTTAGAATCTTGATATCATCAGTTTTTACAAAGTTTATTGCAACACCCTGTATAATATCAAAGCAGCCATTTCCATGAAAATAAGAGATCAGTAGAACAATACAAGATACATGACAGCAAGAAGAAAAAAAAAAGAAATTGTATTTCTTCTTCTGTGTTTGCATGGGAGGGGTGTGTGTGTGTGTGTGTTGGGGGGGTTGTTGTTTCTTGATGTTCTCATCAATCTGGGTGTTTGACAATATCATTACAACACAGTAAAAACACTTACAAATCTACCATTACATAGAGGGCACGAGTGTCTGAAAGGACATTTCTACTCAGCCATGCATGGGTATAACTGAATGCTTGTGATAGTACTCGTGTGTAGTATTGAAGTCGCCGGGTTATAGCTGAATGCTTTTTTGATATTTTGGCTTATTGTCTTGTAATTACAACTTAACTCCACAATCCCAAAAGCATCATACAAGAGCCATCTTTTTTTGAATCGGTACAGGTACCCATCTAAACTGAACTGTTTCCCAATTCATCCATTTAGCCCTAGCCATAAAAGATGGATAGTAGGCACTGTGCATATCAACCCGTGCCAATGCTATCACGAACACATCGAGTATCCCGCCTTGGGAGTACGTTCGCAAGAATGAAACTAGAAAGAATTGACGAAGGGCCACACAAGCCATGGAGCGCGTGATTAGATTCAATGCAACACGAAGAAACTAACCAGGGCTGACAAATAATGACTGGCTCCAACCATTTTGGGTGCATATTATTAGTATTAGCTATTTGTTTTTAATAAAATTTTCCATATTCCATTTTTTCTGGTACTACCATTTTGGGAAAAATATCGGTCATGGGGACTACACATTTTTTCTGCTGGTACTTCAAGAGATAATAACGGAATGAGCTTCAGACTGATTTACTTAACCACCAAATTAGGTTTAATTATTTTCCCATCTTCCTCCTATTTAACTACTTTCTGAAAGGTAGCTATCTAAATTGCATGCCAAAATTTAACATAACATTTGCAGAGGAGCTTTAAAATTTATACCTTGCGTCCAAAACGGCCAGAACGTCCAATCCGATGAATGTAAAGCTCTCGATTATTCGGAAGGTCATAATTAATCACCAGGGAAACCTAAGTAAAACAAAAAAGAAAAGAAACATCAAGAGAATGTGCAAAATGCAGCAATTATCTTCCTTTTCAAGATACAATCAGAAAGAGATAATAGAAACATATGAGCTCCTACTTTTGAACATTCGATCTCTTTAACATAAAATGAGGATAGATCCAATCGAACAGTTAAATACACTTTGGAACAAAAAGGAATATTTGGTGTAACATGGACTTGCTAGCACAAGGAACAGTTTTGTCATTAATCCCAACTTTCAATATACCCACAATCTTAGCAGTTTTGTTTAGCATCTGTAAAACTTAAAAATAAAAAATCACCAAAAGATGCTGCATGAGAGAGAGGGAGAGAGAGGGGAAGCAAAGGACTTGCCTGCTGCACATCCAGACCCCTTGCCCAGACGTCTGTTGTTATCAAAACACGGGTTGCAGCAGACCGAAACTCTCCCATTATAGCATCTCGCTCTTGCTGAGGCATGTCCCCATGCATGGTTGAGACGGTGAAGTTATTATCACGCATCTTCGCAGATAGCCATTCCACCTGTTAGATTATCATGCGAAACTGCATTAGATATCCCAAAACAACTCTCCGAGGCCAGCACTTGGTCCTGTGTCTATGACATTAATCAACTCAAGTCATTTGCTACATTTGCAAATGGAATAACTGAATTTGTAAGTTACAATATAGTACTGAATGGAATTAATTAGTAAGTTACACAAAGATCTATTCAGCTTGCAAGATATTGACAAATGTCCAAAAGAACCATGGCAAGGCTCTAGGTATAAAATGAGTCAATGGTCACCAAAGAAAGCATTTTAACAAGTAATACAAACACAGATTCATAGACGTGGAACCCCTCGATCAAGAGGTTGTTATCAGGGTTAGTGATCCAAGTTTTCCGAAGCAAATGAATACACGGTGCATCTGTCCATGTAAGACGGTCCAACATATCGAGTTAAACTAATGTAACGTAATGGTGAAGCCTTATTCTCAATTCGTTTAAAACATGCTAAAACAATTCAATAATGGTCATTCTACAAATTTTCCACTTCCACTACCCCCTTTAAACTCTCCATATCATAGTCAATCTCCCCACTCAATAACCCTAACTCAAGGTAAGTATCCATTCTGCCTACATGCATTTCTTTATCTGTATTACCCCTCACATTGCTTCAATTTCAACCCCGGGCATTTACTACTGTGTTTTTTTAGCAAATCTCTAAATTTCATACTTCTTTCACACACGGGTCCCGTGTACCGACGACCACCGGTAAGTATATGATACCTAACACTAAGACAAGAATGGCATTACATTACCTTGCGCTTTGTGTTGCAGAAAATGACGGCTTGGGTGACGGTAAGGGTATCATATAGATCACAGAGGGTATCAAACTTCCAATCTTCTTTTTCTACGGCAACAAAGAATTGCTTAATGCCCTGTCATATACAGCAAGAAACAATAAAAAGACGAGGATGAGCATCAAAGTTGCATAAAAGTTAGTACCTGCTGTCATGGACATCGTATGAACATTATCATTACTCACCTCCAACGTCAATTCATCACGTTTCACAAGGATTCGAACAGGATCTGTCATAAATTTGCTAGTCATCTCCAAAATTTCGTTGGGAAGGGTAGCAGAGATTAAGACAACCTGCAATGACCATTAAACTTTGTAGATTAACAGAATTGCTCTACGTCGAATCTGTACCACATAAGTTCCTTACTGTTACATAATGCCCAGTTCATATCACATTTTTCTAACAGTAGTCATGTGGCAAAGGAAGGGCCATGGAAGAAAACAAAAATAAACATAGCACCAAGCACGCAATGACAGATACAAGCAGGCCCCGGCTGGTCCAGCAGGATTCTGGTCTGAAGGTCATGGGTGTGTGGGGGTGTGTGGGTGTGTGTGTGTGTATATATACATACTGCTAAAATTTTGACCCGAGTAAACCCCAGAGTTAACCATCCTATTCATATGTATATCTGCCAACTTAATTCCAACAATCTCTCGTCCATCTTTAAGAATGCAAATCGAGATTCTGGAAGAGTTAAGAACATAAACAATGACACAATTGCACTACAACCTTAACAACAAGAATCGATTCTGCAAAGACAAAAGGACAACGAAAATAAAATGGAACAAACATAAAACTAAAGTTGAGCAAAGTTAAATTGCTGTTCAAGATAATGAAACCCAAAAAGCATCAAATTTTTTCTGCTAAAACCTTGAAGCAAAAAGAGCTACTAGCATTAGCAATCCCACCATGCACTACACCTTAACAAAAAGAATCAACTCCTGACAAGGAAAAAAAAACCGCAAAAAGAAAGTTGTGACTATATATGTTGCTCAAAGTTGATGCCCATTTGGATAAGGATAATGTGCCTTTTGAAATACATATTCTGCATATTTGGCGGATGTTTGAACCTGGTTAGAAGTATGCACAGTTTGGGTTCTTTGTCAGGCACTGGGTCGTGGAAAGGAGACATTTCAAAAGATTTGAGAGAGAGAGAGAGAGTACCTGAAGCTCTGGAGGAAGATATCTATAAACATCATAAATCTGATCCTTGAAACCTCTGCTCAGCATCTCATCAGATTCGTCCTGATAAAATTCCAACATACAACAGTAAGTCCCCACATCCCTGCCTCATTATATAGTGCAGTGAAATTCTATAGCATTCCAGTATCATAAACTCACAAGAATCAATAGTTTGATAGCTCTTGTTCGTAACGTTCTCCTCTTGATCATGTCACAAACCCTACCCGGAGTCCCAGACACAACTTGAACTCCATTTTCCAGTTTTCTAATATCCTCACCCACGCTTTTGCCTCCAATGCATGCATGTGCTTGTATATTCATGTGATCGCCCATTGCCAGAATAACTTTCTCTGTTTGAGCTGCAAGCTCCCTAGTAGGCGACAAGATCAGGGCTTGGACCCTGTAAAAAGTAAACAACAAATCCAACAACGGTTCAGCAACAAAGTCCAAAAGACAAAGTGCAAATTCGACTTTCTAATGAGAGAATGCACTATCAATCGCTAAACTCAGTCCTCAGTACTAGATGTCATGACAGCACTCAGATTTTAGGACTTTAAGAGAGGGAAGAACTCCAGTACAAGCAAAAGACCAAAGATCAGAGTGCCAAGAAAGTGCACTAGACTAATTATGAACCACTCAGATTTCAGAATGCAAAACAAAGCAATGTCAATTGAATCCACCCCCAGATTGCAACATCAAGCCAACGATAACAGGAATATGTGCATAATAACCTCAGTGGTTTCTAACGGCTGGACAAGGATACCCTTTGCATGAACCAAAATGCAGCTCAAACTGAATGAAACCCTAGAAGAGTAGGGGAGGGGGCCAGATTGAATAGCTATACATCTCTAATTCGTCAGATGGTAACACAAGGAATTCTTTGACCCAGATAAATAGAAGCCCTCTACTTTCCTTGGGTTTAGACGAATAAGTTACTATAGTTGCCAATAAGCAGCATATTTAATGAATATCCCTATCAAAGACTAAACCACAACACAAAGTTGTGGGTTCAGGGTTTCAAAAGAAAAACCCATAGCCTGGAACGATACTTCGATTTGGTTGTCACATAAGGAATTACTTTAGACCGGGGTAAATAAACCTTATAAGAGGAAAGAAACGCCGCATAAACTCAAATTAGGGTTGCAACCGTAAAAGCCCAAATCCCAAAACCATAAGCCGTAATCGTTGAACAAAAGCATGTTTTTTTCTCGATTATTAGGTAGATCAATGAGGAGACGCAGCATAAACTCAAAATTGGGATTTCAAAACTAAAAGTCGTGGTAGTCAGAGAGAGACTACTCCAATATTAGGCGCATAAACTCAAATTAGAGCTTGGACAGCCACAAAACCAGTAGCCGTAATCCTTGAACACAGCAAACTTCCCTCAATTATTAGGTGCATACGCTCAATTTAGGTGTTCAACAGTAAAAGCCCAACAGGAACAAAGTAGTGGTGGTGGTAGTAGTAGTCAGAGGGAATTAAAGGAAAATTACTCTCTGGAGGAGGTCTCGACCATCTGGCAGACAGCGAGGGCGATCATGGAAGTCTTGCCGGTGCCGGACTGGGCCTGGGCTATGACGTCGCGCTGGTGGAGGATGGGAACGACGGCACGCTGCTGGATGGCTGACGGCTTCTCGAAGCCGTACTCGTAAATACCCCGGAGGAGGTCGTCGTTTATTCCCATATCGTCGAAAGTCATCACCGGCTGCACCCCCTTGGACGTCTCGAACACCAGCTTCTTGTCGTCCACCGTCATCCCCCCACCCCGGCCGCGCCGTCCCCTGCTCACCGCCATGTTCTTTGCACTTTCCGCTCTCAATGGGAAGCCCTAAATCGGAAGCTCTTTGCTGTTTTGTGCTCTGGACCCGAAATCAAGAGATATATATAGAGGAGCTCTTGCTCTCGTGTCCAATCCAGTGTAGGTTTCCTGTCTTCTTAGGGACTCTCAATCCTCATACGAGTTTAGTTGGGTTAACATGTATATATTTTTACTTGGCGACCAAGCCATATTCTCGTCGTCTCTTGCTGCCCACGCATTTAGATTTGGACGCTACACGTGGTGTTTTTATACATTTGAATATATAATGATTTCTCTAACGCTCCGACTGGATCACAATTGAGGTTAATTTTGGAATTAGACTTTCAGAATTATAATTCACTTGTTTAAACAACTTATTTAGAATTAGAACTAATTCATACTCAATTCTAAGAAATTAAAAATATAGTATAAAGTCCAAGCTTCAATTCTTAAGGCCAACCTCAAAGTTACTAGACTTTGTCACTATTTCTCTCTCTCCACTCAGAGCCTCTGCCCGACATTCTCTTCCGCCTTTCTTTCGATTCAACTTCGCTAAGGCAGTTCTTCTCTTCCTTCTCTCTTCTATTTGATTCTACCTCGCCATGGAAACGGAAATCTACTGTGCACACGGTGACTGCTACGATCTTCTAATTTGACGGCGGCGGCAACGATCTGCTGCTTTGACGACGGCAACAATGTACTCTTTTTTACTGCGACGACGGCGATTTAGGTGTTGTGGTATGTATCGATCTACGTGTTTCAAACCTTAACTTTGTTATTGGGTCAAAGATGGTAGTGTGGCCGAAGCAGATTGTGTGATCATATGCAACCGAGATTGCCTACGAGTTGCCACCTCTGCTAACCAAGCCATGCTAGCATTTGAATTAATTCTTATTCAAAATAGTTCGTGCTAGACTATACTTTGCTTTTGATATTGGTGAAACATAATAGGGGGTACTAATTTAGGATTTTTGTCCTGTTTAATTTATTAATGGAGTTATGTAAATCAAATAAAAAAAAAAGGAAAACCAGGGATACTAGCAACGATTGAAGCGCTATGGGGTGTTTTCCTATTGTTCACCAATAATGGATGGGGAGAGAATCTAGCATTGGGTTTCCAAAGAGATGTATGGATACTTCATTTGAACGATGTTGTCAACCACGGGTCACAAATGTTAGTGTGGATTGCACTCTTTGAAATTCCTTGCTATATCAAGAATTTTAGTTGATTCTTGAAGAGAATTATGTGCTATGTTTCTTCAACACGTGAATTAATCAATCAAAATGTATGCCAAGGGAATAGGCGATGATCATGCGTATCACTCGATGGCACAGACATGAGAATTAGACATGAAATTGAATAGGATAAGAGGCAAGATAATAATATTGATGTGTGTAAAAGTATGTACAAGAGAGCCTTTATATAGGCATGATAGAAAACCTAAAGAATATTTTAGACTATGAAAAATAACGTCATAACCCATTGACTATACAAAACCTTATACAATAATATTAACGTCCCCCCTCAAACTCAAGGTGGGAGAGAACGAGCCAGCTAGAGTTTGGAAACTAACTCTTGAAGTCGCCTTGGAGGACGTGATTTGGTGAACATGTCGGCCGTTTGATTGAGAGAAGTGACAGAATGTAAGCAAATAGTGCCACAAACAACATGCTGATGTACAAAATGACAATCTATATATCTCAATGTATTTGGTGCGCTCATGAAACAAATCATTGTGAGCAATCTCAGTGGCACTTCGATTATCACAATATAAAGGAAACAAGAGACAACTCCAATATAAACACTTAATATTAATTATCTTAAAAACTTTCTTTACTTTCATCACTGTACAGTCAAACTTGTACTGTTTCGTGAGAGTTAGATATTTGTGGGTGATGTTTGAGACTAATTGCAATGTCAGTGTACCTTGGATAATAAGATATAATATAGAAGAGTCAGAATTCTGTTTAGTAGCAACTTGATGTGACGAAAGAAAAAAAGTATGATAGATAGTGAAAAATATTGGTGATAATTGGTGTGAAAAATTCGAGTTTGAAAGTAAGACCATGTTTTGGGTAATGAACTTTTCATATTTTGAGTATTTGATTAGCAGTTAATAACTGATTAATTTGTTATTATTGTTTAATTATAATAGTCGTATTGATTAATTTTAATTATTTTTTAACCAAGATTTACAATATTTTTATTTCAAATCGATCACTATATAACGTGCAAAGCATGTGATCCTTACTAGTGTATGTAAAATAAACATTTCTCTGAACCGTTGAATCAAAACAGACTTCTTTCAATTTCTGCAAGAACTGTTGAATCACTTTTCTCTGCATCACATTCTTGTTATTTGTGGAACGGGCCAGGGGGGGATTCGGAAAAACCACCGTTGCCAAAATTGCTTACAAATTAAACGTTCATATATAGATTTGACACAGCAGCTAGCTTTGTTGCAAATTGTGGTCCTACTTACTTGATTCTGTTTGTTTAGTTCTCACCGTCATACTATCTATCAGAAACTCTTAACTGGGAGAAGAGGAGGAGAAGCACACAATATTGTTTATTCATCAACCCAACTAAAAGCTTACTTTTTAACAGAAGAAAAAAGTGTCGATAATCCACCATACTTGTGTGACCAGCGCCAGCAAAGCTTCGATCTGTCGTACCGCCACAACAACATGCTGCACTCCAATCAAAACCACTAATGCTACTATACGTACTTAAGAGTGATGTACTACTTCCATCGAATTTTACGTTTTTGACTATCATCTCCTAATCCATTTTTACGTCAGTGTGACATAATTAAGTTGCTGGATCGAATATCATTGTCTGGCTTGAGCATTGACATTATTGCTAACTTGAATATCCTCAGATGGCTCAATGATGGAGGCAATATTAGCCACGCTCTTTGGAATCATTGATTTCTTCCAAGGTATAGCTTGTTGCGTAGATCCCTGAGACGAATTTATGAAGATGGCTTTTTTTTCTGGTATCGGGGAAGCCTTCCTCCATATACGGTCGTTTGCGGCTGTGTAGCTTCTTTGGTGGATAATCCTCTTCAGAGCGTATCAGTGGATACTGAAAATACTCACAAAGCACAGCCACATTGCATCTTAGATACCCTCATAAGAAAAAAATCGATGATGACAGATAAACCAAACTAGTTTTGCGTGGCCATATAAAACTAGGCAGTACCTTGCAAGCAGTACAGCAGAAGTGCTCATGTACGGATTCAAATTGACAAGTATCACAGCGAGAGTCACCCGGTTCTGCAACCCCGGCAGGTGCACGCCGGGGATTTAGATGTACAACTTGGTTGTTATCGAGGGTGTAGTTCTGTCAATAAACAGTAAAATGAAGAGGTTACTCGGTAGTTGTCTCACTAAAATTTACTTCCGTTCCTAAATAGTTCCTTATATGAACTGAATTTGGGGATACCAATGAAAAACAGAGTCAACGAAATAGGAGAATAAACTTTTGTAAATTTTTATATAGCTGCAATTTTTACAGAAAATATTGTATCTTACTGTACGGCGTTACAAAGTGAACAATTTAACCAACTTAACGCCACGATGCAGGCATATCTTATCCATCTCTCGACAATGTATCAGTAAATAGATTGTTACCTTAACATATAAAAGATATATAGAAAGAAAAGAAGAAGAATTTCTTAACATATAAAAGCAAATACATATAGGTTCAAATACGGATGAACAAAATTGTGTTCTGCGTTTTAGGCACATTCAAATTAACGAAAAGATTCCTGAATTTTAAGCTTAAGAAGCAATCAAAATTAAAGGAATTTTTATATTTTTCACCATAACTGAAGTGTATAAGTGAATTCTCAAATTCTTCCGTTTAAAAACTGAAAAAAGAAGAAAATAAAACCAACAAAATGAATATCATGAGAACCAGTAATGAAGACTAAATTTGGATGACAAAGAAATGAAAAGAAAAGAAAAGAAAAAAGAAGAAGAAAAGAAGTATTCTTGTTATGATGGTAGAGTCTAAATCAAACAAGTAAAACCAACAACTCATGTAAGCAGACAGAGAAAGAAAGACTGACTTGAATCTCATCGCAGTTGAGATACTGGATCATGTCTTCAGTTCGAACAACGCAGTGATTAGCATACACGTGGACTTGAATGAATTCATGGTTACGACCAGGATGAACAGAGCTGGCGATGCAGTGCCAGCAAATGGACCTCTCGCAGGCAATGCAGAAGAATCTCCTCACGTTAACCGGAAAGTCAGCGTGAACGTTGCAGGCCACGAAGTACGGGGTAGCCAGGAAGTTAGGCAACCAGTGGGGTATATCAACTTCCTGTAAAAAAAAACCCCAAATTATGCAAGATTTGCGCTGTTAAACATCAATATGTTTGGCTAATGTCTAATCATACTAACCATCTAAATTTAGGGTGGAAAGAAACAGCAGGGTTTTGTTAATGGGGTTATGGGAGAGATTCACAGATTTTGTGAAAGAGTAAGTTTTTCAAGAGTGAGTGTGTGCGCGTGAGTGAGAGAGAGAAAGAGAGAAAGAGAGAGAGTGAGAGAGAGATCGCAGAGAGAAATGAAAGAGAAATCAAGAACGGGGTGGGGGTGGGGGAGAGGGAAGGATCGATTTGCGAGAAATTATGTTTTTTGGCATCAAGAAAGAAAGAAGAATGTAACCAAAGAAATGAGTTTTGTCTGGGGTTTGTAATGAAGCAAGCTATTAAAGATTGGCGTTTTTTCTGGGGTTCGTAACGAAGGGAAGAACAGGGGTTCGCGCGCACACACAAAACACAAGAATTTCAATGATTCCTCTCTCTCTCTCTCTCCCCTTGTCTTGTGGGTGGAGATGATTTTGCGGGTGAGGGATACAGAAAGCAAGGGAAAATCCAGAAGAGAGATGAAAAGAGAGTGAAATCGATGGGGTTTCTCTGTTTGTAGTATAAATGTATAATGAGCTTTAAAAGATGGTGTTGGGCGGGGGAATCAAACGGATGTTAGAAGCTCTACTAGCAGCTGCCTGTACTTCTTTCGGAATCTACGAAGCCTTTCTTTGGTGTAATTAATTTACGTATTCAATGGCTGATCGTGTTCTCCTGTTAGGACTTGTTGGTCTTTGTTTCTGTTTGGCCACGGCATCTGATCATAGTCCTCTACAGGATTTCTGCGTTGCAGACTCAAGCAGCAACGGTACTGTATTGAAATACTTGTAAACAACGCGTTTTTAGTTTTGCATGTATGCATAATAGATATAGATAGATACGCTCTTCAAACTACAGGGGATACACTGCAGGGAGAATTTGGCCAACCTCCCATTGGCCGTTAAATGATTACATTTGTTGCTAACAAAACATGGAGTGTACATTTTCAACGGCAATAGGCCCCTTTAGGAGCAAATATTTCAGAGGATTGCTCAGGCTCGTAAATGTTCGAGGGTCGTTTAACTGCATTAGCCATCATCTTCATCATGATCATGCAAAGGAATTTAGACATTGACTGGTTCACTTGATCAATTATTCATTGTTGACCGAAAAAAGAGGTAGACAGATGCAACAGTGCCTAATGCAGCTTGGCTAAGGAGCCTGATCCGCATCTTATACTTACTTCAACCTATGCGCATCTGTGTGTTTTCTCAAAACTCTATATTTTTTATGATATTTTCTTCCTTGTCATTGTGCGTAATTGACATACATAGCTCATAGAAATTGATTTTTCTCTTCGTCAATGGCAGTGCCAGTGAATGGCCTTACATGCAAAAGTCCCAGCTTGGTTCAGGCTAGTGACTTTAGATGGCGGGCAACATATCTAACGCAGTGGGCTCCAAGGTGACACCAGTAACCGTAGCTCAGTTGCCCGGGCTAAACACCCTTGGCATCTCACTCGTCCGTATCTCGACTATGCACCATGGGGAATCAACCCTCCACACACCACCCTCGTGCATCTGAAATCCTGACCGTCCTTGAAGTCGGATTTGTCACGTCTAACCCTGAAAACCGTCTTATATCAAAAGTGCGTCAGAAGGGTGACGTGTGTGTGTTCCCAGTTGGGCTCGTACATTTCCAATGAAATGCAGGACAAGTTAATTATGTGGCAATTGCTGCTCTCAGCAGCCAAAATCCTGGTGTCATTCCTATTGCAAATGTGGTCTTCGGTTCTAACCCTGATATGTCGACTGATATTCTAGTTAAGGCCTTTCAGCTGAACAAGAACGTAGTTGGTAGAATTCAGTCAAAGTTCTGAAGAAGAATTGACCTCTAAGCAAACTAGCTTCGAAGTTTGATTTTACTCTGCTGTAGTTTTATCTTCCTTTTTTTATTTTAGTATGGTCTGTGTCCTCGTTGAGTTGTTCTTGATTGACCAACCAGTTGTTAAATATGTTTAGCTACGGGGACGCTAATTGTTTGTTGTGCTGCAAATGTTTGAATGCCGTAGGTGATATGCCATTTTTTTCTTCGTCTTATGAAGTGTTCCTCAGACATAATTTGATTCCACATTCCTCTCAATAAAATTCCAAGTGCTGAAGATCAAATGATTAGTAGCCGTTGGCAGTGACAGTTTCAGTTTGCTAATGTAAGTGTTTTTCTTCGTCAAATGGAACGAACCCAAAAGCAGCAGAATTAGGATTATATTTAGGATCGTGAAAACGGGGGCTTATATAGCCAAGCTCAAAATGATTCCATCACATCAAATACAAAAACACATGATTGTCTGTGGGAACAAAAAGTTGTACAAAGCTATAACAGCACCCTATACCGGTCGGTACCATCGCAAATACCACCGAAAATAAACTTTTTTTTTTTCAAACCGGAAATACACTTAAACACAGACGTAACTGCTAAACTTTGACTAGTAACCGGCATACCTGTTGGTAACAGCACAACTTCTGCTTCTTGGGAACAAGAAATCACTCTTCAACTCGATTCCTTCTTCCTCAAATTCATAAGATCTATCTTTCTTTATAGTTCCTATCCTTCCTACCCCAATATTAAAACTCCTGCCTAGTCTGCCATGACCCGCCATCGATTATCATCTCTCAAACTCCACCTTACTACCAACGTTCCCCCTCTTCGATACTGATTGAATAAGCACCTGAAGCCCGTCACTGCAGTCGTTAGTTATCGTTGAACTTAGGGCAAAATTCCTATGGGGCGGCATGGGTCATTGGAGCAGCACCGCCTTGGACGTTGCAGTCACCAACCTTTCCATCAATGTTAACCATGCCATCCACGTAGAAGTCTCTAGCTTTTCTCAAAAGATCAAAGTTTAAGTGTTGAGAACATTTTATAAAAGTTATGTTAATGGCGTTTCCAAAGCTCAATGTAAATATTGATTAAATTATTATACTTGTAATAGTGATAGTTCACATCCTAATGGACATCAGATTACATGTGCATTTACACTTCCATAAGTTTGTCGTTCGAACAACTTCATAACTATTACCGAAATTCCTTTGACATGCGTGTGCACGCTACAATATAGAGCGGGGTATATCCAATAAGATCCCCAAACCAACAATGTCTACAAAGGCCCCGAAGATAATAAATTAAGACCATCTTCCATAGATGCATCGACATATATTCATTCAGCCCAAAAAGTATGCTACAAGTGGACAAACTCAAACCAGACTCTTTACCATCAATCCACCCAGCAAACAAATCCACCCAACAAAGAAAACTCATCTCGCACACCATCTTGTTCAGTTACTGCCGCTTCGTCTTGTTGATCCAGCGAATTAAAACTACATCAAATCAGCCAAATTCATTGGCATCTCATCAATCTGGGTGCTGTAATACTGCTCAATGTGTCTTAGAATCTTGATATCATCAGTTTTTACAAAGTTGATTGCAACACCCTGTGTAATATCAAAGCAGCAGCCATTTCCATGAAAATTAAGAGATCAGTCAAACAATACAACATACATGACAGCAAAAAAAAAAGACATTGTGTTTCTTCTTGTGTGTGTGAGTGGTGGGTGTGGGGTGTGGGGGAGAGAGGGGGGGAGATGTGGGTGTTTGAGAATATCATTAGTTAAAAGTGAAGTACAACACAATGAAACACCTACAAATCTACTGTTACATATAGGGTATGAGCATCTGAAAGGACAGTCCTATTAAGTCTTGCATGGGTACAAACGTCACAGAGGAGCTAAGAGTAGAGCACAGAAGCAGCTAAATCCATGTATGGAGGGTGTGTAGTGTAACTCACGTACACAAACAATGAGTTATTGCAATGATACGACATGAGAAACAAAGCAGTTAAGTGAAGAACTAATTCTCAGTGATCAGGATTCCAGTGCCTACATCGAGGAACAAAGATTTCTTGCATATTATCTTTTCCAAGACCATGAGTAATTTTGCTAGGAAAATGAAGGTTCCAGGCCTTGTTCCTTTTAGGACTTCGCTTTTTAAGGAAAAAAATTGGAGAAGTTAGGCAAACTTAAGCATCCAAGAAAGCTGCCATTTCACTGAGAGCCTGGTTGAAAGTGCAGATCTCCATTACTTCTTAGATTTATGCAATGTAACACTAGTCGAATGCTCCAAAACTTCTTTCAAGATCATGAAAGATCCAAACAACTTAAACAATGTTCATTAAATACGTAAATCCGAAGAACATCTAGTACACAAAAATAAATGCACAGTTGAGGGACACGTAACTTAGCTTTTCTTTCTTTTTGGCACTTTATATTCATTTGTTTTTTAATCCTCATTCATATATTAAACAAATGCTAATCATGTTAGTATCACAACGTCTATATATGCTGATCCGTTCAGACAAAGTTTTCCTCCCACTTAAACCCCCTGCTAAACATTCATTCATTTGTCAATAACCCAAGTACCCACTGCTACCACTCAGTTTTCAAAGGCTTCCGGTTGGTGCTCATAGCATGTCACGACCTATGAGGCACGGACACAGCAGTTTGGTGAACGTATGGGTGTCGGGGCCAGATCAGTGCAGGTGCCCCTCAGGGTGCCGGTGAAATCATATCCGACTTCTCCTAAAACATTTAAATTATGGGCGCGTTACAGACGTATCGGGGGCTCATAAAGAAAAATTGGATACTTTCCGGATTGAAATCTAATTTCAGATTTTACAAGACAAAATGCATGCAGGTTAGGCCTCAAACAACAAAGACAGCAGCAATCGTGAAGAAAAGATGATAAGAAAACAAGAAGAAGCGAGCGGCAAAGGAGTGGGAAGGTGGAAGCGACGAACAGCATCGGCAGGTGGCAGCAAAGGTGGCCATGGATAGCAGCAGCGACAATCTAGCAATCCGCTAAGCTTTCCGATCTACAACCATCTTTAGCATTTTCTTTTGGGATGTTATAGGCTTGTGATAGTACTCCTGTATAGTATTGAAGCCGCGTGTTTACAGCTGAATGCCTTTTGATAGTTTGGCTTATTGTCTTGTAATCATAACTTAACTCCACAATCCCAAAAGCATCATACAGGAGCCATCGTTTTTTTAATCGGTACAGGTACCCATCTAAACTAAATTGTTTCTCAATCCATCCTTTTAGTCCTAGCCATAGAAGATGGATACTAGGCACTGTGCATATCAAACCGTGCCAATTCTATCGCCTACACATTGAGTATCCCGCCTGGGGAGTACGTTCGCAAGAAAGAAACTAAAAGGAATTAACGAAGGGACACACAAGCGGTGGAGCACGTGATTAAATTCAATGCAACAAGAACCTAACCAGGGCTGACAAATAACGACTGGCTCCAACTATTTTGAGTGCATATTATTAGTATTAGCTAATTTTTTTAATAAAATTTTCCGTATTCCGGCTGCTCCCGTATTCTGATTTTTACTAAAATGATGTAACGTCGTACCGGCACCCATGTCGTACCGCACTTGTACCGGCGTTCGTGCTTCTTAGGCCGCCACTCATGTTACCTTCCAATTGGTTGGAAAACGATATCCAATTTCAAGAGGAATATTAGTCTCAAATCGGAGGGCATATGCAGCAACTTTTTATCTTGACACATCTCATTGACCTCCAAAGATCAAGCATGAAATATACCATTGTACACTATAGGTTATATGCATCCTACTGCAACCAAGACATATGAAACCTCCAAGAGGACAAATGATATAAAACCAAGGGAAAAATATCGGTCATGGGGACTACACATTTCAGTATCAAGATGATAGCCCATCAGTTCCCAAGACAAACTTCGGTGTCAACGCATACTAATCTACCATGAGCCCATACCCAAATGACAAGATTCATCATATGATAATCCCATTTTTGCTGGTACTCCAAGAGATAATAATGAGATGAGCTTCAGACTTGATTTACTTAACCACCAGATTAGGTTTAATTGTTCTCCCATCTTCCTCCTATATACAATATACAACTTTCTGAAAGGTAGCTATCTCAATTGCATGCCAAAATTTAACATAACATTTGCAGAGGAGCTTTAAAATTTATACCTTGCGTCCAAAACGACCAGAACGACCAATCCGATGAATGTAAAGCTCTCGATTATTCGGAAGGTCATAATTAATCACCAGGGAAACCTGAGTAAAATGAAAAAGAAAAGAAACATAATGAGAATGTGCAAAATGCAGCAGGTATATTCCTTTTCAAGATACAATCAGAAAGAAATAATAAAAGAAACATATGAGCTCCTACTTTTTGAACATTCTCTCCAACACAAAATGAGGATAGAGCCAGGTGAACAGTTCAATACACAATTCTTACTGATACTCCAGATGTTGTGATCATTCTACCAAAAACTGTCCAACTGTTTCAGAAATAATTGACACTGACCTACTAAATTTTGATATCCCCACAGAATCCCTCTTGATCATATAGCCTGCCTTATGTACAGTAAAATCTCTTTTTTACTTTTCCGATGAGTAAACATGTACAATGAGAAGAAAGCCTTAATCCAAAACCATAGCAACCAAAGGAGTAAAGCAGCTATTACTTCTTCAATCTTAAACATCAGGAATTGCCTCACTACCTCTTATCACCATCTCCCTCAGGCATTTCAGCCTCCATGTCTGGCTCGTCAAGTGAGACAAATTTAGAACATTTTAAACGAGCACCAAACTTCTGACATCAGAGTCATGGAGTGTCTCAAGCCATCACCATCATCCTCTAAGCCTTTGTCCAACTGTAAGTGTCACAAAAATAAAGGTAATTCATGTGTCCCCCCTTCATGCTCATCTTATGCACTCGTTGCTACTTACTTTAGAACTTTCAAATCTTTTGCAGGTCTTCTACGATTACAATACACTCTGTAAGTATTTCTTTTTAGTAAGATCCTCCAAACTGATCCAAAAAATTGCTCCTAGTCGTACTAAAGGTGGCATCTGACACATTCTGTTCGGCCATGCTTAGTCTAAAGCCCTTGGATTCAAAGTAGTTGTCCATCATTTCAACGTATAATTAACAACAACCAAAAGTTTAAACCAAACTTAAAGCAATCAGAAAAAGCTAATCCATCATATTGCATAGGAACAAGTATTTATCTAAAGTCAAAACATGGAGGTGAGTATGTGTCTAAAAGCCACATTAAGGTGCCCAGGATAGTATTCTTGCAGGTGTTCCTCAAGAAAGTTTTGCTATACTTGACAGGGTTGTTTTTGCCGATTCCAGACACCCAAACCTCAATATTAAATGCATGGCACAAGGGCAAAGGCTTAAGGGTCACAAAAGATGCACACACAAAGAAAATTTATGTCCCAGTGTAACTCCGAAATTTATGTGTAACTTCTCTGTCAATGACTTCCCATAAAACACAAAGCCAATGACTTCTCTGCCAAACCTTATAATAATGCCCAACAGGTACCAGCTAACTACCTTTGTGTAACTTTTCGTCCTTTCCCTGTGTTCTCATTCCCGTGCACATACACATTCTTGGCATGTAAGAAATACTAGAGAGGCACGAGTCAATAAGGCCCAAAAAAATCGAAGCATGCCAGTGAACTTGCAGTTCCTCCCACCCTCTAGCCTATCCATTGCATACAGCTGCCAAAAATTTCCCAACCATAGCCTTTACAACTTTCTAGCAATCCTCATTATTTGGAACGCGAGTCACCTTTCTCAACTCATGAAAACCTCTCTCAAACCCTGGCTTCTAACAAACTTGCGAAAAGCATCCAAGATTTCTTATCCTGACCTCCAAATATATGTGACCAAATATCTGACTGAACTCCACATGTGAGCCTCGGCCAAACCCAAGGAACTTCTATTAGAACAACCAAACCTTAAGAAACTAACCTACCATCTGAATTATCAGACTTCCAATAATCTTTCATCAGATCCTCATCACTGCAATAGTCCGACAAGCCACGGCTCCTCTCCCCCAACAGTTTAATGACTGTATTCAAACCTCCTAGTACACAGAAAATTAGGCTGCCAACTTCCACATATGCTATTGGTTCTGGGAACATCACCAAGACCTGAACAAACTCCTGTCCGCCCAACCCAAAAAAGCTCCAACAAATCCGCTGCTGAAATATGAGAATCATAAACTCTCTACACTTGCCCATTCCCTCTTCATAATCCACATTGAAACGAGTTCCCAAAATCAATAAACCACCTCCAAAACCTATGAACTTCCTAACAAGTGCAATATAGATACTAAAAGAAGAGATGTAGAATGGAAAGAACCTTTAGATATGCTGCTAACTCCATCAAATCATCCTACGCCCATGGAGCCCAAATCAATTAATGAACAAACCCCACCCCAAACTAGAAATTTCTTGACCCAGTGACCCAGCCCTAAAAATCTTCACCCTTAACGACTAGAACTCAACCGCCAGTAGGCTTTGCAACGAACTGCCCAAAAAAGAAGTGGAAACAACGGCCTGAATTACTCCAGCCACATGAAATGAAATTAAATGTATGCTAGCTTGGCTACACAAGCAGATACAGACGGATGGACACCACATGCTTGCAAACATTCTTGCTAATAGGAATAGCAGATTCGCTATCCTATGACCACCGCCTACAAACACCAACACCAGGACTGCTGAGCAATCTTGGCAATTCTTTTCTGCAAAGCAATTGATTCCCATACTTATGACAATGCCATGTGGACACTAGTATATATATGGAGCAACAACGTTATTAGCATCATACTGGTGACAATGCCACGCGGACGCTAGTATATATTGTGACTAACGGCTTGTCCTAAACTACTAAACAAGCTTGATACTTATTAAACTCAAGTGCAAAAGTTATCAAAAATAAGCAAAAGATATTCAGAATTGCAAAAGCTAAAGTTTCTGATGAATGTGTATGCTTTTGCAAGCAAGCCCATGTAACACCAAGTTCGACTCATAGGTCCCTGTAATTTTACTTTCTGTTGCAGCGCGGTCTCTTCCGTCTACAAATGATCGTTAAATGGTCATGTGCACTAGACATTTACTAAAAGGCAGAGTCGTTTAAGATTTACGTAAGATAACCTAAAGATTAAAACATAGCATGACCAGAAAATCTCTCTCCTCCATGTCAGTCTCCACCACGTTATGTTTTGTGGACGATGACACCTAGAAACCAGGTCAGCTCTCTCGGGTCTTGCAAACTTTGCGCACACACCAAAAAAAAAAAGAGAACAAGAAAAAGATGGAAGTGTAATTAATCAAAGATTGAAACCAAACTATGTTGTTCTACTTCTAGTGAGATGGCCAAATGATTTTTGGGACCATCATTATTTTCAAGGAAGAAGTTTCAGAAAAAGAGAACAATGATCACCAATGAATGTTTTTTATGGCAACTTAATGAAATTGGTTTGTCGCATGTTCACTTCTGTTAGCATTCTGGGGGAAGTTTCATGTTGGACCACTTTGGAACAAAAAGGAATATTTGGTATTACATGGACTAGCTAGTACAAGGAACAGTTTTGTCATTAATCCCAACTTTCAATATGCCCACAATCTTGGCAATTTTGATTAGCATCTGTAAAACTTAAAAATAAAAGATCATCAAAAGATGCTGCATGATATATATATATATATATATATATATATATATAGAGAGAGAGAGAGAGAGAGAGTAAGCAAAGGACTTGCCTGCTGCACATCCAGACCCCTAGCCCAGACGTCTGTTGTTATCAAAACACGGGTTGCAGCAGACCAAAACTCTCCCATTATAGCATCTCGCTCTTGCTGAGGCATGTCCCCATGCATGGCTGAGACGTTGAAGTTATTATCACACATCTTCGCAGTTAGCCAATCCACCTGTTAGATGATCATGCGAAACTGCATTAGATATCCGAAAACAACTCTCCTAGGCCAGCACTTGGTCCTGTGCCTATGACAATCAACTCAAGTCATTTGCTTCATTTGCTCTAAAATTAGGAAATCCCTGAATTTGTAAGTTACAATGTCATATTGGATGGAATTAATAAGTTACACACAAAGATCTATTCAGCTTGCAAGATATTGACAAATATCCAAAAGAACCAATGGCAAGGCTCAAGCTATAAAATGAGTCAATGGTCACCAAAGAAAGCATTTTAACAAGTAATACAAACAAAGATTCATAGACGTGGAACCGCTCGATCAAAAGGTTGTTATCAGTGTTAGACTGTTAGTGATCCAAGTTTTCCAAAGCAAATGAATACATGGTGCATCTGTCCATGTAAGATGGTCCAACATATCGAATTAAACTAATGTAGCGTAACAAGAACAATCTATACTTTCATTAAAGGAGAGGATCCTTATGGTGAAGCCTTATGTGGCTTTATAACAATACTGTATTCTCCATTCATTAAAAACATGCTAAAACAATTCAATAATGGTCATTCTACAAATTTTCCACTTCCACTACCCCCTTTAAACTCTCCATATCACAGTCACTCTCTCCACTAATAACCCTAACTCGAGGTAAGTATCCATTCTGCCTACATGCATTTCTTTGACTGTGTTGCACATCACGTTGCTTCAATTTCAACCCCGTGCCTTTACTACTGTATTTTTTAGCAAATCTCTAAATTGCATCCTCCTTTCACACATGGGTCGCGTGCACCGACAACCACCAGTAAGTATACAAAGCCTAACATTAAGACAAGAATGGCATTACGTTACCTTCCGCTTTGTGTTGCAGAAAATGACGGCTTGGGTGATGGTAAGGGTATCATAAAGATCACAGAGAGTATCAAACTTCCAATCTTCTTTTTCTACGGCAACAAAGAATTGCTTAATGTCCTGTCATATTACGCAAAAAACAGCAAGAAACAACAAAAGACGAGGATGAGCATCAAAGTTGCATAAAAGTTAGTACCTGCTGTCATGGACATCATATATGAACATTAGCATTACTCACCTCCAACGTCAATTCATCACGTTTCACAAGGATTCGAAGAGGATCTGTCATAAATTTGCTAGTCATCTCCAAAATTTCGTTGGGAAGGGTGGCAGAGATTAAGACAACCTGCAATGACCATTAAACTTTGTAGATTAACAGAATTGCTCTGCGCCGAATCTGTACCACATAAGTTCCTTAAAGTTACATAATGCCCAGTTTATATCACATTTTTCTAATAGTAAGCATGTGGCAAAGGAAAGGCCATGGAAGAAAACTAAAATAAACATAGCACCAAGCACGCAATGGCGGATACAAGCAGGCCCCGGCTGGTCCAACAGGCTTCCGGTCTAAGGGTCATGGGTAATTTAATATATATATGTGTGTGTGTGTGTGTGAACTGCTAAAATTTTGACTCGAGTAAACCCCATAGTTAACCATCTTATTCATATGTATATTTCCCAACTTAATTCCAACAACCTATAGTCCATCTTAAAGAATCCAAATCGAGATTCTAGAAGAGTTAATAACATAAACAATGACACAATTGCACTACAACCTTAACAACAAGAATCGATTCTGGAAAGACAAAAAGGACAACAAAAAGAAAGTGGAACAAACATAAAACTAAAGTTGAGCAAAGTTAATGAAACCCAAAAACCATCAATTTTTTGCTGTTCAACCCTTGAACCGAAAAGAGCTACTAACATTAGCAATGCCAGCATTGTACTACACCTTAACAAAAAGAATCAATTCCTGAAAGGGCGAAAAACCGCAAAAAGAAAGTTGTGACTAAATATGTTGCTCAAAGTTGATGCCCCTTTGGATAAGGATAATGTGCCTTTTGAAACACATATTCTGCATATTTGGAGGATGTTTGAACCTGGTTAAAAGTATGCACAGTTTGGGTTATTTGTCAGGCACTGGGTCGGTAAAAGGAAACATTTTCAGAAGATTTGCAGGTAATGGAGATGCCAGAGATGACAGAGAAGCAGTTGAAGACAATGCTGAATTGTCCACAACCAAATTTGCAAAAAGCAACAATAGCGGCTATTTGGGATAGATAAATTTGTCCCCTCGCTTTATGATCTATTAACTCTGTGGTCTACCTCACGATTGTAGTGGCTATTTGGGATAGATAAAGAGATGGCAAGAGTAGTAACAAGGAAGCATCACTCTGGAATGCATAAAACGAGGAGAGAATGAGGGCAGCCTTCACCTTTATATTTTCAATCACCTTTCGGGGCCAACCCGCAGAATGTCAACTATTTTGGAATCCCTACCCCAGCACTTTTTGAGTAGGTCGAGCGGACTGTCCATAATCCACGACGACTTCTATAAAGGTCTACAAGTATCCGCATTTAATTTCACAATGATAGCAAAGAGGATCAGATTATACCGTTAAACTGTTGCTGCATCTTGAAGATACACTATACCTAGCACCCATAAAGCACATAAAATTAACCAGAAAATGGTATTTGCTATGAACCTTTTCACTCCCTAGTAATGCGAGTCTGGTCACTGTCCACGTGTTACACACACACACACACACAAAGTACCTGAAGCTCTGGAGGAAGATATCTATAAACATCATAAATCTGATCCTTGAAACCTCTGCTCAGCATCTCATCAGATTCATCCTGATAAAATTCCAAAATACAACAGTAAGTCCCCACATCTCTGCCTCATAATATAGTGCAGTGAAATTCTATAGCATTCCAGTGTCATAAACTCACGAGAATCAATAGTTTGATAGCTCTTGTTTGTAACGTTCTCCTCTTGATCATGTCACAAACCCTACCCGGAGTCCCAGACACAACTTGAACTCCATTTTCCAGTTTTCTAATATCCTCGCCCACGCTTTTGCCTCCAATGCATGCATGTGCTTGTATATTCATGTGATCGCCCATTGCCAGAATAACTTTCCCTGTTTGAGCTGCAAGCTCCCGAGTAGGAGACAAGATCAGGGCTTGGACCCTGCAAAAGTCAACACCAAATCCAACAACGGTTCAGCAACAAAGTCCAAAAGATAACATGCAAATTCGACTTTCTAATGAGAGAATGCACTATCAATCCCTAAACTCGGTACTAGATGTCATGACAGCACTCAGATTTTAGTACTATAAGAAAGGGAAGAACTCCAGTACAAGCAAAAGAACAAAGATCAGAGTGCCAAGAAAGTGCACTAGACTAACTATGAACCACTCAGATTTCAGAATGCAAAACAATGCAATGTCAATTGAATCCACCACTAGATTGCAACATCAAGCAAACGATAACAGGAATATGTGCATAATAAACTCAATGGTTTCTTACAGCTGTACAAGGGCACCCTTTGCATGAACCAAAATGCAGCTCAAACTGAATGAAACCCTAGAAGAGAAGGGGAGGGGGCCAGATTGGATAGCTATACATCTCTAATTCATCAGATGGTAACACAAGGAATTCTATGACCCAAATAAATAGACGGCCTATTCTTTCCTTGGGTTCACACGAATAACTTACTATAGTTGCCAACAAGCAGCATATTTAATGAATATCCCTATCAAAGACTAAACCCACAACATAAAGTTGTGGGCTCAGGGTTTCAAAAGAAGAACCCATAGCCTGAAACAGATACTTTGATTTGGTAGTCACAGAAGGAGTTACTTTAGACCAGGGTAAATAAACCTTATAACAGGAAAGAGACGCAGCATAAACTCAAATTAGGGTTGCAACTCAAATTAGGGTTGATTAAAGCATGTTTGTCTCTCGATTATTAGGTAGATCAATACGTAGACGCTCAAAATTAACCAAAAGCCGTGGTAGTCAGAGAGAAACTACTCAAGTATTAGGCGCATAAACTCAAATTAGAGCTTGGACAGCCACGAAACCAGTAGCCGTAATCCTTGAACACATAAAACTTCCCTCAACTATTAGGTGCATACGCTCAAATTAGGTGTTCAACAGTAAATTCCCAACAGGGACAAAGTAGTGGTAATAGTAGTAGTCAGAGAGAATTAAAGGAAAATTACTCTCTGGAGGAGGTCTCGACCATCTGGCAGACTGCGAGGGCGATCATGGAAGTCTTGCCGGTGCCAGACTGGGCCTGGGCTATGACGTCGCGCTGGTGGAGGATGGGAACGACGGCCCGCTGCTGGATGGCTGACGGCTTCTCGAAGCCGTACTCGTAAATGCCCCGGAGGAGGTCGTCCTTTATCCCCATTTCGTCGAAAGTCATCACCGGCTGCACCCCCTTCGACGTCTCGAACACCAGCTTCTCGTCGTCCACCGTCATTCCCCCACCCCGGCCGCGCCGTCCCCTGCTCGCCACCATGTTCTTTGTTTTTTCCGTTCTCAATGGGAAGCCCTAAATCGGAAGATATTTGATGTTTTGAGCTCTGGACCCAAAATCAAGAGATATATATAGATGAGTCCTCTCAGGAGCTCTTGCTCTCGTGTCCTCCTCCTACCCAGTGTAGGTTTCCTTCCTTATAAGGGACACTGAATCCTGTTAGATAAAGGAGAGCGCGGGAAAGCAGGTCGAAACAATAGAAAGCCATCATGAATCAAAGATTTATATATCTCATCTCATGGGGCGGTTTATCGGGTCCAAGTCGGGCCGGGAGCAAGGGATTTTACGGATTAGTTGAGTAAGTTAACGTTTAACTATGGATTAGATAAAGACAAGATAACAAAACATACCAAACTGAATACAAGAATACATAACGGTTTTTGCAAAATGACCGTATTGCCCATGACTTAAAATGTAATTTCTTAACATACCAAGATAAATTTCTCACTTATATTTGTTTCTCCTATCTTTCTTCCCATAGCAGAGCCATATACCTTGACTGTGCTTACCCCCACCATACTTACACAAACCACAGCCAACTACCATGCCCCACTGCCGTGACCCACCCCGCACCACCGTCATGCCCCCTACGCCATAGCAAGCCATACACAACACCACCACCGATCAATACATTTTATGAGCCCACACAACAGAAACAAGATTTGAGTTAAATAATTAAAAAAAAAAAACAAATCTGAAAAGCATTGATGGTGGTAGAAGGCCGTTGGTATGGTAGTGGTTGGTTGCGGAGACGACGGTGGGCCGCAGATACAATTATGGTGGTTGATTTTGTAGTCGGTGGAGTATGAAGGTGAGAGAGGTCAGATCGGGATCTGTGGTGGGTGGTGGTGGCGTCGACTATGTCGCGGCTGAGTATATTTCAAGGGCGGGGGGGGGGGGTGTGAGGGAATGTGATGATGGTGGTGACGAGGGGTGGCTGGATCTGATTTGGTTGTGGCCGGCTATCGAGGCGGCGGCGCCGAGGTAAACGAGGCTGCGATTTGGTTAAGGTGGTGCGCGGTAGGGGGTAAGGCGGAGGTGGGCGGGGCTGAGAGGGGGCAACGGAGGCAGGGGCTAGGGGGCAGCGGCGTCGGTTAGAATCTGGGGAGAATGAAAATTAGGGTCGAACAAGGGGGGATTAGAATTAGGGTTTTCCATATTTTTTTGAAAAGAAAAGGTATTTTAAGGAAATTAAATACCATATTAAGAAATAGAAATTTTGGAGAGAGATAGAATTAATTAGATATTAAAGTTTCAAAATTTTAAATTTTAAGTTTAGAAATTTTTATATAGCATATACCATTTGAAATCCTTAATTTTCAAATTAGGGTTTGGTATCTTAATATGAAAATATACAGTACAAGAGCAGTATTGCCATTTTAAAATTACGTATTGATGACAGTATGAAAAAAGTACATTTTTTTACGGATACTTAACGGATGGACACAAGTGTTACCTTTTAAATGTTTGTTGTCACAGTTTGTTACCTTTTAAAACTTAGTGTCCTTGACTGTAATTTCACCCTAACATCAGGAACGTGAGTGTAATTAACCCCAAAACATAACAACCGAAAGCCTTTTAACTTGAAAATCGATTATATATACGAGTCATCGTGGCACACGTGGTGATGCGTGTACGAAAATGAAATTAATAGTAAAATTTTGTTTAAAAAAAAATCAAGCATCACGTATACGTATTTATTGTTATATTCAGTAAAATGAATCTTAAATAAAAAAAAATAATTTAGTCATACGTGTCCAACAATAAATTAGCAAAATATGATTATCGTATCAAACTTGACTTTCTTTTTTTTAACTATATTTTTCTGATGAATTTTGACTTGTGAAAACTAAATATATTTTTGTAGGTAGTTCTTACCAATAAAAATTTTTATTTTGTGTCAATTTCTTTTAAAAAAAAAATTGGAATGTCATTTATCATCATTGTAGATTGGTAGTTATGTAACACTAAAAAGATGTTACACCAAACCAAATTTTTGCTTAATAAGTAATATAGATATACTAGTTAAAATCCCGTGTTATGCACGGGAAGGGTGTTAGTTAAAGTCCCGTGCTATACACGAAAAATAGTATTAATTAATTATGAAATAAAAATAATGGAGATCATGGGGTTAGATGGTTATAGATCATGAGGTTGGAAGTTATTTTGTATCCAATCAAAATTTAACACCTATTAAGCTTTATTTTTTTAAAATTGTAAGAATTCAAGAAAATGGGATTTGGAGTTTGGAAGGCATAGAAGATGCCAATCGAATATATATATATATATATATATATATATATATATATATATATATATATAATAGACGAAGCGTTGTGCGTCATGAAGGCGTGTAACATCTCAGAATTTCCGAAATGTTAACACTCATTCGATCATATATATACTAAGACAATATTTATTCTCAAAACTTAACCAAATAATACCACAAACTGTCAAAGCAATTAAACCATCAATCAATGTATCACCCTCAGGGTACAGACATAATTAACAAACTGAATTTAAACCTGAGTAACAAGCCTAGAGAAGTTTACCCACGCAAGGGGTTCTAACAATCAATACTTAAACTTAATTTCAAATTCCTTCACTCGGCTCTAATCCATACTCAGGCAAACTATTACAGGTGATCACCTACGGAAATTAGGTCAAATAAAAGTGAGCTTTTGAAAGTGCAATAAGGTCGATCGAAGATTTAAACAAAACAAGTGATTCGAACGATTTTACATTCAAGTCAGATAACATCTTTTCAAAGGATTTTTAAATGAAACCACAGTTGTTTCGATATAAACATAGGGACGAGTATCAACTCAATCCCTCAATTAACAATTATTCAAAACACTTTATGTATAACAAAACAGAAATAGATAACATTGAACATGAGCAGTACACTATAGCAAAGCCACCCCGGCAGTGCTCGATACGCTTTACATGTGCATATGTACACTAACTAGTCCATTTAGGTACTAGTTCAACCCATCCGACTGACCATCCTTATAACGCCAACAATACACATCATCCTTGTAACTCTCAGGTTTACTAACTCATGCCAATATTCAAAGAATTAAACACAATTCAAAATTTTTTACAATGATTGAATGAAATAAAACATATGAGAATAAATAATTCCAACAAATCGATATAAGGCTCAAGTTAGGGTTTCACGGACATTTGAAAACATTTTTATGAAAATTAAATATCAGAGTTCAATAAAATCCGATAGCGAATAAGATATATGATACCAATATGATGAAATGGGGTTTCGGATATAATTCCTTACCTCGATCCAAAATAAGCAATGCTAAACACCTCAATCAAAATTCTCTGAATCAACCTAGATTGGCAATCCATTTGTTATGAACACAATCTATGCTACTATACTATAAACCTAATACTAACTACCCACCACGTGCTCACTTCTAACCCCGAAATCACGCAATTCAAAGCGGGTCCCGCAACGGCCAACCTAACCGAAAACCCTATACAGTCTTAAATGCGTAAAGATACCCCAAAATTCATAATAAATTGCAATAAAACACTTTATAGCTTAAAACATTATAAAAATTCAAAATATGAATATTCTGAATTTTTTAATATTTTCGAATTAAAGGGTTTGGGGTGGCTGCTCTGACTATACGGGTTTATATATATATATATATATATATATATAAAGCCTAGATTGAGAATTTCCAAAAAGCCCCCTTAACCTTTGTTAGTTATTGTAATTTCTTTTTACCCGAAGCTTTCTCTTATTGCAAAAAGGCCCAAATAATTATTCACGATATTTTATGTGCTAGACATTTTTTATTAACAGGTTGTTCCATTAACCCACTTCACTAATCGTCGGTAAAAGTTGCTACATAAAATAATGCTAACTAAAAAAAAAATCGTAGCTAAAAACTTTTAAAAAATATCGTTTACGCTAATTGTCACTAAATACCTCAATAAATATAACTTGTCCTTGTCATTTTTAAATTATAACTTATGGTTTCCAAATTTTTGTCGCTAAAGGTTACCGATAGAATTTCATTCATGAAATCGACGCTAAATCTTGCGTATAAAAGTCGTCGCTTAATAATAAATTATCCGGCTAGGCAATATCAAGGTTCAAGGTGTTACATTATCCTCCACTTACAAAAATTTCGTCTTCGAAATTTCACAACATTGTCAATGTCCAAACACTACGCTTTAACTACGTACCCAAACGAAGCTGTCATCGAATCTTACACATAACCTCCAAAATATGAGTCGAAAACATCAATAGCAGCTTCAGTAAAATTTATAGCAACTTCGAACATTTCACTATACTAAAAGATTTCGATTATAGCAACCGGATATCATTATTAAACCTCGAAATATTTTTGACTTAGCTAGTACGAACCTTACTGAACTACAATTACTCCACTTCAAACTCAACCAGTTAAATCAATTTTTAATTCATCATGCTTCCTACTTTCCCCCCTTTCTTCCGTATTTTGAGGTTTTTTCTGTATGTTGTGGAGTGAAATAGAAGCAGCCTAACCCGTGAAAATGGGGTTGTGCCCCCCCCCCCCCCCCAGAATCACACATTATAATAAGAGGATCGCCACATGTTCGAGAGTTCCTCTATTCAATAAATGGATGAGAGAGAAAGAGACGGAGACGCCCCAAACCAGAAACAAATGATCATGTTCACTTGCAAGGGGTCTGTGGTATATGTCCTACTTGGTACACCAAGCTAAGGTCCTATATTGTACCGGCCTTACATTATATAGAGATAAATTGGAAGTGTAAATATGATGTCAATATGCTACATTGTGAAGTTGCTCCCTTAAGTCCGGATCTAAGATTTGAATCTAACAAAATACCCTTTATTTTTTTCCCGATAGGACAAATTTTCCCTTTAGCTACCGAGATTTCACAGTGAGAAAAATACACTATGCACCAGTGTTTTTGGAAGGAGAGATGTTGTCTTTTTGTCAAATTTCACTAGTTTTATGCAGTTTATCAGTGTTGAATGAATGTTTTATCAACATAGTTAGTTGAAAAGGCATTGCTAACAATTGAGATTTTTCTTTTAATAATATACACCCATACATATCTAGAAAAATCATCACCAAAAATTACCATGTACTTCTTGCCTCCTAGGGATCTCCTTTTTCCCTTGGCAAACACGTCCGACTGTATCAGCTCAAGCGGCATTTTCGCTTGAGACTTTGATTCAGTACATGGCAATTGGTGTGCCTTGCCATACAATGTCAGAGCGAACTTCCAGTTGAGGAAGTCAGCTGACTAGTTGTCTTTGCACCATTGCTCTGAGCTTCGTGAAACTGACACGAGCGAGCCTTGCATGCCATAGATCAGTTGTTTCTTTCATTCATGTTCTGTCAATATAAGCTTATTGGGCTATCATGACACACAGAGATTTTGATCTTCTTCCTCGCATGTAAGGTTCACTTGAAATTTGCACTCTTTCATATACCTTCACATCATCACGTCCAAAGATAACATAACCTCAAGATTTAGTTAGTTGAGACACTAAGAGAAGATTTTCTTCATAGTAGGGACATGATATATATATTCTTGAGCCAACTGATCTTGAAGCCTTGACATTGTTGAACATGTTCACTTGACCATAATTCTTTTTCCCATGTAGTTAGCCTTGCTTTCATCACCTGTCATGTGGTTTGATCATCCAGCATCGTTGATCCATTCTTTGGAGTGGTCTGAACTCTTCCGTTTACTTCCTTCCGCCAAACTGGTATAGACCTCTTCATGTACCGCAGTGAAACCAACATCTTGTTGAGTTTCAGGAAATACAAACTCCTCCCATTCATGATCTTCATATCTATATTCGATAAATTGGTCTTCGACAATGGATATAAACGCTCCCCATTCTTCTTCACTGCCATCATTAGAATTGTTGGAAACGTCTGTGTTACCAACGACATTATTACTAGTGTGCTCTGACTCTAATGTTACGTTTATATTCTGGAACCAAAGTTCATGTTTTCATCAGCGATGTGATGCCTCAAGCAGGACATTTAGCCAACACGACGTACTGACTTTAATGATGGCTTATCTTTTTGTTTCCCTTGTACGATTGACATGACCATTGACATGTAAATTCTTGTTTGTAGGATGTCAAATCATCACACAATGCCCCAGCCTACTGTCCATTATGCGGGTGACAACGCTCATCTTCCTAAACCTGGTGATAATGTTCAACTTCCTAGCATGCTTGTCAATAGTCCATTGAAACACATTTCAGCCTCTCCGATACAAGAAGTTTCTGTTATCAATAGCGAAATGGAACCAAGTCCAGCCCCCTCCGGATATGATCATGCTGTTATCGATAGTGCAATGGAACTAACCTCAGCCTGCTTCGAACCTGCCTCTCCCGTATATGATCCGCTCGAAAATCAGGTCATAGATGCTACAAGTATTGCTTCGAATGTTGACGATGTGCATTTTTAGAAAGGCAGCATATTTGAAGATAGAAAAGCATTTCAGCGTTACTTGTACTTTTTTACGCTCAACAAGAAGTTCAAGTGCATGTGGAAGGACAACAACAAGGGTTATCTAAGGGCAATATGCTGCATTAAGGGATGTCCATGGTATCTAACTGCCACGTGCGACGGGGAATCAACGTACGTTAGAGTAATAACCTACACGGTGACTCACTCGCACAACATGGGTGATGATGCTAGCTACGTCCCCGTTGTGAAGGCAAAGTATCTTGGGGAAAAGTTTAAAAGGAAGATTGTTGAGAGTCATGATTTCAGCCCTAACAAGATACGAACCATCTTTCACGAAGATCACAACGTTCGTATGTCTTACAATCAGGCTTGGAGCGTGAAAGAGTGGGCAAAGGCTAGCATTGAGGGCAGTGTTCCAGCCCAAGGTTATGCATACGTTCCATGGTTATGTGAACGCCTAACTACGGTAATTCCTGGGACACGTGCAACCTACCGAACATCGACTGAACAATCACCTGTTTAATCAATTATTCGTAACTTATGGTACGTCCATTGCCGGTTTCCATAGTGCATGCAGACCCTTGATTTTCATTGACTCTTGTTTTCTCAAAAACTTTTATAAAGGTTGCGTTTTCTCTACTTGTGCTTTGGACTCGAACAACGGGTTGTATCCGTTGGCATATTTCATAGCCTCCGTTGAGAATGATGTTGATTGGGAGTGATTTCTGAGTGAGCTGCGAGAAGTGCTGGACAAGGATACCAATTTTGTGTTTATGATAGATAGAAACAAGAGTTTAGTCGATGGCATCGAGAAGATATTTGGGCCTAACTGCAATTCTCATTGTCTTCGTCACCTAAAGGAAAAATTTTGCAAATATTTGGTGAAGAATAACGGATGGAAGACGAAGAAATGCAATACTGCAGTGGAGCTGCTGGACAAACTTGGGAGAGCTCGTGATCATAGGTCATTTATGCACCACTATGATGAGATGCAGAAGCTAGACAAAAACTTTTCTCTTTGGCTGGAACAAAACAAGCCATAACATTGGGCTGATGCTTATTTTCCACTGAAGAGATAGGATTGGTTATCCTCAAATCCACCTGAATCGTATAATGCATGGCTTGGTAAGCATCACCTTCGGGAACTAGATATTCATCGTTTCATCAAAGAGCATGTTGTGACTCTTACAACTTTCTTGGCCGTAAAAAGCGAAAGCATTTCCAAGTGGCGTGCAACTGTTGGTCCCCGAATTGAAGAAAATATTGAAAAATCTAAGAGTAGAGCATTGTCCCTTAGCAGCAGGTGTATGTTCAACCAAACCTTCACGGTCTCTGATAACAACTATGTTGTGGGTCTTTCACAGCGATATTGTAGTTGCCAGGAGATGGACTATACAGGGATTCCTTGTCCACATGCCATGGAAGTCCTTCCCAAGTCCAGGATAAGCATTTTTGACCTTGTTGATCGTGTCTTCCTGGTGGATCAGCAAAAGCTTTTGTTCAAGCATCAAATTCCTCTGGTTCTGACCTTCGATGAGCCGACATTTGACCAAATCCAATTAGATATCGATGAAGATTCTAGAAAAGGTAATCCCAGGGGCCTCTTCCTCGTACAACCACCAAGAACCAAGCGGCCAGCTGGTCACCCACGCACTGCTCGAATAGAGTCGCAATTTCAAGGAAAGAGGGTTTCCCGTTGCTCGTGCTGCAATCAATCTGGTCACAATCGTTCGAGCTACAAGAGTGCAATAAATGAAGTGGAAACCACCTATATCACAAACAATTAAGAACTATAACTGGTGCATACCTTTATTTTCTGATGAAAACTCTTGACTAACTACTGGTTTATGCTCTAATCTTACATTGTGATGCGTTGAATTGACACATTGGCTCAAACACGCACCGTTTTGGAAACCTTTCATTTTGTCGTCCTGCCCGCATCACTAGACTGCACATTGATCTTGGCTTGCTTCTTATATCAACCCGTTCATATCGGTGTCTGTTTGTGTAGTTAAGTAATCATGCCAATTTATGCCTCGAAAGTGTCTGTCAGATTTGCAAAGATGTTATGTTTTAGCCTATAGAGATCCCAGCATTCAGGGGCTCTCACAAATTTAACATTTGTTGAAAACCCTCTGGAAGGATAGTAATTGAGACCCCAAATTGGCTGTTGGAAGCTCTAAACCCAGGTGCCTACTTGCAACCAGGAATGGTAGCACTCCTGCGCTAGAGCAGACTCTCACTTGAAAAGAGCCCACGACATATATTTTGTCTAATTTTGGGGCCGGGCCGGGGTTAGCTATGGATGGAATCAATTACTAAGATTTAGAACAAAAATGAAAATGTTACCCATAACTAGCACAATAGACAATTATGTTGTCAAGATCACAGTGGAAAGGCATAAGCTATATGCAAATCATGTCTTTTGATTCATATGTTATTATTATTTGTATTTCAGTCAACATTTATGTTAGACTTGTCTAGAATAGAAAATTAACTACTGTTGCTTTATATAGTAGATATTAAATTCTTCGTGGCTTCACGCTTACGAAACAAGAGTCATTTTCTCAATATTGTTGTGAGGTCTCTTGAATGAGGTAAGCTGTCATTGCCAAGAGTTTGTAAGTTACAGAGCCTTGGAGGAATTTCATTTTATGTTTATGGTAATATTGTGAATTTCTTGGTATGGTATTAGGATATAGTAAGAGAAATGAGGCAATACTGGGGGCAGGATGGGTACCATCTGCCAAGGACAAAATGTTGAACCTATGATGAACCTTTCTAAGATCAGGACCTATAGGCAAAATGAACCCATGCCAGCCCTCATCTCCTTTATCCACTTGCTCTTGATCAACGAATAGGGCGCTGCAGTTTCGCTTGAAAAATAGGCGCTAAGCCTATTCGATGTTGGCCCTATTGTGTCAAACCATGTCATAGTACTTGGGCAAGTCAGTTCTCTGCTGGAGCATTTGGCCATAGAAAATGCCCGAAGGCCTTGTGCTTTCGATGTTGTGACCACAGTCCACAGCAGATTGCAAGTGAGCATGCTAACCCAAGTGAAGATACTTTAAGAACCTCATATTTTAGCTACAAAAACTCACTAAACGGGTGGGCCCAGACAATTTAGTATTAGGTGCAGAGACTTCCCACGTGATTAGATGGCTTATGCCAAAAAATACGAGAGCTAATTGGCTGGTGCAAGAACCATAATCCATTGGCATTGTATACTGGAATGTATACCAAATGAATTGTGGAAGTCTAGCCAGATTATGAACTGAAACAATGACCAGGATCCAACCACATGAACCGATATGGAGTTGGAACCCAGATGACGCAATAGTGCAAATAAGTGAGGAGGTGGAAGGCAGGGGTACATTTTGAATCATTTACTCGAAGTAAATTTAAAATTGCAATATTACCTGGGGAGGGGTTTTGGTGGAGCTATACACTGGAAGACATGAGAATGAATTTGTAGTTATAATGCTGGGATTAAGGACAAGCATATTAGGTATGATACTTGCAAGGTGGGCCAGTGTAGTTTTGACTGTTGAGCCAAATTGTGGGCACCAGTATTTGTCTTTTCCTAATTTTGCCTTGTTTTTCAAGTCCTTTTAATTTTCGTCGTACATGACGTTATTATTCAGTAGCTATTTCTATGCTTGTTGTGTGTGCATGTGATCTCATGATGAATGACCCATGTGATCATCCTTCCTAATTCAAGATCCACTCTTCATAGATGGCGGGCATGGATTGTAAATATCGATGTAAATCTGGAACATTTTTTTAAGCTGGCCTAATTTTGTAGCTGCACACTGAAGGGGTACAAAAGAGCTCTTCAACCGAATTAGAAGCATGGCAACAATAGCAAGCTGATTTTGCAATAGGCTCCAGCAGATAGGACTCTATTTCACAGTATAGTAGCCGGTGTTGCCCTGGATCTTGATTCAACTTTTGCAGACTGGCTATGGTGTACATATTGCACCTCTTTTGCTACTTTCAAACTTATTCAATATGGTTGTGTTACTATGGTTGTTATTATGCTGTGCATTCAGTGACCAAGTCCCCATCTTTGTTATGAGTTGTAATCCTCTACTACACGGGGTAACAACTTGGACCTGTTTCAGCACTTTTTTTTTTGTAGCTACAGTTGTATGATACTACGAAGTGATGTGTATATATCATATTATCAGCAGAAGTTAATCGTGCTAGCAAAGATTCTGCATTACAGTTTTAATAGGAAATATATATGTTGCAAATATATCTCCCTTCCTAAAAAAGCTTCAGTGAAGGATGAAGTTTTGTTAGGCGGGTTTTATGATGTCTGTAAATTTTGACTATGTAGTGCCTTGAGACTGCTCAACGTCAATTACAGCCTGTGAGCGGTACCCGTTACTTGTTTTTTTCATATGCTCTCAGTTGCGATTCCCACGTGAAATGTTTTGTCTGCCAGCTTGTAGAGTGGTAACATGACGCTGAGAAGTGATATGTCAATGTCAATAAGTGAGTTGGGTGCAGACACAAGTCATTTCCATAAAGTATGAGTTGCTTGCAACACTGTTGTCAGTTGGAGCATGAAGGGCCGACAACACTCAATCAATGTTCTATTAGATTATACAAAGATATGGCTTTGTTTCTAGCTTCTTGGTGGCCTGACTAGTTTCAATGGTACAAGTCATGGTATGCAATAATGCAAGTGACTGGATGTTACGACTCTTGTCAGGTTGTGTTACTGTTCACCCATGTCTTATTATATTTTGGCACTCCTCTCTTCTAGAGATTGTGTATTATTGAACAACAATTTTTGGAGTCAAACAACACTCACCTAGATTCGGCTACATTACACGAAAGTATGGGTTGTGTTTGTAGAATTTTTTCCTTAAATATATTGTTTTATTATTGTGTTACCTATCCACTCCATTTTGAAACTTATTTATCCGCATACCACACTTTTGGACATCGCGGTTTAGAATTACGACTTCACGGAATAAAACTTGATTCCAAAATTATATCTCATATTATTTGTCCAATTTAAATAGAATTGAAAGAACATTTGGAAAGAAAAAGAGCGCGAGGTTGGGAAATAGAGATTGCAAACGAAACCACGTCTTCTTACAAAATCGTGGTTTGTAACAACTTATATAAAGGTTGAATAATATCATTTGCCTTCGATGATCATGTTTTCAATATAAATCGTTGTTCTTATAAGCGTTTTCTATTGAAGTCGTGGTTTCTAACCAGGACTTCAATAGAAGTCAAAGCCAAAGTCGAATAATAGCAATCACTTTCGATAACCATGTTTTCAATAGAGATCATTGTACTTGTAACCGTTTTCTACTTAAGCCATTGTTACAGCCCACAATTTATGTTGAAATTATTGTTTTTACGTGTTCAATTTGTGGTTTTTAAACACGTTTGCAAGACAAATCATGTTTTCTAAAAAGGAAATATTCTTTTCATATATATTAGTACGAGATTGCTAGAAAATTTTATAGGCATGTATGGAACTTTCAACAACCGACGGTTTGATGCTGTTTAAACATGGTCATGGCTTAAATGGACATGCAGTACAAGGGTTATATATTTTTTTGCCAATTTACTGGTAAAGGTGGTTATAAAAATAGGATTTGGTACTAAAGAAAATACAGGTCCATTGTTGTCTTTACTCATGTAGATGGTATAGTGTGTAGACACACTTGGTAATTGCTCATGTTGTATTAATCACGTGCATTGTTGACCACTAATCATTTGTAGTCATCTTCATCAGAACATAAAGTGCTACACCATAGAGATTTTAAAAGTAAATTACAGAGAAGCAGCATGTCGACATGAGCACGCTGATAAACAGGTTCGTCTTGACACTAACCACTTTAAGTCATCTTCATCAGACATTGGAGCATCAGAAACAGATCCAGGTTCAAAGATCATGTTCTAGTATACTTGTGCTTCATTGTTGTTGCCATTTGCATAGCTTTCACGCGCCATATGAAGCAAGTTATGCCTACTTTGACGAACTCTCATTCTATTATTTTCTTCACGTATACGATACAGTGCCTGTTCAAGCTTCATATGTTTATTCTGAGGCATGTTGATTGCCTTTTGCCGAATGACGGGTATATCCATGCATCGTGAATCAGCTATGAAGACATCACGTTCATTCAATCGATAAGACCATTCTACATGTAATGTACTAACATATGATCTTGAGTATCGCAAACTTGGATGCAAAGAATAGTGAAATTCATCTTTGCCCGCCCTGTAACGACCCATTGCTTCAAATATGTCTCGCGGAGTATATGACATTTCCAAGATTCTTGTGTAACAAGGATTGTACCACTCTGTGCCCTTTTCCCTTCATCCACTATACATACTTATATAAGGGTGGATAACGGCCCACTTTAATAAATGATGCAGGCTCAATTTTATGAGATGTGACAAGTCGCTATAAGTTTCTTTAAAGTAATTGATAAAAAGCCTTTGCAGATGTATTAGTTATTGAAAAAATAATAGCTCATTACGAGCTTCATCATTCCTTGAACTGTAATTCCATATTGGAGGATAATTTAGTGTAAAAAATCTATAGCTATAGCAAAATCAACGGGTAGTTGATGGTCGTCGAATTGATATCACGTGCTAATTTGGAAGTATAGCTTGTATTTTCAGTGCTAATTTGCCAAGTGTATGATGTTACAGCAAAAATGCAGATTAAATTGTGCGATTCAAAACAAAAGCTTCTGACTGCAGGACAACTCTATCGCTAGCTTTATACTTGTGTAGCTAAAGTCGTAATGAACCATATGATCAGTCTTCCACTATACGCGAAAGTGTGTGAATGATATAATACTTCACTGAAAATGGATTAGACTAGCCGTGCAAAAAGTTATCGATGGCCAGATACTAATATTGTCGGGATAGATCAGACACATGTCTATTTTCTACAACATGATTTCAGACGCCATCCAAAGTGTGTAAAGTTTCAACATGTGGCCTCCTAATTAAATTGGTCGATTGAGCACAAATTTACGATCGACGATCAAATATCTCTTACAGCCTTGAACCATTGCAGCTAATATACAACTAAAAATAATGATATGTTTTTCACTTTGGACAAAAGCACGTGGTTGATGTATCATTTTGATGGAAAAGCCTTGGACTACCAATAAATAAGAGTGTCAGTGACCAATTACTGTGTGTGATCATCACTTGTCTTGTCACTGCAATGGGCCTGCTCTTGTCTTATTCTCAAACCAAAACTACTCTGTATGTGTGTATGCTTGGTTATATATGTTAGTTATGCCTAAGTTGTATGGCAAGAGTTCCTGGTAGTTCTAATTATCGACGACGTGAGAACGTGTGGCTATTGTGTGAAAGAAATGACGGCTACAAAGAAGTGAAGTACACGGATCCTAGAGAGTATTATGCTGGTTTACGAAGAGAATGGGCATATCGAGTAAAGGAATCCGAAGCACTACACCAAGATTTCATCGAGCTGAGAGCACCCATGCTGCATCACCGTTCACTTAGTATGTCGCGGCCTAATGTTGCCCAGTGTAAAAAAGCTGTGAGGCGAATTCATATGGAGAATAACCGAATGTTGCTGCGTAGAAAACGATTTTACATTCTTCAGCTTGCAGAAGAAATGGCTCATGCTAGTGGGAGGCACCTCAGTTCTAACGAGAGAAACAATATTTTAACCAATGATCAGTACTTAACTGATGAATATATGTCAAATGAAGAGTGATATATACTTCTCCCCACTATGTGTTAGGACATTATTCCGACTATCAGTTGTGGACGTCTCATTGTATGTTCGCCCCTTGCCCTTGAACGATAGAAGAATGAGAGGTTCACCACCACATCATTGCAAAGTAAGCAAACCTCACCGGTGTATTTGTCTGTTATTTTAAAGCAGTTGCTCATGTACTACTCTTGTGGCTACAGATGGGATTACTGTCGTTACTAGGGTCTGTTGTAGCACCTCTATAGTTTCTCATCCATTCAAAACTTTATATAGCTTGCTTCTAGCTTTGTACTGTGCTCCCCATTATCCAAGTTATGTTCACCTTATGTGAGGATTCTTATCAATTTGTGTTACTATTCGTCTATGTAAATTATTGACGTACTATAGATTGGTGCCTCTATGCTTGTGCTTACATGTGTTAGTCTCCTTCCGTACACGAGAATTTGCAAGGAGAAGCACAAGCTTAGAGGAAGGGAGTACGGAAATCTCAGCATGTGATTATATCCCACCATTCATCGGGGTCAATCAACAATCAACAAGATTCTTTGGAACTACACAAAGATATGTCTTTCAAATTGGTAGATGTACCCATGTAACTATCGAACGTGACATTCATAGATTCATTCCTGCCCGTCGTTTTCATGCCCGCAGAAAAATGCCTCCTTGTGTAAACGCCAATCCATTGCTCTTTGAGCTTGTACAAGTGCTGGAGCCACCCGTTGTCTTGCAATGAGTAATCATCAACAAGCTTTTCCCACCTCTCCTCAAATTCCTCAATCGTTAACGACTTGCTAACGCACATGTCAAAATCCTATTCAAAGTCTGAAAACTTTGCATACACGTGATGCAAACGTTCGGGGTATTTGTTGCTTATGTGCCAAGTGCACAAGTTATGTCGAGTATCTGGGAAGACGGTGGCAATAGCCTTCTTCAATGCCAAATCTTGATTGGTGATGATAACGTTGGGTGCTTTGAAGTTCATGGCTTCCAGCCACGCCCTAAACAACCATTCAAAAGAACTCTCGCTCTCGTCCCTTAACAAGACGAACCCGAACATGATGGAGTGATAATGATGATTGACCCCCGTGAAAGGGGCAAACGGCATCGAGTACTTGTTGGTACGGTATGTGGTGTCGAAAGTCACGACATCCCCAAAATGCTTATAAGCAAGCCTCGAACGACCGTCGACCCAAAAAATTGTGCTAACTCGATGCTCGTCGTCAAGTTTATAATCGAAGGTAAACTGCGGGTCCTCCATTTGCATCCGTTTCAATAGGCTCATTGTGGCTTGAGCATCATTGAGGTCATACGCGGCTCGTCTATAGGTTCAGACCGCGTTACGAACGTCTGTCGTGTTAAATTTTAAATTTTGAATTCCCCCGGCCTGTTCAGCAAGAACATTAATCGTGTCGGTAGGTCCTAGTCACGCATCGCTCATTGTGTGAATGAGGCTCCTCGCGACCTTACCCATCTTCTTGTGTTGATGCATCTGACTCACCTTAGAAGGGGTTACTAACGGGTGATTGTGTGCCAGTTCCAGGCTGGTAATAAGCCAATGATCTTCCTTGGCTTTATAGCTTACGAACATCTTGACCTGGCAATTCGTTCGCACAAAGCAGTCCCGTCTTCTGCGCGAATATCCTATTTTGTCATCACTGTCATCGTTGCCTACGCGTGTCTCATTTTGCACTGGGTTTCTGCCCCTATGGCACTCGTATAAGCGAGAGCATATTTTTTCGTTACGTTGCTCGTTCTTGTAGTCTTTATTCTAATGCCAAATCCAACCCTCAATGAATACGCTCGGAAACATTCTCCAGCTTCTTCCAATGTTTGAAAGGTTCGTCCTAGATACGGATCACTAGCATCTACAGGGGTGTTGGAGCTCGACATGAAATCAGACATTGTGAAACAAGACCTATGTAGAAATATAGACTACGCTTAACAATCAAATGACATTTTCAACTGAAAATATTACCTAAAAATTATCTTGACGAATAGACCAATTTAGGATGACAAATATACCATATACATAATCTCAAAAGTCTCCCATTTTGCTAATTATAGATTTATTGAACATAAAAAATTAAAATTACTAAGATAAATAGATAAATTCATCATGCCAAAATACAACAAACGTATCTCAAAAAATTCGAATTTAAATAGGATAGATGTGCCGAAGTTAGCGCCCCTCAAAAAAATCAAAATTAACTACAATAAACTTCTTTAATGTTAACAAATTAATTTCTAAAACATCACAAGTTGATGAATAGAGTGACAAATTTCTAGAATATCATCAAAAATCTATACTTTTTTGCCCAAAAAATATATATATATACTTTATCAGTCAATCCACCCAGAAAATATTTGAGATCAGAAACTTACCTTTCTTGACTGAAGATTGAAGCAAGTGTTACTCGAAGCTTGAGGGGAGCCGAAAATGGAAGCAAGTGAATCCGAAAAAGAAGAAAATTTTGCCGAAAGAGCTGAGAATTAGGGAACTTTGGGGTATATGGGAAATAATGTCCGCGATACTATATAGCGGAAATCAATGGGGACACACTGACACGTGCAGAAATAAAGACCTGACGGGAGACAGGATCTGGCGGGCGACGGGACAGGACCTGACAGGTGTCAGCCTAGGAGTCGTCCGCTACACTGTATAGCGGACGCCTTTTTGCTGTCGAGTGTCAGGCTTTCAATGCCGTCCGCTATACAGTGTAGCGGACGGTGCGGAGGGGCAAAAAGGTAAAAAAAAGGCCGTCCGCTATACTGTATGGCGGATGACTGACAGTTTTCGAAAAAGGCGCGATCTAGGCCGTCCATCTTTCAGGATGGACGGCCAGATCACGTTTGCAAGATCTCCTATTTTGCTAACGCTCTCAACGGATCAGCTCCATATATATATATATGTGTGTGTGTGTGTGTGTCTGTATACACACACACACACACACACACACACACACACACACACATATATATATATATATATATATATATATATATAAGTGTTGTGTAGATTAGCTTCGTCCCATGAATAATCATTGTCATCATCTTCATTATAAGGATTTAAATAATCTTCATAATCAAAGAGACTTTCTCTCAAAAAATCTTTCCAACTTCTCTTCTTTTCTTCATGTCCTCGAGCATCCTGTAAAGAAACGCTATTATTGTCTTAACCAATATCAGCTATATCCTCAAGTAAGCTCTCACTCTCTTAAAATTTGTCCATTATTCTGGGGTGAACACGCTCTAGCGGTGAAAGACATTCTATGAACTGAAATAAATTATCTCAGGTCTAGCATGACTAGAAACAACTTTGTATAGTTTAGACTTAGAGATCATATGGCATTTACTTGGCTTCAGAAAGACTCTGCCCAATTTTAAAATGATTATGCTTTCTTCAATTTTGGTAATGGGTATGGATTTTTATGGGTATAATTGTATAAATTGAACGGATTTAGGGCATCAATGTGTGGAATGTAATGTAATTAGGTGATTAAAGGTGTGCACGGTGAGAGATTCATGTGTGGGTGTGAGTGGTGTGCCTGGTGGGTGACGGCATGAAGGAGGAAGAAGACATGTGTGTGGCCGTGAAGGTGAACTAGTGTGTGTGTGCTGATGTGAATAGTGATTGTTTTTGTCACTAAAGGAGGAAATTAAGTGAACAGTTCTAATCCAATTTTTTTTCAAAATAGTTAGGGTCAGATTTAGCCATAGTGAAAAATAAATAAAAAAAGAGACACTAGTTATTTTTAGGAGACCTATATTGTGGAAACATTTCGGATTTTTTCGAGGTTGGGAAGGGAGTTAACCGATGCGAGAAATTTTACGGTAAAATTTAAAATATCAAACTAGCGCAGTTTCACGTGAAAATTTTACGAGGATCATAGGATGATGAGAAGTTCCATTTTCCAAAATTTCATATCATTCCAAAGTTTTTTGCTATTTTTGGCCGAACAAACTTTTAAGTGCTTGATTCGGATACCCGTTCGGAATTTTTGGGCAAAACTTTTCTAAAATACTTTTTAAATTAATAATGACTTCAGGAGGGTTAAAATAACATTTTAAAGTGTTTATGAGATTTTCCTGGTGTCGGGAACCGTTAGGGGGGGTTATTGTAATTTGCCAACCGAAAAAGGGTATTTTGGTAATTTTCCCGGTAAAGTTTTCCAAATGATTTTTTAGTCTGAAAAAGGTTGTAGGACACCTGGAATGTTGTATTGAAGCTGATTTGGGGTGTTAGGGTGATAGTGAATCCTCGGGGGGCATTTTGGTAATTTCCCACCAGCGGGGGTATTTTGGTAATTTTTCTTATAAACATTTTTGAAGAATTTTTGTCTGGGAAGGGGTGTAAGACATCTGAAAAGTTTTCTTAAAGTAATTTTGAGATGTTTGTTGAGACGATGGCCGCTAATGGGTGCTTCGGTAAAATTACATAAGTCGGGGGGGGGGTATTTTGGTAATTTGCCCTATTTGCGGTAAATTTTTTGGAATGCACGTAATTCAGCATTCGGAGTGGTGGGAAGTGAGAAATGGTGTTAATATGTTGAAATAATGAGACAATGGTTATTGCTAATGCACCGATAAGGCTAGGTTAAAGATCCGGTTATCGGATCGGATTGACTAGCTATTGTAAGATGCTGTGAACGGTTAAGTGGGAAGGGGTAGAATAAGGAGTGTGTATATATTGAACGATGTCTAACGAGCAGAGTATTATTGACTAGGTGATGCCGCTCGTTGCGATCAGAGGTTGCAAGTTACTTCGGCTATAAGCCAATGAGGTAAGGACAATGCGGTTCGATTACCCTAATTCATTGTTTCGATTAGCATGCCATGTTGATGACATTTTGTTGGACTCTTATGGTTATGATTTGACACCGGTAGTTATTGTAATCGGTATTCGTTGATTTGGAATTACGTTGTTGAGGACTTAAGGTAGAATAATTTTCCTTAGTCAGCTCCGTTGAGAGGGTTTGGTAGGACTAATTCATGTCCTAGTATGCTATGATTCGATTCAAGTAGCATACTCGACGTTGGTGATGATATTGCATAGGGGTTGTTGTGAGATGTCAGGAATTATTGATAGCCGATATCTCTCATGTTTGAGAACACCATTGAGGACTTGTGGTTAAACTTCTCTCGAGTCTGCCTTATCATTGATGATGATGTTGTAGAGATCGTTGCGTTGTTGTTGTGAAATGTCGGCACTTATTGGCAACCGACATTTCTCTTATGTAAGAACGTTGTCGAGGGCTTGTGGCATACTTCTCCCGTGTCCGCTTTGTTGATGATGTTACGTTGAACTCTTGTGTTAGGTTGGAACACCGGTTGATCTTCTAATCCTGTTTTTCTTATTGAGTTGTGTTGTTGAGGACATAAGGTGGAATAATTTTCCCTCAGTCTGCCCCGTTGATGAAGCACCGTTGTTTAGCTGTAATGCGGTTACGGATAAACACTCGTGGTGAGTTCCCTCTTGTTGACAGTGTCTCTCTTAAATTACTTGTTTTTGAGACTGAGATGAACACCCCATGCAATAGGGCATCAATAAGTTGAATACCGGTGAAAGTGGAGTAAATGGTGACCAGTGAAAATAAAGTAACTGGTAGTCAGTGAAAAACTAAGTAACTGACAAAGAGAATGAAGCGCACTAGAGTCTGTCGGTCGAGTCAAGTCGAGTCTACAGTTGCAAGTGATTTGATTTTAATTGATGTTGTTGATTTTTACTATATATGTTTCCTATGATTAGCGTTTGCTTTATTGTTTCCTTTTGCATTACACTTGCATAGTCAATGTCTGTCGTGTAACATCCCGAAATTTTTCGGATCGTTAAATACTGGCTCAATCAGTTCACTAAAACAATAATATCCTCTACCTCAATAAATAATGCAACAAGCTGTCAGAGCAACTAAAAAATTAATCATAATCTTAGTAAACTATCATAAGTGAAACATCAATCTAAGTCTTAAAAGTTTAAACAATAACATTCACCCACGCAGGGATTCTAATAGAAAACACGGTAACTTAAATTCACTCGCTCACTTTCCTCTAGTCCAGTTTCTAGTAATCTAACGCTGGTCACTACCTGCAGAAAGGAAGTCAAAGGAGAGTGAGCTTTCGAGAGCCCAATAAGGTCGATCAAAGATTTAACAACAAAAAAGATCCAGACGATTTTACATTTAAACCAAATAACAACTTTAAAATGGAGAAACAGAACTACTCAAATGATTTTCTATATACAATCAAATGATAATTTTAAAAGGGTTTTCAAAGAAAACCACAGCAGTGGGTCTCTATTTCTTTCTTCTTCTTTTCATTACTCACACTCATGCACTTAATACTCTCACACACACACACTCACCAATATATGCATAATAACCAACCATTATATATACACACACACACACACACACACACACACATCACCATATTGCATACCACTATCCATCACACACCCACTGCCTCACGGCAGTGGGTCTCTCTTTCTTTCTTCTTCTTTTCATTACACTCACACTCATGCACTTAATACTCTCACACACACACACACTCACCAATATATACATAATAGCCAACCATTTTCACCTCTCACACCCACATTATTTATAGACAAAATCTCACATCTTCCCTCTAATTATGCATCTAATAATCTGCAAAACCATATATGGGCTTCCCACAGGTTGATTTCCTCTACACTCTCTTGTACACAACTAGACGCATCAATACACATTTCATTTGGCAGGTCATCTAAGCTCCGCGTCGTTCTTCAAGCACCTTTCCCACTGCATTCCACCACCTAGTACTTGGATGACTCAAAATATTTGTTTTTCCTCTTCTATCTCAAAAGGCATGCACAAACCATAAGCATGTATTGTCTAAGCAGCACTCCCCGCAGATTTACTTTAGCATCTTCCCACTGAGCTCAGTTCTCTTAAAAGAAATAAATCTATATGACTGTTGTATGGCACTACAGCTATGGGTAATCAGATGCTCTTTCAGTAAAGGTATTGTTTTGCTATACCCACTATCACCACAAATCCATCTATATTCAGCCATAAACCCACGATATATATATATATATATATATATATACACACACACACACACACACACACACACACACACACACACACACACCACACACATAAATAAGAGTCATAGATCTTAAGGACCCTTACCCACAAAACACTCACGGCAGCCCTAGAAATCCCAAAAAGAAAACATTAAAATAGCTCCATGTATAACACTCACACACAGGCAGCCCCTCTCTCTCTCACCTTCCATGGCTGTCCTATTTCCCTATCTATCTATACCTACAACCCCTAGTGGATGTTTTCTGTCCCAACCCCCATAGCAGATTCCCCTTATCCCATTTAATCCCATAAACCATAAAAAAACAAGAGAGAAAATATGAGAGAAATCTTACCGAAAAACTCTTCATCACGACCGTGCTCGATCTCTCTCTCTCTCTCCCAACCGTGCGCAGACAATTTTAAAGGAGAAGGGTTTGGGAGGACTGTCCTATAGAAGTTGTATATATATATAAAAACCCTAAAAGGAAAATTACCAAAACCCCCCTTACTTTTGGTAGTTTTTCAACCTTAACCCAAAACTTTTTATAATTACAAAAAGACCCAAATTACTATTAATGATAAAATAATGAAATTGAAAACTTTAACGGGTATAACATAATCCCGAGTTGTTACATAAAATAATGCTAACTATAAGAAATTCGTCGGTAAAAACTCTTAAAATATCGTTTGTGCGAATTGTCACTAATACCTCCATCAATATCACTTGTAATTGCCATCTTTAATTTATAACTTACGGTTTTCTAAAAAAATCGTCGCTAAAGGTTACCGATAAAATTTCACTCGTGGAAATCGACGCTAAATCCTGAGTATAAAAGTCGTCGCTTAATAACAAATTATCCGACTAGGAAATACAAAGGTTCGGGGTGTTACATGTCATGTCCCTGTCCAAGTTGAAATGATGATGTTCTGTTGGGCCTTGAAGCCGCTCAATCTGACGAAAGAAAATATCGTTTGACAACTATGTTGATGCTGAAAATTTATTGGAGCTCTTGATTCATTGTATCGTTGAGATGATTATTATTCTTCCGAGTCTCTTGAATCATTTGTACACGATACTCCTCATGTTGTCTTTACTGGGCGATTTGCGCTCATTCCTTATGTTGTGTTGTGCAGGCTATAGGGTTGATCAAGGAGAACCCTCTAGAAAAGGGAAAAGAAACAAGCTAGAGAAGTTGAGCAATGGGATCAGTTGTGTGAGGTAAGACAAGCTAGAAATGGTGAGATAAAGATTGAGCTGCGAGATAAGTTGATAAGTGTCCTACAACTACAGTCGTGTATTAGGTTGTAAACATTCATGTTGTTTAGATAACTGAAAGTCTTCCGCTGCAATACGATGTATGTTTGTGAGGAAAATTTTTGTAAGGACGCATTTTAGAGCGTCTATTAATGATGTATAAGTATAAGGATGTAGTTGCTCTGTATTCTACACTGGGTTTTGAATGTGATTATGGTCGATAACTTAGCCCGTTGATATCATCAGGGTTGAGGGTGTCGCAAGTTTAGCCTGAGGCAACAAGTGCGCATGAAAGCACGGTGGCCTTTGGCATGATGTGTAAGAGCTTACAGAAATTAGTTATACATGTTGGCTAAGTCAATGTAGTATGCTTCAAATGCTACCCAATGGTATTGACTTTGTTGTCAAACAAAAAAGAAACGACGGGGAAAATATTTATTGTTAGATAATCTCATGGTTTTGTTGAGTAAACTTCATAGACATTGCATCGTTGCATTTTAAATTGGGCCTTAGACATTGAACTTGTGATCTTGGTAGTTAATGGAATACGAATAGAAAGATTAAGTTTGGTGTTGTCTCAAGTAACCGTGTTTTTGAAGTACTAAGATGATTCTGGGTATAGAATTATGGAATTTGATGTTGGCAATTTGATTGAGTATTACATTTGAAAGGCTAATAGCGTGGGTGATGCAATGGGAAAAAAGCGTGCCAATAATTTAGCAATTTTATTTACTAGTTAGCCTGAACTGTCAGCGAAATGTCATTTAGAGAATACTGAGATGACTCCATTTGCAACTTTGTATGGGCGTCTCGATCACCTATATGATGGTATAGCATGAGGTGGTATGTACAGGGGTCTCGTAGAGTACAGGTCATATGTGACTCAAAATTTCTTAGGCTTAAAGTTAAGCATGTTACTGTTAGGTTGATTGTGCAAGGGCATGATTTAGAGTACTATCAGAGTAGTGCAGTGGAAGTGTGATGGATTGGAAACTGATTTCAATCGATTCATATGCATTGAATTTGAGTAGAGTAATGTAGTTCACTACGTTTCGTGTGTTAGATAAGTGATAAATACTTCACGATTAAAATTTCGTTCGAAGTGGGAGGGATTAATGACTCGTGTTGGAAGGCAATAAGCTACTTTTTGATGATTAAGGAATATTCAATTTCGAGGACGGAATTATTCTAAAGGTGGGGAGAATGTAATGCCTGGAACTTTTATTAATTTTATTTTAACCTTGACCAAATAGTTTTGGGGTCTTTTCGTAATATTAAAGAGTTCTGGGTGAACTAGAAAAAATGATTAAAGTTTGGGGGCTTTTTAATAAAAATTTTTAGAGTAATATATATATATATATATATATATATATATATATATATATACTAGCAGAGTTGCTAGCGCTGTTTTGCCGTCCGCTATATAGTATAGCGGACGATAATTTACGTCCGCTACATTATATAGCGGACCTGCTAGCGCTAGCAACGGATCGGCTCCCATATATATATATATATATATATATATATAATGTGACTTATGGGACCAGCCATCCCATGTGTGTTCTTTTCCTTCTTATGTAAAAACCCTAGGAGAAAGGTGGCTATAGGTCAAAAAAATCCCGAACTCCCGTATTGACACATATCCAAATTTTGATAAGTCATAATCTATCATCTGTAGGTCCAAAATAACGTTTTTTTAAAATCAAACAGATTTCCTGTCTAGGTTTTTTACCAGCCCTAATTTTCTCATTCAATATCCAATTTAGGCGATTCAAAAGCCTAAATCATGTATCTTTTTGAAATTTACAACTTTGTAGAAGGAGTCGAGTTCGTTTGAGATTGCCTTCAAGCCCAAAATATCAATTTACTATTCAAGTAGATTCTTTTCAGGTATAATCCTTACCCTCTTCTCTCGAATTCAGCCTTGTTCCGTGTTTTAAGTGTGATATTGTGTGTGAGTTTTGTATGTGTGTTTACAGGGTGTTAATGGGAAAATAAGGGTGCCATGGTGGGCAGCCATGATGTAGAGGGTGGGGGGGGGTTGTGTGTGTTGATGGTGGTGTGTGTCGTGTATTTGTGTGGTGAGGGTGAGTGATGAAGAGGGGGGAAAAAGAGAGGTTGCCATGGCAGCCATGGTGGTCGTGGGGGTAGCCGTGACATGGGGGTGGCTGTGCTTGATGATGAAGAAGAGAGAGAGAGTAGCAAATAAGGTTAGGGTTAGGGTTTTTTGAGGAAGAAGATGATGAAAAAGTAAAAGTTTAGCGGGCAGTTCTTGTTTTGATTTTTAAGAGCTATTTAGAGGTTGATTTAGGCAAAGTACAAAACTAAAACTCCACTTCTATTTAAGAATCCTACATCATGGAAGTGTTTGAGGTTTTTCTGGACACTCAAAGGGCCTGAAATGGTTTTATTCAAAAATAGGTTTTTGAATTATTTGACGTAGTAAACGAACTTGGTTTTAGCCAAAAATTTTACAGTAACCTTATTTTACTGAGACGCTTGAGTGTCTGAAATTTTGTGACATTTCGATGCTGATTGCTATACTTTTGAAATATGAGCCTTAGCACTCAATTTAAGGAGCGGTTTATGATTTTTAGCAGAAAATCTTTAAAGGGACTTTTTAGTTCGAAAAGCCCACCTAATAGTTAAAAAAGGTGTTTTGGGTTATTTTTAGGTGTGTAACGGTACGTTAGGCATCGGGATATTTTGATAATTTTACACAAGTCCGGGGGTATATCGATAATTTCACTTACTAGGAAAATTTAGTAGTCAGGCATGATTGAGTGTCAAAAATTAACACCCGTATGCTTTGCCTTTTAAGTTTTGATAGACAAGAGATAAGACCGACTTATGAGCAAGATTGAGAACCAGTTTAAGTATTCTTGTCATGTTTCTTCGTATAGCCTACTTTCTAATATATGTAACGTATACATGATTCCATCAAATGAAAATTTTAAAGTCTTTGTGTTGCTTATGTATTCATGTTAAATTGTTTGACAAGAATATGAGTTAAAAATGCCATAGAATGTTTCTACGAGTAGTTGCTTTAAATTTGGATTATGTTGAATGAGACGGTAAATTTTGGCATGGTTGTTGTGCCCCATATCCAATGGGGGAAAGTTGGATTTCGGCCCTGGTCAACAGGGTTTGTATGTTGATGTATAGTATTGTTGTCATGGTTCGCCCTGCATCTACAGAAATATTTATCCTGAGTGGAGGAAAGATTTCGGGCCCAAGTCAAGGAGGCTTGTACGCTGACTGTGGCATACCTAAGTTGTGGTGAATAGTGATAACTAATTGATGAGCTTCTTGATGTCATACCCCAGCATTGAGAATCTTTTGCGCAAGTACTTATGTATACATATATTGAAGAATTTTTTTGTTATGATGATATTGGTTGCCTGATCATGAAAAGAAAATCTATAGTATGTTTTAAAAACCTCAAAAACCTATTTTAGGGACATGGTCTATGTACTTACTGAGCCCCAAGCTCACTTTTTGATAAATATTTTCAAGTGACTACTTAGATGAACCCGACATCCGTGACGGTAACAAGGACAGAGTTGCAGGAGATGCTTCTTACGGACTTAAGCCTTCTTAGAATAATTGTTCACTGTTGGATGACATTGTAGTGCCCTTTTCTTCATGTTTTGAGAATTGTTCGGAGTTTTGATCTCCATAAGATTTTTAATATTCTACGTTAGTTTTATTTATGAAGGAAGTCATTAGTTACATGTTTGAGAGATTTATAAGTATGATTTCTAGCAAGCTTATTAAGGTGTTAGTTTAAATGCATGGTTATTTTAAATGTAAGGTTATAGATTCTTGTGTACAAGTTGTAGTAAGGCCTGGCAGAGCTCAGGGTAAATGTTTGAATGGGCTTGCGGCCGATCACGAATCTAGCTCAGGAGTTCACCCGTGGGTTTGGGTCGTGACACGATGAATGGCAGTTAGCTAAATACCTTGGTGCAATTTTAGAAGTACTTTACAAGCCTACTGTTCTATTTTCTGGTACTTACTATCCTCATCCTCTTTCGCTATACTTGAACTACTTCAAATGATTAAAGCTTTCGACCAATAGAAAAATATAAAAATGTTTAGTGAGATAGTGCAACAAATAAACATTAATTTACAAAATATTTGTCAAAATTACCTATAGTTTTTGCTATTGCAACTGCTTTGGATCCTAGGTTTAAGTTACATGCTGTAAATTATGCAATTACAAAAATTTCAGAAAAAATGGCTATGGTCAATTGTGTAGACTTGTTTATGACTTCCATATGTTCGTCATTTGAACAAGTTTATAACTAATATCGAAATTTCACTGACACGTGCGTGCGAGCTACATAATCAAGCTGTCAAATATAATATGGATCATATCTTAAGGGTATACAAGATGTGCTCGCAAATCAACCAAGCATGGAAGAACATTCTACATGTTTTTTTTAACATTTTCCTTTCTTAATGAAACTAGTTTATATGCAAAAATACTAATCATTATGCTTCATTATCCTTAAAGAAATAAAAGAATTATGATTTATTAACTTCATATGGAAGCAAAATGAAAACTATTGGTGCAAACCTTCATAGTGCTTCGAAGTCGTGTTTTTACGAGCAGAAGGGTGTCGATGGCAGGAGGAGTCATCTTAGCCCGAGTCATTAGAGTTGTATATTTGTGGAAGGATTATCTTGATACGATTACCGAGAGAAAAATAAACCAATTGATGATGGACAAAACAGCAATTCGAACATTGAAGAACTGCCAAATGATTAAGTGACTTCTATTTCTTATTCTTTTTCTTTTCTTAGCTTTTTAATATATATATATATAAGGGTTAATTACAACAGCATCCCTGTCTTCATGAGGTTAGGGTGAAATTACAGTTACAGATACTAAATTTCAGAATGTAACACAACATGACCTCAAACGTTAAAAAGATAACATTTGTGTCCGTCCGTCAGGATTTTGTCCAAAAAGTATATTTCTTTTATGATGTCATCATTATGTATTTTCAAAATAGTAATACTCCTTATACTGTATATATTGAATAGTTTTTTTATTTTTTATATTAGGGTTTGTAAAATTAGTGTCCTTGAAACTTAAGGTTTTCAAATTAGAGTTTTCAAACCCTAATTTAATAATTAGGGTTAACAAGTCCTAATTTTCAAATTAGGGTTCACACACGCACATCCTCCCTACCCCACCGCTGTCGCCGCCTCCCTCCCCCAACCCTGTCGCGCACCTCACAATCTGTGGCTTTGCCAGATGTTCCTCATCAAGCAGGTCGCGCTGCCAAAGACCACCCAACACTATCACAACGGCGAAGTGGAGATGGCCATAGCCACGCTCTTTTACCCCATGGCCACAATGGTGTGGTTCCAATGCATGTTTGCGGCCATCACCTTAATACTGTTGGAAGTTCCCTATTGGGGAGGATGAACATCAAGGCGTGGATGATGTTTCTACCGCTATGGCTAACTTTCTCGTACACGGTAGGCACCTTCAGCTTGTGGAATGGTGGGTTCTTATTTCACTTGGTTGTGATGGAGGTTGATGATGGTAGCACATCGGCACCGCTTTGAGGTTGATGATGGCGGCACAATGGAGGTGGTGCCGATGCCGGCGTCGTGCTAGTGGTGCCGATGCCAGCGTCGTGCCAGTGGTGCTGTGGTGGAAGGTTCTGAAGAGGAAGAAGAAAGGTAACCCTTCAATGGGCAAATTTGGAATTGTAATCTTAAGGTATGTTTGATAACTTGTAAAAAGAACGCGTTTGGCACACAATTTTTTTTTTTTTTTCCCTTCAGTTTTAGAAACCAGTTTTTAAAATAGGGTTTTTTTTTAACTCTCTCATTTAGGAGTTTTGGGTTTTCAGTTTTGATTTTTATTTTGATACCACCACCACCCTCCCGCAACCCACCGCCACCGGTAGCCGGCGAAGGCCGCTGCAGCCCGTCGACGACCACCGCCGACCACCTCCACGCTCCACCACCGCAAACTAGCACCAAAGAAAAAACTCAAAATAAAAATAAAGTAATCAAACACCCATTTTTTGTAAAAAAATAAAAACTCAAATTGATTTTGATTTTGATCTTTATTTTTTTGAAAACAGAAAACCAAAACTTAAAGTAATTTCAAACGTTACTTTAATTGGGAAAAATATGGTCTTTTCATGTAAACTGTTGTGTATTATGATAGTCCATTTGGTCAACGAACAAAAGTGCTCATTTCCCAAACTAATGAACACACCTGTAATTTCACTCTAACCTCAAAGACACTGATATCCTAAACCCTACATTTAAAGTAAAAAATACTTATATACATGCTATTTTTTTGGAACAACTAATATTTTAAATATAAAAAGGTAAGTAACTTCGTCTGTTTATTTACAAGCAACCGGTCCCAATCCAAAGCCTGAGGAAGGGCTTATAAATAAATTTATCATAAACTTAAATTTATCGCAAAATAAAAACGATTAAAAAGGATTTAAAAAAAAAGAATTTGGGCCCTCGCAGGCCAGGCCCAAGCCCAGCCCTAAATTTTGGATCAAGGGCTTGGACTAGGACTGGGCCCTCAATTATGAGAAAGCCCGGCCTGTTTCACCACTGCCCAACAAAAACAGCTCGAATCAATAGCAGGAGGAGGACAATAGAGAGGGATTTGGCATAGTGGTGGCACCCAGGCTTTTATGGTACCCGAGGCCTTAAACTTTGCATTTGGAAAAACAAAAATACTAATTTCAAGAAACTTTATTAATCATTACAACAGTATACAGCATTAACCTTCCTAAGAAAACAAGTACAGAGGTTAAATGAAGAGGAAATTTCGATGGGCTACATCATCATCTTTGTAAGAGATTGTATGCAGGTAAATCTTTCACACTGGATATATCTTCAAGGGCAAGTTCACGCTCTAGTTGTGTTCTTGTAGACTTCAACACATTCTAGAAAATGAAAGCAGGAATAATATCAAACAGACAGATATCATAGCTAATGATTATAGACGACAGACAAAATGATATTCCTTACATTAAATTCCATGTACGAAGCACCCTTTGCAAGCCACTGAGCGTCCATCAATTCAAAGGCAACACAGTAAAGGTTGTCAAAAGCCATTTCATCTTGGCTCAGTAATTCTAAGAAGCGGACTCCTGACAAAGAAGTTGGCTTCCCTGCAACAAGAACATACATGCAGCCTAATAAATTATATAATATTTAACCCGTCAAGTCAAAACAAATTACAGAATAAAAAATTGTTCACCTATTTATAGTGCCGTTGTCTTACAAAATACTCTATCGCTCGAATACAAGACCGCTAAATGTGTGTGTGCCTAAAAGGAAGCAGATCCTCACCCAGAACTGGGATAGCTCCCTGTATCGGGACCCATCTTGGACAGTCCAAGATGATTTTTTTTTTTAAATCAAAAGCTAGTGCGCCGGCTATTTGGCGCACTGTAATTAATGACTAAAGGCCCTCTACCTTTCTTCTCTTTTTCCAAAATCTGTCAACAGCATTTATTTAAAACAACACAATAAAGTGAGTGACGATTGTCCGACGCACAGTGCCAAAATATAATTTTGAAAATGGCCGAGAGATAGTGGTGTTTGCACAATCGAACCACCAACATCCCCACCATCGAACCCCACACCACTGCTACCAAACACCAAACCAACTAGGACCTCCCAACATCAACTTGCAGACTTGACATAACAGTACCAATTTGAGTTCCTTTGAAGGCTTTAGCAACGTAGATATTCAGTCAATCAAAAACCACTACCGACTTCAGCACCATATTTCACCACCTCCATCACTCATCACTACCGGATCATAACCACCATTAAGCTCTGCCACCACTAAACTCCTTAAAATGGAGACTGATTGACCACTACATAAGCGAACAGATTGAATGTGTGGTAGGTGAGAGAGAGAGAGAGAGAGAGAGATGGATGTGAGGTTATACAGATTGGAGATGGTGGGTTGCCGTTGTCAAAATTTTCCATCATCGTCACCGGATCTGCCACATCGTCATCACGCTAGCCAGTTGATGGAGATGGTGGGGATGGGTAGTGGAGCTGAGTGAGGCGATCAGCTGTAGGTCATGGTAATGGTGGGGGCGGCGGTGAAAGGGGGTTGTGTTGGGGGGAATGTTTTTATCTTGGAGGGGATTTTTTGTTTGTGCGTGTGTCCGGGGGGGAAGAAAAATCGGATCTGAGCGGGGCAGGGGAGAAGTAAAATGGGTTCTGACCTATGGTGGAATGGGAACCAGGCAAGAGAGAAAAAGAGCAAAACGAGGAGGGGCAATCTAATAATATGAACAGACAAACAACAGTGCGTTTTTTGAAGTGGAATAGCTTTTAGTTTTTGAAAAAAGTGATCTAGACCGTCCACATTGCGGGAATGAACGGTTTAAAATGGGTTGGAACATAGGAGCCCAAGGCAACTTGCGTAAGGCCAATAACCTAAACTACATAGTTTTATTCAGATTCTTAAAAACAAAGCATATTCCCCCTTAAAGACTCACGCTCTTTCTGGTTCCCACTTCTCTCCTGTGTCTCTCATCTAATGGCCATGAATGAGGATGCCACAACGTCCTTACACTTTTATGGCACATCACCATTAGTACATGTGCGATATGCACAGCTCCTTTATTCTTTCCAACTCCTCAAAGAAATGAACAGACAAACAACAGTGCGTTTTTTGAAGTGGAATAGCTTTTAGTTTTTGAAAAAAGTGATCTAGACCGTCCACATTGCGGGAATGAACGGTTTAAAATGGGTTGGAACATAGGAGCCCAAGGCAACTTGTGTAAGGCCAATAACCTAAACTACATAGTTTTATTCAGATTCTTAAAAACAAAACATATTCCCCCTTAAAGACTGACGCTCTTTCTGGTTCCCACTTCTCTCGTGTCTCTCATCTAATGGCCATGAATGAGGATGCCACAACGTCCTTACACTTTTATGGCACATCACCATTAGTACATGTGCGATATGCACAGCTCCTTTATTCTTTCCAACTCCTCAAAGAAAAAAGGGATAATTACAGCAGTGTCCCTGAGGTTAGGGTGTAATTACAGTTAAGGACACTAAGTTTCAAAAGGTATCAGCCGTGTCCTTCTGTCCTTCGTCCGTTAAAAAATTGTACATTTTGATGATGTCATCCGTTACGTATTTTTAAAATACCAATACTACCCTTAGTACAGATTTAAACCCTATTTTTTTCAATTTTTTTAACAAATTTAAAACCTTATTATTTTTTTTTCCTAAACCATAATCATGTCTCTCTTCTCCCCACCACCGCCGCCACCCCCCCCCTTCTTTCTGCCGCCTCCTCCATCCCCTGCCACTGTCCCTCCCCTCTTCTCCCTGCCGCCTCCACCCTCCCCCCACCTCCCGCCGCCTCCACCCCTCTCCCCACCCCGCTGTCCGTCCAATCTCCCTCCAAGCCGACACCACCCCAAGCCACCGCGACCAATCTTCTGCCGGCGTCGAAACCCATCGTCGGCATGTCTTCCTCAGGTGACCATCGCCGTCGAAACCCACCGCGACATATTGTCACACCCACATCAGATTGAACCGAGACGAAAGGAATCTCGCCGGCTTATTTTCTGAAATCTCGTGCCGCCCAGATCTGGAATCTCGCTGGCTTATTTTCTAAAATCTCGCCACCCATTTGACGTCTGTGCAGGCCATTAAAGACCTTGCAGCCTTTAATATGTTATCTAACTTTTATCTAGCATTTTGTTGAACAATTACCACTAAACATGGGTCAAGGGATCAGGGGCTGGGGCTGCCAGCGGCGTGGGGTGAGGGAGAGGGCTTGGGCTGCCAGCGGCGTGGGGTGAGGGAGTGGACGGCGAGATTTCAGAGGAGACCAAATTAAGTTTCAAAACCCTAATTTGGATTTTGAAATCCTAATTTTAAGGTTTCAAAACCCTAATTTTCAAATTATGGTTGGATTTTGAAACCTTAATTTTTAAATCAGGGTTTGAAATCCTCCTAATTTCAGTGTTTCAAAACCCTAATTTTGAAAATTAGGGTTTCATATCCTATTTTGAAGAGAGAAACTGGGGAAGAGATAACTGAATAGCATTTGAAAAATTAAGTTCCTAAATCATAGGCAATTTGGTCTTTTCGTTTCAAACCGTTATATATTTGTATTTTCCGTCTGGTCAACGGACATAAGTGTAATTTGTCCAAACTATTGTCTTTGCCTGTAATTATACCCTAACCTCAGGGACATAGGTGTAATTAGCCCAAGAAAAAATTATACGCTAGATGCAAAAGGTCAAACACGCATTCTGTTGTCCAATGCAAGGAGCTTCATATTCCATCTTCCTCTATTTGATTCACAAGAATTTATTTCCAAAGGTCAAACATAGAGGTGGAATAGCTACTCATTCAACATACTTCCAATACTGAATCACCAGATTTGCCGCACTATGACCTAAATCCTAATCTCCGGTAACAAGTTAACAGCACCACTTCTCTCTTAAGGGTGAGGGCTATGACTCAGCGATGAAAGACTGGCAGTGGATTGCGGATTCAACGAGGGAGGGAGGGAGCCGTCAGTGGATTGCGGATTCGACGAGGGAGGGAGGGAGAAGTGGAGGGAGCGGATTTTAACAAAAACTTCACCCCCAAATGACATTTTAAGTTACCAGCCTTGGGCAAGTCCTAAAGCTAGCAACACACACACACAAGGAGCTAATCCCTTGATAGCGCTGGCAACTTATATGCGTGTCACACACAAACACACTCACGCAGAGGGAGCTGATCTTTTGAAAACGTTAGCAACTTACATGTGTGTATATATATACAAATATAGAGGGAGCTAATCCCTTGATAGCGATGGCAACTTAGCTGATATGCCAGCGCTAATCTGGCCGTCAACTTAAGCATCGTGGACAGTCTAGAACTTTTTCTTTTTAAAGTCATTTTTACTACATCTGCCCCATTATAGGGCTGACGGAACATATCTCTTTTTTCCCCTTCCCTTTAATCCCCCTTATTTATTATCTGTTTAAATTTGAAGCACCAAGCCTCTCCCTTGTCATTCTCTATTTTGTCCACCGAAGCAATCGTCCACCATCACCCACCACTACCACTAATAAGAACACCGCTATCACTGTTGTCCAACACCTCCGCGTCCAATTGTCCCACACCCTAAAAAAGTCAAATCGGCAAAAAGGAATCCAAATGGTTGGAAAAAAAACCCCATCCACCATCTTCAATCCCAAAAACTAAGAAAAAAAATCCTCCATTACCCAATTGAACTCCTTCAATCCACTATCACAGAATTAAACTCCTATGATCCACTGCCACGCGTAACCGCCGCCCACCCTGCTATTGTCATCATCCAATGCCCAAACCGATGGGTGATGTGCAACTGTGGTATGATGGTGGATGGTTGATTGGTGGGGACCAGTGGGTTTGAATGGCTCAGTGATAGCGGCAATTGTCGTGGGTTAAATCGAGGCAATGGTGGGCTGATTTGTAGTGGTGGCTTTTGCTGGGGTGTGCAGAAAAGAATGGACTCTTGGGTTGTGGATGGCTGAGTATAGCTGCAACAGGTCGTGGATTGCCAAGTGCTATATGGTGGTGGGTTATTTGAGGCAGTAGTGGGTGGTCGGGGCAGTAGTGGGCTGATTTGTGGTGGCGGCGTTTGTTATGGTGTGGAGAAAAGAATGGAGAAGAGACATGTTAGTTGGAGAAAAGAATCGCGATGGAAACAAGAGAAAAAAAGACATGTTAACTGGACAAGGACAAAGATGTCAAATGATCAATGCTAGATAATCTAGCGGGTGACTCAAAGTTAATAAAAAAAAGGAGATTTGGACCATTAAAACTGCTCAAATGGACGGTTTAAGATGCATACATGTATGTGTGTATTTTTCCTCTTTTTTTTTCGGGGTGTGTGTGTGTGGGGGTGGGGGTGGGGGTGGGGAGGGGGGGGGGGGGGGGTAGGATGGGCTCCTCTATCCCAACTTATTTGGAGCCTACCAGCACGACCAAGTGGACGGTTTCAGATGCTTTTTTAAAAGAGTCAAAAAGCAGTGCACCAGACTATCTAGTGCACTTTTCACTTTTACCGCAATGCCCCTCCAATTTTTTTTCAATATCTGAAATTAGTATATCTTTATGTGTGTGTGTGTGTGTGAATATATACGTGGGTTTATATTTACATGTGTCTATATACACATACATGTGTGTGTGTGTGTGTTTATATACCCTTATAGTACATATATACATATGTATGTGTTGTGTGCGTGTGCGAGTGTGTCCGTATGTATGGGAGCCCATTCAAGCCCAGCGCTAGGATGGGCTCCTCAGTGGACGGCTTCAAATGCTTTTCTAGAAAAGTTGAAAGGCAGTTCACCAGACTATGCAGCGCACTACAAAGATGCAAAAACAACCACCAACATGTTCCTCTCTCTCTCTCTCTCCCCCCATTACCCACGGCCGCCGCCACATCCCAACCCTGCCGCCACCTTGCCAGCCCTACGATCCTTCTCCAACCCCCACTATCCCGGATCCGCCACCACCTTGCCAACCCCGTTGCAACCAAAAGTTGCACCACCAACCACCACCTGCTGTGTCGACTGTCTTCCCAACCACCAACACCATCAGCCCAAGCCCCAACCACTGCTGAACCCACGCCCCACCCACAAATGGTTAACCCAGCCACCACTAACAAGGTCATGTCCCATCTACCATCATTGGGGCTACGACCAATTGCCATAAACAGACACATTGAAATTGATCTTGTGAGTCTTCAACAAAAGTCATATCTTTTAGAACCCAAAAGCTAAGTTTTTCTTACAAAAGAGTAACAAGTCTAATTGAGGTGACATATTGTAATTACTCCAATTTCCTTTTGATATGTTGTTAGTTTATGGATCTCAATGGTGAAAGTATGTGTCAATAATTAGATGGATGTGTTGATTATGGAAGAATGAAGGTGGGTATGAAGGTGGTTGGTAGCAATGGTGGGTGGTATGGTGACGATTGAGTACTATAAATATGGATTTGTTTGTTTGTGTGGGTACAGTGGTGGTACTCAGCCACTCAGGTATGGAAGACTGTGGTGGTTGTCAGGCATGGCCATGGCGGATGAGAGAGAAGGAAAGGAGAGAGAGTCAGAGTTAGTGGGTTTCTGTAATCAAAGAAAGAATTAGAAAGGAATATGGTGCACCAAATTATGTAGCATGTTCTTTGTGTTCGTGTGTCCTTATGGTTCTGACACAAAAAAACATTGAAAAAGGGCTAGGGACATTTTTGTCATTTTGAACAATGCGCGGACTATCTGGAGCACTAATTTCTAGTGTTTTTATAAGGCAATCTAGAACTGTCCACATGGCCATCATGGACAGCGACGGGCTGGGATGAAGGAGTGTTGGGTGGGGATGGACTCCTTATATAAATATACATACATACATACATACATACATATACATATACATATACACATACATACATACATACATACAGACATATATATATACATATACACATACATACATACATACATACATATATATATATATATATATATATATATCCACACATATAGAGTGAGAGAGCCAGAGAAAATGATAAAAGATCGTAATCAAGGCAACAATTATTACCAGCAAATGCCATAGGAGTCATTCAATTAAGTCTTAAGACGGCCAGCAAATTTTAGTGACGAAATATGCAATGAACTGTATTTTGTTGCTAATTTTCCATTTTCGGAAAAGTATATTTACGGAATCTCCATGAAAAGGATCAAACCCTATTCCATGGCGACGTCTCGATAGTTGACGTTCGTCAAGCAGGCCACGTGGATTGGCTAGTGACTTGGGCAAAAAGAAACGAAGTGGCTTAGACTAGGAAGCACCGACTCTTCATATGGGTCAAGGTATGGTGTCGACACCCCGACACCTCACTGACACTGCCGGACACGTGTTAGACACCTCTCAATGGTGTCGAATTGTTTTTTTTAATTATCAGTCATCGTGTCGAAAGTAGAATTGTCCACACGTATGGGGCCAAAATATAATATTTCAAAATTATTTCGGGGTCAGTGCATAATATTTGGCAAATCTTGGCTTTTATTAGAAAAATTTAACTATTAAGCCAAACCAGTAATTTAGATCAAACCAAACTTTCTCTTCTAAGTCTTCTTCTATGAGGTTGCTACTAAGTCTGATGTTTGCCTAACCAAGAGAAAAGAGCACGAAGCAAACGGACAACTAAGCTTCTCGCTGAAGGATCTCGCCAGATTCAAGCAAAAGGTACCCTTCTTCTCTATTTCTCATCTCTTTCACTTTCCTTTTTTTTTTTTTTTTTGGTTACCGAGCCTCTGTCATGTCGTGCTTCTTTACCTTATCATAACAACTTAACCTAAAACCATGAAACTAGAATACACAGTCAAAGTAGAACTGTAACCCTTTCATGATTTTCACCCATCATGATTATCACTTGATGAGCCAGAGACGGAAGATGAAGTATGCAAGGAGGAGACCAATGATGGAGGTCAAGAGGGCGATGAAGAAGATGATGCTATTGGTGTAGATTGAGCCCTTGATCGAAGGATAAACCTAATAGTTGTTTGACTCATTTCCCGGTTTCTATTTTTCTATTTGCATCACTTTGTAACACTTACGTAGTGAAGTACTTTTTTATGTACTATGTCTGTGTTGTACTATATTGGATTTAAGTATCGACTTTATTTGAGTTGCTTGTTTTGTGATTATTGATTAGTATTTACTATTTTAGATCTGGAATGCACTTGATATTTAGAAACATACATATACACACACATGCACATATACATACATATATATATATATAGACACACACGCGCGCACACGCACATATATATATTTATAGGGATGTGACAGGCAACTTAAGCCAAGTTGCCAATGCGATATAGATGGACGGACTAGATCTAACTTCTTTTTTAAAAAAAAAAAAAACGTCGTCTGCTAGGTTATGTGGCGGACAGAAATTTTTATCAAAATGCCCCGGATGTATTTAATGAGTTGGAGGGATTCGCAGGTAAATAGAAAGGGCAGTGTAGTAAACTTTACCGTCCGCTACTTAAAAAGAAATAGATCTGGCCCGTTCATCCGCGATAGATGGACGCCTGATGGCGCTAAGTTGTCAGCACTGTCAATTGATCAGCTCCCATATTTATATACATTAACTTATGTATAAAATACTAATATATCAAAAATTCAGCGGTGTCCAAAATCTGGTTTTCTGAAAATTGGTGTCCGGTGTCCCCGGTTAGTGTCGGTGTCGGACGCCGTGTCCGTGTCCGTGTCCGTGCTCCCTAGGGCTTAGACAAACGTTTTTTGTCGATAACTTTAGACCAATCAATCGAATTTCAGTCAATGCCTTCACGTATAGAGCTACATATCATCATATAGGTCCTTGGTCCCCAGTTTGCTTACCTGATTGAAGATCCAACATTTGCACCAACATAAAAGAAATATTGATGCCAGCTACAGCAAATGGATACTCCCATTCAGCTCTTTTTCCATCAGTTTTGTGCAACAACTTCTGAAACTGATCCTGTCAAAGGAACACAAAGTCATGACAAACTATTTACTGCTTCATCATAATGAAATTTTGACTTCAATTGCTATACCTACAAAGAGTTCTATTCTCTCGCACAGAAAACTAAAAACAAATTGAGGTCGATGATTCTTTGGGACTGCTATGCTAATGTGATGGAGATATGAATACCATTGACGAGTGAAAAGCTTCTCTCATTTATGTTGATGGGGTCAGCAAAGATCCAGATATCCAACTATAAGCCAGGCATAAGGCTGCCATTTCTACCATGACCCAGCACCAACCAAGGACCTTTTACATTCAGTGGCTGGCACATTCACATTTCTTGCTTGACTAATTATTGTATCCAAACAATTTGAGTGATTATGATACATCTGGCCGAAAGAGATATTTTTATATTTTTTTCTACTTTTCCGTATAAGAACTCAATCAGACACCAAACATGGTACTCTGTTACTAGACATTATAGCATTGGACATCACTACGCCAAACGAGGCACGAAAAGTAGGAATTCAGATACATTAGGACACGTCGAATTCCAGAAGTACACATCTTTCTCTTAAAACAACATCCTTTTACAGCAATTTCTTTTCGTTTCTTGGCATTTCTTCTCTGTGCAGTTCATCTTCACCAGTCAGACCAAGAAAAAGTACTGACCAGAGTGAGATGACATAAATGGCTCAATCAATAACTGTCATAAAAGAAAAGGGATAGGACAGAAATGTGAATAAAACACATATGAAAAAACATAAATCTGGAAACATATAAAGATCTTCTAGAGAGCAAGAAATCTAGAACAAGTAAATAATAGGAGGAGATCAGAAGATATCTTGTTTCTTCCATAGACAACAGACTGAAACCTCATAGACAGTGATAACAATTCAAATGAGGATACCCACATCAATCATCTAATCCTGATTGTTGGTAATTAACAAAAAGCCAGATACTACATTGCCTACCAACGCGTATAAATTGTGAATAAAACTAAAGAAATGCCAACCCACCCGAGAGTCTTGCTTTATGAAAGAAATCCAGGTTGTAATATAAGGGACATCCCCCATGACTTTATCTCTTGTTCTAACCTAACCTTGGATCCCAGATATCTAAACCCACTAATAGTTACATAGATAGACAGAAAGAAAAAGAGAGAGGTGGTATATGTCATGGATGGTGAAAGAGAGAGAGTTGATTACTTAGTCGAGCTCCGTATCCTTCCCAACCACTACTCTTTGTAGCATTCATAACGATGACACACCAGAAAGTTCGAAAAAGAGGACGGTCACATTGGTACCAACCGCAAGAAGCAGTTAGTATCCCTGTAATTTTAGTAACAAGTTGATCTGCTCGTCTTTGTAAAAGGATGGCCCTGGAACAGCCGCGAAAATGCCATTTCCAACAGTAGCTTTGGATACTGGGGTGCAATGCCAGCTGTAAAAAAAGGGGTTGATCCAACGCTAGCTCTAGTTCAAAGTCAAAACAGCACAAGGGCAAACAGGTGGGGTGGCGGTAATAGAAGAAATGAACGATGGACGACCGGACGGACCAGGAACATGCTAATGGATAGAAAGCCCCCCGACACCAGCAGGAAATTGAAATCTTACCCAACTGATTCAGGGCTGTCCATGTCACTAGCTCCCACTCCTACTTCCAACCCAAAACCCACTATAGTAGTGATGAATCCCCAGTATATGCCCAGTTATTTTCTCTATTCCTTCTGCAGTTCAAATCTCAATGATGTTCATGTTGTTAAAGTGTAGGAATGAACAGGTATTGCCTGTTTTCTGTTCTTACTTTAGCATCAGATGGAGCTTGTTTTCCCAACTTTTGACGTTTCAAAATGCCTCAACAACCCATTTCAGACACTCGACACCTGGAAAATGTGGGGCGTGTCTTAAACTACTCATTGGCTAGCCACTAAGAACATTCTCACAAGTTTCTTTTTTTTTTTTTCATTGTTTATGGTTCAAAATGAGTTCAAACTTAAACCAATAAACCATTTATGTTACATCAAAATAGTTGTCCCAGATTGAACTAAACTTAATAATGGTTTTAACTCTTTCTCCATGTCCCATGTCTGCCTCTACAAGCCTATGTTTGGATACCCTTTAACTTTGTCTGAATTCAATTTTCAAAGAAATAACAAATCTTTCAACATAATGTTAATATGTTTCCAGCAAATATTGTCAAAATTACTGGGGCGAATTCGAAGGACTGGTAACACATTTTAAGAATGAAATCGTAAATATTAGTTAAACTAAATAAAACATAAATATAGTGTTTTCAAAGACGGAATTTGGAAGTAGTACACGGATGTTATTCTTCCAAAAACGAAAGTAATAGAAAGGCTATTCAAGCATAGGTTAATAGTAAATGAATTGGATACTTGGACACGTATCTGCATGAACCGTACCAAAGGTTTAGGCGGACAACCCGGCAAATAGACATCCAAAGAATTCAAAGAACGGCTCGGAACAAAGAGATGCATTCATCTGCATAGACGCGAAAGAAGCATATTCTGTGCTTGAAATCATAGATCTGATACCAGGTTAAGCCATCGGCTCCAGAAGCTTAAGCTATCAGCGAGTGACCAGCATATATCATGTTTAACAAAAGGAATCGGAAAAATGATGTTTGCTAATAGAAATAAAACAATTAGATAGGTTACTGAAATTAAAGGAAAGGCAACAAACCGGGTACATCTTGGCAAAATAAATGAGATTCTCCAATGATATTAAGCCTCCACCCCTACAAATACATGTTCGAACTTTTCAAAATATTATCAGTTTGAAATTTCATAGAAACCACTTGCAACAGGCTCATACCTGAAATCAGTTGAAGGATCAGGTCCTTGCCAACCCATCTCTTTCCAGAGTTCAGATTTAAGTGACGGGAGTTCCCTATCTGGATAAGCTAACATCCACAACTGTCTTAGTGCATCCTGTACCAGGTATTCAGATTCAGGTACATCAAAAAAGGAGAGCATTACTTTCTGTGAACAAGAATAAGTCCCTACTTCTCAAGATGTTTATTAGAGTACTTTTGTAAACAAAAATAAGTCCCTACTACTCAAGATGTTTATTGGAATAGCATATAGCTGAAAAGTCTCAAAGACTGCAAAATTTCTTATCCTTGTTTATTTCTTTAGAACTACAATAGTTATTTTCATGATTTAATCATTTCATCAGCTTTCCTTATTAGCTAAACAAAAATACTGAACTTGAAAAAGAAAGGAAAACCAAGGACACTGATGCATCTTTTTCATGCAGGACATACTTGATGCTCCAAACGAGAACCATCAAAAGGGACCTCCAGCCTTCGTTGTAGATTTTTAAGTCTAGCTTCCTAACAAGATAACGAAAAGACAGCATCAAGAAGAGTAATAGAAAGCTTTTTCAAGCACATAAAAAATACTGATACAGATAAAACCCAGGTAATTCAGAGAAAATAACAATTGCAAGGAGTGAAGACAGCATTACAAGGTCAACCAAGAAAAGTAAATTTATTGACTTAGATGATTATGCAGTACAAAAGTACCTTCGAGATGGAAGTACCCGTAAACAATTCAAGATACAGTCGAATTACACTGACGATAACAAGATTTTTCGACGGGTTATTTTGAAGTAACAACTTCTTTTATGTGATGTTTTGAACTGTAGGGACTCTGCAGCAGTTTCGTGATACCATCAATGCTTTGAAAATGATGTGGACAGGAAGGAGATTTGTTTGTAAATATAGGCGTAGATGCATGGCTTTCGGATAAGGTGAGCTACTTTGGCAAGTTTATAGTAGTTAACTTTTAAGTGATGATGGAATTCTGAATTAGCCTTTGCCCATCAACTACCATTCTATCTCTGATTCAAGACCTATGAAAGGTTGACTCAAATCAGAGCTTCCATTCCACTACTCATCTTAGGAAACTACGTGATTTAGAGGAATAGAGGAAACTTCTGGTGTAAGAATTGTACCAATTGATGTGAAGGTGTTCCACCAAGTCGCAAGCCTATGGAATTCTGTGGGACATCTATGCCTATAAAGGACCCCGCTTTCCCCTGCACCTATACTTCTCACTTAGGCACTCCATATCTGCCAATGGACCGATGGTGATGGCTAGCCTAAATTCAATTCCTCTTTCTCGAAAGGTGGACTTTCTTACCCAGTAAGATGCAACCAAGAGATTGGATATATGTATTTAGACTGAAGATCGAAAGGATCTCAGGAAGTGGTGTCTTGAGACTAGTCGCTAGGTAAGAAAGGAAGAGAGTCCGTTCCTCTAGCAAGAAGTTAATTTACTTCTCCCATTGCATTAGATGCTCCAATCGAACTTCCATTTAAGACGGTTATACAAACAACCAAACTCTAATGTGAGGGAGACATGGAGTTGTTTGTGAGGATAGCAGGGATATTACCATTTTCAGGTGCTACTCAATTACTCCTATGCTCAAATGTGAATCAGAAATTTATGCAAAAGGTTCCCAAGTCAACTGTGATACCACACATCTGAAGTGGGGCAGCCTGTAATTGCTTAGGAATTTAAGAGTACCTAATTGGCTAGCTATTCTGAAGGAGGCAATACGGTGTAGTGGGACAGTATTTCTGGGTTGTTACAATGGCATCAGAGCCAACTCTCGGCAACTCCGGCTGCGTCATCCAGTCGGGTTGCGAGAGGTTGAGACATGAGGCAAACTTGGATCAGGTCACCAGTTGGGCTGACAGTACTATCAACAATAGCTAGAGTTGAAGATTGAGGGCTATGCTTGACAAGGTTAAGATTGGACCATAGCATGGGACTCGAAGGCATAACTAAGTGAGTACTTTGGCAGAGTTCCGGGCAAGGTGTTATTCAATTATGTATGTAGTAGTACCGGGATGTGCGAAAGGGCTTTTCATGTCAAACATAGTCTAAAAACTAATGAAAGCATATGATTTAAGGTCGTGGTAGTCAAAATAAGTTATAAAAGCTTTATACAGACAGGGATAGGCAAGTTAGAATTATTGCTTTATTACATCTATATGTAGCTTTGATTTTGAAGATTAATGCAAATTTTTTTCTTAAAGTTGAAGAAGAAACAATAAAAAGGTCACATCATTTGTAAACTTGCTATCTCCATCACCTAAAAGACCAACAATTGAAAGAAATGAGGGTAAACATAAAAAGGTCTGCATGCTTATGTACACTAAATACGTTTGAAATTATAAGTTACGAGATAAAAACTTTTAATGTTCTTTTGTTCATGAAGTATTTTGTTGTTCTAAATGCAAGTTTTGGTATTTACCCAAGTACAACATGTGATGGAAAAAATACAACACCTTAACGACTGTCGTAGCTAACTTATCTATGAAAAACAATTTAAATATTTAACAACTTCGATTATCAACTATGTAATGGATGAAAAACGACTCGTAGGAAAAAAAGAAGTGTGAAGCAGGAAAACTCTATCTCAAGACTCCATACTACTCCCTCCGTCCCAAAAACAATTATCATATTTCTTTTTTGGGTCCCCAAAAAATTGATCACTTTCCAAATTAAAAAAAAGCTTCTGTAGGTGTTTTTTTCATGTTTGCCCTTTTTACACTTTTTTTTTTCCCTCCCTCCCTCGGGGTAAAATGGAAAACATATGACTCATATCCTAAATAAGCATGCAAGTCAAACCTAATCAAATAATTTGGGATGGAGGGAGAATTAAACAAAACAACCTGGCAATTAAATGCTACATGACTGTAAGCATGAATTTTGAGACCTTAAAAACAAAGATCGATCAAGACTCGTGAGCAAACAAACATCCATTAGCTATCAATTTTAGTGTTGATGTCCATTTTTTAGTTCTGGGGATCCAATCTCTGATCTCATATCATTATTTATATCGTCAAGTAAAACAAAGACGTAAACCTGTGATTCTACTAAGAAATCAACACAGAATAAAAGGAAAAAAAGTTTTTATTGGATATGGGGGGATCAAACCCGAGTTTACAACATTTTCCACCAACCAGTGTTGGCACTCTATACCCGTATGCCAATTCGTTTGAAGGTTTTTATGTGGTTTCTGTTTTCTCTTGGTTCCTAGTTCTCTCTTTTCCCTCGCACTGGTTTTCTGGTCTTGCAGCATTCTCTGAAGAATTCCCAACCTCGATTCCCATACTTCCCCAGAGTATCTTTCTAAGCTTATCCATTCGTCTCTACTATTAAGTCCTACCTTTTTTCAGGTTATCCTCTACAAAGATAACCACGGCCATGACAAATATTCTTCCTTTTGCGTTGGGTTGCAAACTTTGAAATAAAGTCCGAACCCTCCGCTGGTTTACAACTTACGGTTAGCAACTTCATTGGCTCATAAGTTTGCGAAGTCAAACATTTGAGTCCATACAGCGTGAGTTCCAACTTGGATGCTTGAAACCTTGTTAGGCCGACGAAAAATTTTAACCTTCAACCCACCAATTTGTAGTGAAACCCGTGCCCCCTTGTTAACTTTCAAGTCCAAATGTGGGTTCAATGTTTGACGAAGTTCAAAACCTACTTGGCCCATCCGAATCGTTCGGCATGAATTTAAAACACATGGACACACAAATACTTTTAGGATAAATTCAAGTGTCAAAAAATGCCCCCCTTGTGCTATGGGGAAGCCCAATTTGCTTGCCTTTATCATGATATCTGGGCACATCATTTAGTAATCCACGACCTCGAACACGAACACGCAAGATGAGCAGCTACCTCCTATGGCACCTCCTTTATGATCTGCTACATATCTTCACTTGTATATAGTGCGCGACCTCGTTCGGGTAGATCACTGCTTGATTTTTCTTTTGTTTCCACCCCATATGTAATTCCATGAAACATCGGATCTTTTTGTCTGTACGAGGGTAATGGGCTTTTATATTTTTGAAATTTTGGGGGACCCCGTATATTTTTGACACTTCTGTTTCACTGAGCCTTCGTATCTTATGGGGTCTTTACTACAATCATTTTTTTATTTTTTTCTGCAAGTCAGCTTTATGTTCATTTTTTGGTCTTACTAAAACATTTTTTCTCTTTTTTCCTATGGACCCTCTTTTTGGTCTTCACCGCAATTTCCTTCCTGCTTCCCTTTTTTTTTGGTTCTCTCTTTGTTTGTTCAGACCCTGCAGCCTTTTTTCCTTCTCTATTTTTAGTTTTCTTCATGGTGGTGCACACTTGATGGACCTATACCACCGGTACTATAATTGTGCTAGGATGTTAGTCTTGGTTTGAATCGCAACTTTTCCGACCTCCAACATAGCGTGAGCAGGGAGATCTGCCTAGCTTGAAGTTGAAGTTGTTGACGGCTATGTGAATTGCGTATGCGTCTCCTTTGCTTCTTTGTCCACATAAATAATTTGCACATAAGAGGAACTCTTCAGATTTCAGACGTAGTAAGGTGTCAGCTTGTAAATCTCTTTTTCACCTCTTTAGTGTCAGCTTGTAAATCTCTTCTTCACCTCTTTAGTATTTAACATCTTGTATAAGCCTTACCTCTTGGACACTTTTATAGCCTTCCCTTCTTCCTTTCTAGCTGACTTACCTCTTTAAAAAATTCCACTCATTAGAATAATTGCCTCCTGGACCTCCTCAACAGACCACCAAGCCTCTTTAGCCATGGAACCAATGCTCATTCCCTCTAGATTCTCCAAGGACCTCACTAGCAACTCTCCTGCTAAAAGTAGCACTTTCCCCATTCAAATCCACCACCTAGTAAACAAATGTCTCGTACCTTTAACCTTCCTATTCGGTCTCTTAATGTACATGTCCAACACTAACAACCTAATTGTTGTACACACTCCAGAAATGGCTTTTACAATCTTCTTGTAGAGCTCGGTTCTTCGGCTAATCTGTGAGTCACTACAGAGGGTAACTAAGTGCAGATCTCATTTCTTAAAGAAAGTATCTGTTACCATTGAATCATATGCCACTGCAAAATCTATGATCTTCTCCTTATTCATTCATACTTCCAAAGCCGAATCCTCATTTAACCCTCTTGTTCTTCCCATAGGGCCAAACGGATCTCCTACAATAAGCATATATATCCAGGACAACTCCATCTATATCCTCCCAAAATCCTGTCTTGATAGATGCTGCTAAGTCTATCTGAGAGGCAAGCACCAACAGTATTCTCTTTTGGGAAGCTGTTCAACTTTTGTAACTTGCCAATACAGCCGTTTTGATTACCGAGTTATCCCTTTTTTGCCAATTATTCCCAGGGTTGATTGCCTCCAATCCTCTTACAAACATATTATAACCTCGTATCTTAGGTTTTCATCTGATATAATTCCTGACCCAGTTCTATCCCAATCCTAGCCTGTATACCCACAACTCAAGACCTGTTCCCTCTAATTTTCTCCTACCCAGTTAGTCTCATCCAGGAATGCTATGTTAACTCTGCTTCTGCTCATCGTAGCTATTCCCTGCCTCAGTTTGTTTAGGAACCTAAGTTCCTAGTAGCTAAATGAACAAAAGCTTGCTCATAAACTTAAGTAGATTATTATGGCATGACCATGCACTAGCAGGAGCCCTTGCTCTTGTAGTCCTCCCGAGCATTGACAACAGGCCTCTTGCCCATTTTTTTGAAGCCATTGCATCACTAAAGGGGGATGCCCTAGTATCACCATTTAATTCATTAGGATAAATGATCATAGAACACGAGTTTGTTTTGGGCTTTCTGTCAAACTGTTGCAACCCTCCTCTTTTCCAGGTTAGAACTGCCTATGTATAAGATTATGACATTAAAGCACGACATGGATGAAAGATGCTTCCGTGGGCATGTGATGGAATAAGTTAGTGATACCTTTGCACCATACAGTATTTCGATGCTGCTCCCACCGTAACAGATATAATTAACACTCAACGAGCTCTGCGCTCTCTCCTGCACCGGCGAGCAACATCCTTGATCCCGCCGGCTTAACGAAAAATGACCCAGCTGGCCACCCCCTAAACCACCAGATCCACCCATTAGTATCTTTCCCACTACCACTTTACCGTATGGCCACTGCATCTTCATTAACATCGTCCACCATCACTAATCGGCCATCATGGATCCCTAATGCCCACCCATACAAGCACCAGAATCCAACCCCACCATTAATAGACCGGTCCCCTCAAGTCATGTTATGAAATCATTCCACTTGCTATATCGTGGAGCCACATATGCTTGGGAAGAGGTGAGCCCTGGGGGTCGCCTGGAAGCCCACGCATACTGAGAGGAACTCTGACGAGTTAGGTAAAGCTCAGTGGCAAGAAGGCAGCTCACCTACTCCCTCTAGTTTGGGCACCACTACTACGCTGGAGAGCCACTTGAAAATGTTGGACAGGGCGGATTATCCCTGCTTTCAGCATCTCCTAATAATTCCAGGCAAAGCTTGGTGATCCTGGAGAAAGATACGCACATTGACAGAAACTCTGATGAGTTAGGTAGAGCTCAGTGGCAAGAAGGCAGGTCATATGTTGGCTCTGAAGCACGGACACCCCTCCTAGGGAGGGGTTTGATGTCCTAAACGGACGGACACCCCGACACCCTCCGGACACCGCCTGACACGTGTCCGACACCGCCAATCGGTGTCCGAAATTTTTTTTTTTTTTTTAATTTTCCGACACCGTGTCGGACACTTCATCGAGTGGTGTCGGACACGGTGATGTGCAGTGTCCGAACGTTTGGGGCTACTTCGGAATTTTTGGAACAAATTTCAGGGGTCGTCGTCTTCTCTCTCACCTCATCTGTCGGCCGTCTTCTTCTCTCTTGTCGCCGTGATGCTGGATCTGTCGCCGATGTTGCCGGATCTGTCGCCGACGTTGCCGGAGCCGACAGATCTGAAAGTCGTCGATGTTGTCGGAGCTGACAGATCTGAAAGGCGCCGGCGTTGCCGGATACGGAAGCCGACAGATCTGTCCATCGTCGCTGTCGCTGTCACCAGATCTCTCGCCATCGTCGCCGGAGGCCTCCACCGCCGTCGCTTACCCACAGGTCTGCTTCTTCTCTTTGTCTCGGCAATCGTCTCCTTCCTCTTTTCTTCCTCTTCTCTGTGTCTTCTCTTTCTCACGACCCACAGATATCTTTCCCTTTTTTTTCCTTCTCCCTTTTCTCCCTTTTTTTCCTTTTCTATGACTATACTAAAGGACACCAGATATGGCCCTTTATAAATTGCACTATGCCCCTTTATTTGGTACCACCAAATAAATGAATAGAACCTCCACCGCCGTCGCTTACCCACAGGTCTGCTTCTTCTCTTTGTCTCGGCAGTCGTCTCCTTCCTCTTTTCTTCCTCTTCTCTGTGTCTTCTCTTTCTCGCGACCCACAGATATCTTTCCCTTTTTTTTCCTTCTCCCTTTTCTCCCTTTTTTTCCTTTTCTGTGACTATACTAAAGGACACCAGATATGGCCCTTTATAAATTGCACTATGCCCCTTTATTTGGTACCACCAAATAAATGAATAGAATATGACTTGTATTTATTAAAATTCTTTATTTTAGTAGTTTTTTTATTATTGTTTGTTATTATAGTTTGTGAAATGTATTTGATATATATATATAATAATAAAAATATTAAAAAAATAGCGGTGTCCAAAATCCGATTTTTTGGAAATTGCGGTGTCCGTGTCCGACACCGTGTCCGTGTCTGTGCTACCTAGTATGTTGGTGATCCTGGAGAAAGAGTACAGGTGGGAAGGTAGAAGTAATGTAGCAAATTTACTGGAACTTGATGTGTTACTGAAATCTTGTGTATATAAGGAGTGAAAAGTTTATAAGTCAAAATACTTTGGTATCGTAGTCAGCTTATTCGCTAAGGTACATATACCAAATTTCCGAAACTGGTTAAGATTCAAAAACATGGGTTACATAAATGGACGCTCAGAACTATGAACAAGTTAGCATTTAAATTTGTAAAAGGGAATAAAAGAGAGCCAAAATCTGTAGTTTGTACATTGAGGAGATCACTAGAGCATACCTGTAATGGACTAAGTGAAGGTGGAAGACTTCGGGTGGCTGAAGGGAAGTGTAAAAGCTGTCCAATAAATGATCCAGGTCCGACAATAATATTTGCTACAGATGAAGAAGAAAACCAAGCAACACGTTCAGTGGGTAAAGATTATCCAAACATGCAATACAGCATGCAGTCTCATGCTACTTATCCATGAAGGTGATCAAAGAGGATTTGTACGATAATCACAATCTAAGATGTATCCAGAGAACAAGAACTCAGGCAACTAAACAAGAATAATTTTTCCAATAAAGCGGAACCTCTTTTACTAGTTATCTGTCCCTTATCTCCGGGTGCCAACTTAATCAATTGTCTACATCTAGCTACTCCGTTATTCAGAATTGATAACTAGCAGAGGAAAAAAAATCAGCATTTATGCACTACGGTTAATTTTTAGCATTACAAATAACATTTGGAAATTTCTCACGAGCTCTTTTAATGTGACATGAAATTCTGTCAGAAAGCTGCTTCATGGAAGCTGGACATGCTTGGTGGCAGCATGTCCAGCTTCATGTGTGGTTGGCAATGTCCATATTGTCAATCCAATGTATCCAGATCGAAGGAAAACTAACTCCCACAGCTTAGTACAGTAAATGATGTAAAAGTAACTCCCACAGCTTAGTATAGGAAACTAACTCCTTCATGTGTGGTTGACCGTCTCTTGCACATATAACACCACTCGACAAGAATTTTGTTCTTTTCAGCAACTTGAGATAGTTGGAATCGGTAATCAAAGGTAAAATCCTATCATTTTCTGCAGATACGCAGGCTCCACACCACTCCATTTAAAACATTGAAAAATCTGTAAGAAAGGCCTTGCCATGTCTTCCGCCTATCAGACAGCTCTAGATTTACCTTGCCACTCCAACTATCATATAAAGACAAAACCTACCATTAGAGAATGAAATCGAATCTAACATACACACGCACACGCTCCACACCACAACATTTAAAACATTGAAAAATCTGTAAGAAAGGCCTTGCCATGTCTTCCGCCTATCAGACAGCTCTAGATTTACCTTGCCACTCCAACTATCATATAAAGACGAAACCTAACATTAGAGAATGAAATCGAATCACACACACACTTACCTTGCCACTCCAACTATCATATAAAGACAAAACTTAACATTAGAGAATGAAATCGAATCACACACACACACACATATATATATGTGTGTGTGTGTGTGTGTGTGTGTGTATAAAGCCGAAGCTGAGAGAACGTTACCAAATCATCATTTAATTGGACGACCTCTCATGTCGCCATGTAGACTTCAACTAATTTTTTTCAATCATATTTCTCTTTGCATTTATCACATTCCTACATAAGTTCAGAATTTTGAATGCCTAAAATCTCTCAATGTAATAATTCTCTCCCAGCCTCTAAGCGTCCTGAAATTTAATCATATTTCCAAAACATTTCTTCTTAATTTTTGCAATAGATGAAATTTAATGTGGTTTGAAATAATACTCGTTAACTATTTTGTTTTATAACATTTTATCACTCTACTTTATCATTTACATGAAAGACCAAACACATCAAGTTATTGCTCTCCTTAATTAGTACTTATTTTACAGACGCTATACTTATCCTTACTAACTAATCTAATTTAGCCATTTCAATTTTAAAATCTTCTCCTGAAATATTTCCCTTATCGATTAATAAGCCATTTATCACCCAACAGGCTAAAATGAAACTGACCTAGAATCTCTCTCCCAGTCTCACCGAAATTTGGACCAAAACTTCCCTAAAGTTTCTCCCTCATCCTTTAAATGACATTTCTTCGCCTAAAATCTTTCCCTCACTAATTTCCCATTAACTTAAACAAAAATGACATTTAATTGAAACCTCCTTTTGACTCTCATTTTAAATTTTTCCCAAAGTTAGGCTTACACTTTTTTTTCTCTAACCGTTATTCTGTGTTACATGGACTCTTCAGAATGCATAAAGTACCAGTGTCGGACACTTGACACTTGGACATGGGTATGGGATATGTGTCCGACACATCTAATAGGATATGCTACTATGAAAACTATCTTATAGTGTTTCTTTTGATTTCTTTGGCTTTGAGACAAGACAAGTTCTCAAATAAACCTATGTGTGTCACACACATCATCATTTTACCTTTAGAAACAATCAACAAGTAATAATAGATATGAATATTTTGTCGTGTCCCCGTGTCTTGTGTTTTAAAAATTAGACGAATCCGACACTTGTGGTGAGTCTGTCTAACATAGCCGTTATTAACTAATCTGACGACTAACTAAAGAATTCTAACTAGCTAAATTATCTCTATTTCTAAATTTCCTTTCAATATAAAGTCGTCATACAAATCTCCTAGAAATCTCACACCTGAACCCAAACCTTCTCTCTTTAAAAACACAACACTTTTTGCTTCTCACTCCTAAACCCTAACTTTTTTCTCTTTCCCACCTAAACCCTAGATTTTTCTCTTTCGCACCTAAACCTTAAGACCTATAGTCTTTTTCTTCATGAAACAGGTCTTTCTCTTCATTAAAAATTGATGTATCACTAAATGATTCTCTCATGCCTTACCTAATCTAAATGATTTTGTTTTTTATTTTTATGATTTTCTTTTCTTTTTCTTTTTTTTGATTGATGATTGTGCATATTACGTTTCAGAATTTAGACTTGCACATGTCTTCACAGTCTCACTAATTACTATGAAAATTTTCCAATTACCGTAAAAGCCACTCATCAGAATCAAAAGCCTTTGTTCAATCATAATCTACTGTCATTTTTTTCAACTCGCCATTTTTCTTATGGATACATACGAAGTAATGTAAAGAAGAACATCTAGCTTCGAGATCTCCTTTGTTGTCTTAGCATCAAAATAATTGCAAGCAAGTTTTCATTTGCTATAGTATATATGTCTTGACATAAATCTCATGATGCGCATTTTTTTGGGCCAGCAGAAAAGTATTAGGTTTCTCCCCATATGTTTGAGTGATTTTGATTTTGTATCGTAAGTCAGTAATTTAAGTGATGCAGCCATGTTTCCTCTTCATTTTGCATTTATAATTATTGAGGTTTTAGAATGTCAGTTTCATAAGGAAATGGATCTTCTCTCACTAACTACATGCAATTGTACATGCAATAGGTTTTATTGATTGGGCTGATGTTTAGTTTAAAAAAAATCTTTATTTACATATTTTTTTTTTACTCTTGTCATTTGCTTCGTTGATGATTTTTAAATTTTTATCCTGCATCTTCTTTGATTTTCACTTCATAATTGGTTGCTAGCATTTTTCTCCCATTTGTCTTGATATTGAAGGTAAAACTCCAACATCCTCCCTCTCCTTCCAATGCTAAGTTATTGCATAACTTTTACAAGGTGAGGACTAGATGCATTTATAGCAACCATTAATTGGTATTTTCAGTAACAGCTCCTTTATTTGAAGAACATGTTTAGCACTTCCACTTTGACCAATTTTATTATATATGAGTGCTTTCGCTGCAAAGCACGGGTTTCAATATTAGGAAACATCTATGTTTACATTCTAATTTATTTTTAGCAGCTTCATTCTAAAAACATGACAGTGACAAGGTATAACCTTTTAGCAAGTGTAGAAATATACCTTATCCTAATAAAGCTACTGCAACTAGTACTGCTAAGTCAATCAATGCGATCTAACAACCCTTAGTACACAATGCTCGCGCATGCAACGCAGGGGATTAAAACTAGTCTTTTTCATAAATACCTGAACATTATCTCCCGTATAACTTTGCAAAGCAGCAAGACAAAGCATCATAGGACAAAACGATCCCCATATTGCATTCATCATAAGATTGTTCCTAAATTGCCAAAAATCGATTACAAATCCTTCGCCTTGAAATTAAGGGTGAAGAACACCTTATGTAACGCCTCGAACCTGAGGGTCCGTACATGTCCCAAAATCAAAATCTATTCATGTCCTTGAAGTAACTATCATAATGCTAGAGCAGAGCATCTAAATACCTTAAACATAATCATCCAAATTGCAAATACTTATCTCCAAAATAATCCAGAACTTAACTGCAGTCCTCTCAGATTAATCATCTGAATCCATGCAAATAAAAGTAAACTAAACTAATAGTTTGTCTCAAGAAATTCATAATGTCTACTGTTCCCAATTCCCATCATCAAAGCAAATCCACAACTCGACTAACACCTCATCCTTCGTGCTACTCTTGGTTTGGAAGGGGAAAGAATTGAAAAGCAAAGGAGAGAGCACGAATTACCCAGTAAGAGATTATAAGCACAGACGGCCAAAAACGAATACATATTTGAGTTATCAAGTAGAACCAATGAATATGAATTTAAATAACTCAAGCAAATTTCACATACGAAAGACAAAAGTGAGTCAAAAGGGGCTTAAATAACCAATAAGCCGAATATTAAATACAACTTAACCAAATCTAGTGAGTGTTGCGTAAACAATTGCTTGTTATAAGCATCAAAAAGTCATGGTTATACCATGTCGAATATTGCAACCGGTACATCACATATAAGTCACTATTTTCAAAGTAACTTTCAAATTCGAACATCACCCACATTTCAGCAATTTGATAAAAATATCAAGTTTTCATTCGAAATCGAAATATAGTCATTGTAGACTCATACTAAAGACGATGAAAATACAAATGAAACGAAGCAAAGATCAGCTTAATCTCCATGAGTCAGACAACGTCAAAAGTAGTTTCGGGTGAGAATTCAAGGCACAAAAACTTATGTACCACAAGAATTCAACACGTCGCGAGCAACCAAGAATGTTACCCAGGTGAGGCCAAAAAAAAAGTTATGCGATACAATGATTTAGAAATCATGCCAAGGATGACAAAAGAATAAAATATCGGATCACCACACAAAACAAGGAATCACGTGCCAAAGTGCCACGAAAAGGCGCAAAGTGTACTGTATCCATAGCAATTTAACAGATTGGTGCTATGCAAAAACTGAGATGCAAACAATAACGATGGCAAAGGCACGGTATATTACGATAACATAGGTTTCATCGATGGATTTATGAATGACGAGAATTCACAACTTTAGTGAGATATACAACACCAACAAGAGCGAATACAAATTCCAAATAGAGGAAGCGTGGAAACCCTTACCTCAAATAACAAATTTAGCGTCAAAAGTGTCCTCCTTATCTTAAATCGATCACAACTTTAGGCTTGAAATCCAAAAGTCTTTATCTAAGACTTTTTGTCTTTTTCTTCTCCTCTGCCTCTCTGATAATATCTAAAAAGATTTTATGGTTTCCTCATCCTTATATAGTTGCTAGTATAATCATAAATATAAATTGTCTTAATTGCTAATGTAATTTTAATATAACTTAAAGTCCTAATTCAAGTCAAAATCTATTTTGATGCCTAAAATAAGTACATTAGCTACTAAGTAGTTGAAATGTTAAATTCGTCACTGAAAGTACTTCCAAACAAATTCTGCAAGGCCCAGCTCACTAAAAAGGGAAACAATATATCAACAGTATTTAAATAAAAATCTGGGGTGTTACACTCTATCGAGATATACCACCTACACGACTACACCAGGTGTGGGGAGATATCTCAGTTCACAGGGTTGAGAAGTTGTTATGCCTCACATTAGACAAGTTAGGACTTGCAATTTAGTATATGAAACTCTATGCACCTCTCCAAACTCCATCCCTTGCAAAATGGATTGTGTTAGATGCTTTAACCCTGTAACTGAGAAGGAATGGTGTTACATCTAGCTGACCACGTGTGCTCCATATCAGTTTAAGTTATACATTACGGGGCATGTTATGGCCCACATTAAACAAGCCCTGCAATCTAAGTACATTGGCATTCCGTGTCTCTCTAGCCCTTCAGTTTCACAATGGATGGTTTAATATTTAAATCCTATGCCTTCTTAATGTCCAATTGGCACAGAAGCCCTGGAGCTCCACATATGACCCTAGAGTATATGGACTCCCTGTGGGTCATGGCAGCATATAAGAAATACCACTATACAAAGGCATTTTTTTTGGATGCCAAAACAACGTCAATGGATAACTCCTTGAACTGGATAGCAAATAATTAGTAGACACTTCAAAACAAGCTACTGGACCTAATTTCCTTCATGCCGATTCTTCCATTAAATGATAAAAGTGGGATGGAGCTCTAGCTCCCAGCATTTGTGATCAAAGGTCCTCGTCAATCCATGCAAAGCCGGCCCTTTGTCAACCTTGGAAAACATAGACAATCACACTAAAAAGTGGCCAGAGATTAGATCAAACTCCAAGCCATCAAGATCCGATTTCCAAGGCTCGGAAGAAAGATTGGGGAACTGATCAACAATGCCTATTTCAGTAGCCTCTCTCCACCTTCTTATATTTGTTGGATAAATAAAGATATTGGACAACACTACAGGAATGTATAGAAAAGATAACAGACAAGCACACAACCCAGCCCTTTTGAAAAGGCCAACTTTAGAGTACCAATAAAAAAGTTACCATTGTTGAAGTATTAGTAGTTTAGGCGGCCTATAAGGTCATCCTGCATTCCTGGGTGTCAATGTCATTGTACTAGCTTTCAGTCTATATATGTCTTAGTAGCAGGATTCTCGTAGGTAGGCCACTTTCTCTGAAATTCTCATATTTGTGCTCCTAACTTGGGAGCTTGTTGGGAGCGCCGATCCAATGTGGGTTGGGATCGCGAACTTAAGTAGCCTCATATGCTTCCCTCTCGCTAGCACAAATTTTATTGTAGGTCATCAATGATGCAGGTTTAGGGTAGTCAGACAGAAAGAGGAAGATAAAGCTGACCAGGCCTTGGGCTAAGAGGAAGACAAGCTGTTCTTCGTTTCGATACTTACTAAGGCTCGTCACTTTGCAGGGAGGCAAAGAGCAATGTGGGGGTCTTTCGCAGTCCTTTTGTCAAAGGATACATGGCTGTGGGGTGGCCACGTCAGGCTCTTATATGACAAGTCTATCAGTCAAAAAGCTTTCTGCAATACCTAGCGCATAATATTAGATTTCCTCCTGAACGAAAACAAAGAGCAGCTAGGTACTATAGTACTAAAAAACAACAATTCATGTGTACGTGTGAATATTCTATGCTTATGATGCAAATAAAATCATTGTCATTCGCATAAAAGTACAAAAAATGTTCATTTAGAGAAGTCGCTCCCACCTCAGATTCTTCTAGGTGTTTACACCCCCATTCCCGCCCACGTCCCTGCTCCATACAACTAAGCTCTATAAATACAAGGAGACCAAAAGAACATGATTTAAACCTTTTAATTATAACTCTTCCTTGTCCCAAAACCCCTAATACAAAACCCTCAAATTCAACTAGGAGATCCATCCAGAACCAGACACCCATGAAATTCTGACAAGCCCTCAACGGTGAGCCATAATTTCCTCCAACCACGTCCGGGAATGAGCAGGAATGGAAAAGGAAGCCAAAAGTACACCAGAAATAGGAAACAAACACGAGCACAACTTCTAGAGCATATCCATGATGGAGTAAAAAATGATTTAGAATGCCCTCTGCTATAAAAAAATGTAAATTCTAAACTCAACTAAGCCATTAAACCAACCAAACTAGTTCCACATACATGTTTAAACTTAAACAGATTCCCCATCCAAGGTTCAGAGTATTCGAGGTTAAGACTTAAAGTGGTATATTTTAAGCCTCCCTCATCAAATTATATGAACTGCACGCTCTAAGCCTAGCCAGAAGTAGCATAAGCAGTGACCATGATAGGCAATACATAGATAGACAAACCAATACATCATAATAAAAGCTTAATGACCATTCTAACCTTATGTAAAATTCTAGTGGTTTAACTTCTTGTATATAAAAAGCACACCACTAGGCATGCATAATCTCCCAAAGCAATGCTAGGAGAATCAGGCACTTGAAAAGGTCAAGCCCAAGTCAAGATGATGGACCAAGCCATACATATACCGGGAAATGTCTAACATTTTACATCAAAGAGAACCATGTCAATCTGAAATTTAGATGTTTATTTGCACTGCAATGTTCACAGAATCTTTAAACGGCAGCCACAACCAAAAGTTCAGCAAAAAACGCCAATTGCAAAATCTAGCCAATCCATTCATCAGTTGCCATGCTACTAACTTATCCAGCTGAATTCAGCCATCCATATCAAATCAGTGCGAGGCCTCATATAACCCAACAGCCAAATGGAGTCATCATTCACCAATTTGCAGAGACAATTAAGCTGTGCAACTCAACCAGACTCGGGAAAAAAAACCCAAGCCACTAAACAGGATCTAACACAGTAGCACTGTTGGAGCATGATATGAATTGTTGAGCCAATTTTTATTCTTTGAGCTTTTAGAGCATATGACTAGTCAACCTCGTGGGAGCTCTGGTTTGGCAAGTGCTTGCATTCAAGTCTTTTAGCTTTAATTCGATCCCCTCTAAATTTTTGCCCGTGTGAGCACTATATTATCTTCCTTACAACCTAATAAAGACCTTCGGTTTGGTTCTCCGTAAACAGGTGACTTGGGAGTGGGAAATCATGATTTTTATTTTTGGGCTGATAAAGCTCAGAGCAAGTAAAACTTAACAAGGACGATCACCACGTACTGCCAAGGTTGATCCTGAAATAAAGATACAGGAAGTCCTGAAAGCAAAATCTTGAACAATAGGTCTATGAGGAGAGCGATATTGCTAACTTGAACAACCAAATATACCACAAGGTACAGTCAAGAGCAAGCATATCCAAGACAGCGAACCAAAACAGATTGAGAAAACAGTCTGCAAAAAAGCGTAGTCCTATAAAAAGCTATGGAACGTCAAATTATGGGTCAAACAAGCACCAAAAGTAGAAATAGAGACATGTGAATCGGGCTGATTGAATGAAAAACCAAAAACTGATCATTGAAGAAAACTGCATGGCAAAGGCTTATATCTGCAAAGAACAAAGGCAATCAGATGCAAATGAAGAATTCTCAAGACGTCTGGCTTGGAGATGACGTTGAACAATGAACAATAAACTGGTACCCTAAATCTACTGGATGAAACCCATAAGAGGTAACCTAAAACCAACAGAAAAAGTTGTGGGAAAAAATCTGATTAAATGTGTAAAATGAATTTGTTGCTTCTATACAAGATACAAAGGGAACACCCCTTTTGGTGTAACACCTCTTTTGGTGTTACATAACTACCCCTCTAGAATTATGACACATTCTAAGAAAATTTTAAAAAGTGACACAAAATAAAAATTAAATAGTGAATAACTACCTATAAGGACATGTTTGGTTTTCACAATTTAAAATTCATTAGAAAATATAGTTAAAATAGATTCTAAACCAAGCTTGATATAGTAAAGATATTATATTATTTTCTTCATTTTTGCACACGCATCGCGTGCCCCCACGCTAGTGTACAATTAAAGCATCTAAATAATTTGCTTGAAATATAGGAATTTAATGAAATAAAAAGGAATTGCAGAAGAACTAGGCATGTCTATCATATTAAAAAATCACCCATGATGCTTTGGTAGCAACTCAATGTTACTTTTACTGGAAATGAAAATGAAAATACACAAACAAAATGTTATAAACTTTTGCATCAAGCATTACTCCCTTTCATAATGGTGACACCAGTTTCCCTTGTGAGACATTCCAAAATGCTGGTACCATTTCCCAAATTAGATAAAAGATCACAAAATGTTCCCAAATTACCCTACACATGTAAAGTGCTCCAAAAATCACGCCAAACGCATCGTCACCGCCCTGTCAGGTCACCACAAGCTGCCACCACCCCCAATTCCAGACCGCCACCCCGCACCGCCACTTCCCCCACCTCCTGTCCTCATCATTTAACATACATCAATTGAGTCCCCACTGTAGATGACTGTACATATATTGAGTGTTCACACATATGACTTCATTGTATTTGCTCGGTCCAAGGAAAATTTTCAGTACACACGAGAGAGAAAGGGCTTCTGGAATCCAAAAGAATTTCTTTAAATTTTCAATCATATCCGAATTTCAATTTTGAAACCTTTAAGCACCAACCTGCTCAGTTTTGGAGCCTTGTCTACGCAGTGCTCACTAGGATGACAAGTGTGCGCTTACTGGGATGCTTGCATGGAAGGACTTTCAGATATTCAACGATATATTGTATTACCTCGTAATAGTAGATGCTAGTGGAATAATCTAGATCGGGGTAGAGAAGCTTGTATGCTTCTAGATATTCTTAGGTAGAATTCTAGAATCGTAATGGTAGTTGCTCAGTTTTCTGAATATTGGGTGCATTTTTGGATATCACAAGGACACGGCATGGGTGCACATCTGATACGTTGAAGGGTGAAAAAAAAATTATAAGGACTATATTAGTTATATCACCCCAAAAACTAACGAGACAGAAAGTAGATCTAGGGCTTGAACTGAGGGAGAAGAGAGAGAGCACAGCAGCGGCAACCACCAGTAACAAGCAGCGAGAGCCCTTGAAAGGTAAGTCCTCTTTCTGATTTGTGTTCCACTCTATGTCACATGGACTCGGTACGAGTGTCCAGGTTGGATACGTGTCGAAGTGTCGGATTCATCTAATTTTCAAAACATAAGACATGGGGACACGGCAAAATGGTCATATATATTGTTACTTTTTGGTTATTTTCATGGTAAAGTGGCTTTTAATGTGAAGCACATAGCACATGGTTCTAATTGAGAACTTGTCTCATCTCAAAGCAATAAATAATTAAACAGGACACTATAAGATAGTGATCATAGGGGCATATCATATGAGATGCGTCGGACACATATCCCATACCCATACCCATGTCCAAGTGTCGAGTTTCCGACACGGGTACTTCATGCATTCTGAAGAGTCCATTATTTTCTCATTCTTCTTACCTTAGTAGTGTATGATGTAGGCTATTTGTTGGTTGGGGACTAATTTTTTCAGTTGGGAACTCGGGGGTTGTTCTTTCGTTGATACTGAGTGTCGTTCTCTTCTTTTCAGTTGGGAACTCGGGGGTTGTTCTTTCCTATTGTTTATGATTTCAGTTGGGCCCTAGAGCTATAAATGACAACCAAAATCCTCCACCAGCACCTACACCCAATCACAGCACTACACACCTATGGAATTATGTCACAAAAATTCAGAAAATATATGGTACAAAATTTTCAAGTGGACATGCAACTTTTATTGTCACTTGTAGGATTAGGGCTCACTTGTTAAAGGTTAGGGGATCAGGGATAGAAGGTTGTCCAAGAGTGGGAGTTAGCAAGCTAGCTGAAATGGAAAGCTTGGACGCACAAGTGAGTGGGAAAAGAAAGCTTGGTGGTACTTACGATGTAATTTGTGGCGCCGGCGGATGATTAGATTTGCATTATATATCCTCTTATGCACTTTCTTAAGATCCAAATGATCCCTGATCTGTTTGGAAATTCATACTAGGTATATTTAGAAAATTATACCAAATTTTGTCGTATCCGCACCGTATCCTGCAGTTTTCAAAAATGACTTATCTACGCGCTGGTCTCGTATCCGCACCCGCACCGAAGTCCCTGCCTCATAGACTAGGAGAGATATTTTTAAGGGATTCTTTTTCCGGCTCCAAAAGAATTCTAGAATCATCAAGTAATCTCGTAACCTTATTCAAAACATATCTATTACAGTTAACACCACTGAAAAACTACAATTCTCTTCTAGCCTTTATTAATAGTTATATGCGAAATTTGTCTCTAAAAGATATTAACAAAAGTCTCAAAAACAATTTACCGTAGTTCCAAAACATTTACATCTAATCCTCAAGTGCCCATCTCATAACCTTGATCATATTATTTAACAAATTGGATCAAGTTTTTAGTCGTATTCCTTACTAAAAAACTTGGCCAAGTTTCATGATCAACAATGAATAAAACCTAAGGAATTATGTAATCTCAAAAAAAGGACGTAAAATTTCACGACAATAGATAATGTTCTAAACATCTCTAACACACACGACCCAGTAGCCGAGGTATTGATCATTATAAAATAATCGCACTCGTTTGGAATATCAAAGCATATTATGAATTCGAGTTCATCACTATTTCAAAATTACGGATTTTCAACGTAATAATACTATTGTGAAAAATATTTCATCAGACAATAACACAATTATATATTCACGTCGATCCCAGTGAATGCATTATGGCAATGCACTAGTACTTAAAGTCTCAATTTTCATGGTCAAGATAAAACGTCTCATTAAGCCCTGCAACCTCTATGATGATTTCTCTAAGTTCATTTAAGGTTGTGAACATATTCAGTTTACTAAATGGATCACGTAATTACATCTTCCGTGCATAAACATCTTTATACACATAAATCATATCATATACAATATAAACATAAAAGAATAACTACGTCACCAGTTAATGAACTGGGCAATATTATTAAATTCTAATAAGGTTTTAGGGCAAATCCCAACAAATTAATAACCACCTCTATTTCATCAACTCTTCAAAATGCATCCATGTCGGAAACTCGACGCTCGGATATGGGTACGGGATAAGTTCCGTCACTTCTCCTAGGATATGCCACTAAGAACACTATAACGTACATTTGGTATGGTTTATTATTATTGCAATGAAAAAAGAAAGAAGTTTTAATTCATGCAATGGACGTTACACAAAATACAGTTTCACGTTGGGAATAATCAAAGAACTAGAAGGAAAAAAACGAATATGCCTTGGGTTCTAAAAACTAGACGAATTTGACAGTTGGGCAAGTATGCGACCCGACACTTGTACTGTGCCCATGTAACATAGATCACCAACATTCATTTAGGAGATGTAGTAGTATAGACAAGGAGTAGGACTACGGTTGAAACCATTCAACAAGAGATTCAATCAAAGATTGACTCGTATATTCTTCTTTCTTCACTTCGCCAATTTTAGCGGTACATGCCTTTTAGTGCCCACGTGTGAGGAAAAAACACCTATTGTAGGAGCAAAGAGGGAGTGACGCAGGACTTACCGAGACGTGCAAGTGGAAGATCAAGGCTAACTTAGGCATCCAGGGTTGAATCACTTGAGTGCCTCGCGTTGGGGTAGAGTTGTGCCTGTCTATCTCTAGGGTGGTAAGAGGTGGTACCACAGTAATTATATTCGTAGGAATGGTTGCAAATTGAAGATAACTGAGGCGGGGTATGTCACGCAGGTGCCGGAAAAGGGTAATAAGAGTACGTGATGTAGGACGAACCTTACTACGGGTATATAAGGGTGTCCAACAATCAGGGGTGGTCGGATAGGGCTAAATTTTATAAGATTTGTAAATGAGAAGCTAGGGTTATGCTTTATCGGTTGATTTGGGCCTGTTTTAGGGTGCCGTGAATAGTGTTATGGTGTTCTAACCTCATCAAAATAAGAAAAGAAACCAAGAAAGATAACTAAATTGGAGTCTCGTTAAGGCCTTCTGAGAGTCTCACCTAGAAATATAAATGATAGAGTCTCACCATTGACAAGAGAAATCTGCTTCAAAAATTCTATGGATCTCTTTTAGTTCTCTTGAATAGCTTCCCTATATAGACAAAATGTAAAGACCTTTCTTAGTACGAAGAACTTAGAAAATTACTAAAAAGAAGACTACACCAACTCCCAACAGTAAAAAGGATTCTTTATAACATGTAATTAAACAAATATATAAATTACAAGATCTTTCGAGCTAGACAATGTCCAAAATGCCTTTATCGGTCAGAATTACCAAAATAGCCTTGACGGGTTTGAGGTGGTACTTTAGGCCCATATAGATGTTTTCTCTTTTTCTTCTGTTTAAGCTGTAAAGGTCTTATCATCGATGTAGGACAGACCTAACTAAGGGTATATAAGGTTATCCTACAATTAGCTAGGGCTTGGTTTTGCAGAATTTCTAAATGAGAAGCAAGGGTTAAGATTCATCGGTTGATTTAGGGTCTTTTATGGTGCTATAAATGGTACCCGTGAACTGTGTTTTAGTGTTTATAACCTCAACAAAATAAGAAAGAGAACAAGAAAGTCAACAACCCTTAGAGTCTCGCTAAGGCCTTCTAGGAGTCCCACCTAGAAGAATAACTGATGGAGTAACTCACCATGGAAAAAATATAGAGACCTTTCCTAGTCAGTAGAATATAGAAGATTACTAAAAACAAAACTAGAGCAACTCCTTATCATACAAGGAATCCTTAATAACCTACAAGTAAACAACTAGATCTTTCAAGCTAGCCATAAATGTCTATAATACCCTTAACAGTCAGACTTACCACAATAGCCCCCATGGGTTTAAGCTTGTACTTTAGACCATATAATTGTTCTTTCTTAGTCTTTTGTTTCCATGTATACACTCTAGCTCTAAGAATTCGATCTCTATCAATTTCCCCCAACTTGAAAGAACTTGTCTCCGACAAGTTCAAGTTTAATACCAGTCACAGATTTTTAGTTTGTGCACCCCGAGAATTTTATGGTACTTCACATGCTTCAAGAATGCGCCATGTAGTTGATTGTCGATAGCCTTGAACTCTTTAATCTTCATATTTGGTGAGAAAGGATCCTCAACATTCTAAGGGCTTCATTGCCGGTAAAACATTCTTCACGTATTATAATGTTTTCAGTAGGTGGATCTTTCAAAGTAGACGTGACTTCCATGAGATAAGTTCTACCATCAGCATGTTGGCCAATGTTCCGAGTAACTCCCAAATTAGGCTGAATGCGCTATGCAAGATTCATGTACAAACTAACGAATCACATGAAGATGCACTTTTGCACTGAACAAGTACTTCAAGCAATTGTTCCTCTCTCTTGCTTCATTTGTCAGTCTAACATTTGAATGAACAGTTTTGTGGAGTAAATGTTGACTTTCCTCCACATCTTATAGCTTTGTTTTTTTGCTGCCACTAGACTCATCTTCTTGACATGGCTGTTGTTTATCATGCTCACCTTGCACCTCATAAGCAAACTTTGGGCACATGTAGGTCTGTTGACCAGAGCCGCCACACGTTCAACGAAGTGAAAGCACACCAATATGTTCTGCATCTTGTGATATCTCACATCGGATGTGGGATGATTTGCAATTGACCTTATAACACACTGCCAAGGAACTCATAAGTACCTACATGGCTAGCCCTTTTGAGAGAGGCATTGCCCTGTGGTGGGGCCATGGACTGGGTCGTTGCAGATAGTATCAGAGCCAACTCTCGAAAGCTCTGGTTGGCTTATCCAGTCGGTTGCCGATGGTTGGGAAAATGAAGGCAAGCCCGGGTATATCCCACATCAAGAGGATGGTTAGGGCAACGAAGGGTGAGCCGGGTATATCCCACATTGGCTAGAGAGGAAGATTTTGGGCTATGTGTGATCGAGACTTAGCGAGGACGCTAAGGTATAAGGAGGGGAGATTGTGATATCCCACATTGGTTGTGGGATAGTTTGTGATTGGCCTTATAACACCTTGTCAAGGAACTCCTAAGCACCTACTTGGCTAGCCCTTAAGGGAGGCATTGGCCTGTGGTAGGGCCGTGGACTGGGCCGCTACAGATGGTATGAGAGCCAACTCCTGTAAGCCTGGACTGGGCTATCCAGTCGGGTTGCCGATGGTTGGGGAAAACGAAGGCAAGCCCGGGTATATCCCACATCAAGAGGATGGTTGGAGCAACAAAGGGTGAGCTGGGTATATCCCACATCGGCTAAAGAGGAAGATTTTGGGCTATTTGTGATCGAGCCTTAGCGAGGACGCTAAGGCATAAGGTGGGGAGATTGTGATATCCCACATCGGATGTGGAATGATTTGTAATAGGCCTTTATAAGACCCTACCAAGAAACTCATAAGTACCTACTTTGCTAGCCCTTTTGAGGGAGATATTCCCTGTGGTGGAGCCGTGAACTGGGTCATTACATATCCACGCAACCTTTTCCAAAAGGAGCTTCTTGAGTGAGCACATCCAAATCTTGTTGAGTGTTATTTTGCCAGCAGGATTTGCACCTTCAACAAGAAGGAATATACTCTCGTACAAGTTCTACAAAAGAAAAATGGGAGGAAGGAAACGCTCTTTCAACTTAAGCTTCATCTTCAGAAGTATTTAAAGGTGGTTGATCAATCCAATAACAATGTTTCTCGTCTTTGCACAACCATAAACATGCTACCACTTTGAGTTTTCCTTTTGCAAAGGAAGCCTTCACATTCTCCAAGAATGGAATGACGAGAGAGTAAATATCCGTAGACAATCCAACCGAGAAAATTTACCTGATCACCATAGAAATCATCAGCATCAACATGTAATTGTCTGGTGGTATCCGTTGATGATCCAAGCTTCCGGACCTACACAAGTTCCCCTCATTGCAAGCTTCTTCTGGGTTGTTATCAATGCGATTTTTTCAATAATTTCACCCATCCTTGTCTCAAGAGCTTTTCCGACCTATCAAACTTCAAATTGATATTAGCAAATTCTTCTTCATATTTTTCATGATTCTTTGTATTCAAAGGTTTACCTCTATCAAAGAAATTGATTGGTAACCCATATCGTCACGAACACGTTGCATTGTAATGTCAACCGACCTCCACCCCTGGCTTCTTCAACACCAACATTTATGTAGGCTAGAATTGTCCTACCATCAGGTTTGGTGGGGTAGGACTTAGTTTTATAAGGTATGTAAATGAGAAGCTTGCATTTAAGTTCATTGGCTGATTTGGGGCTGTTTTAAGGTACTGTGAACAATAACGCGTGAACGGTGTTTTGTTGTACTATAACCTCAACAAAATAAGAAAAGAGAACAAGAAATATCGTCAAGGCCTTCTAGGATTCTCACCCAGTAATATAATAAATGGAGTCTCACCATTGACAATAGAAAGCAATTCTGCTTCACACATTCTATTCATGAACTCTTTTAATTATGCTTGAATAGCTTCCTTATATAGACAACTGTAAAGACTTTTCCTAGTCGAAAGAATCTAGAAGATTCTAAAAAGAAGACTAGACCAACTTCACAAAATCAAGGGAATGCTTAATAACCTATCATAATTTAACAAATACAGAAATCACTAGATCTTTTAAAATAGCACAAATGGGTTAAACTTGTAGTTTAGGTCTGTATAGATTTTTTCTCTTTTTCTTCCGTCTTCACGACCATGTTGTAGCTATAAGGGTCTAATCCACATCAGTACACCATTGCAAACCTCAATGCCATGGTTGCTCAGCTACAAGTAACCGTTGAATAACAAAACCGCTCTATGGAGGGCTCCTTGGTCATGTTCAAATAGAAGCTTTGGGCACGCCAACACAAGCTAGAGATGTGATCAGTGTCTACAGGGGCGGATCCAGGACGTGCATTCGGGGGGGACCAAACACGCGTACAGGGTTATTGAATTTGTATAGCATAGAAAAAATCATCGACTTCATCAAATGTTGCATATTACTAAGGAAAAAATAAAGTGCATGAGCATTAAAATTTTTCACCTAGTGCACTGAAAAACAAAAAACGTGGTGCTTTCAAGTACTTTATGAAATATATAACTACTTCCAAATTTAAAGTTCATCTTACTCATCTTTTCAACTAGTTATGAAAGAAAATTATCACTATATTGAATTAAAAAGTATCTTCAATACAGTTTTAGCAACAAATATTTCGACTTTGCATAAGATAGTGTATTTGGCTTGTGGCATGTATAGTATACCAACATATTTTTTTAGCGGTTTAAAAAGAGACTTTAATGACCTTTAAAAAGAAGAATAAAGCAAAATATCTTATATGTATATTTCATTCATCAATGGCATTCTTGTAATAGTAGAGAGTATTAAGTCTAAGAATAAAAATGGATTACACAAATTTACCCGGGTGCCCCTTACTTTTGCTCTTTTAATGTCATGAGTGAGGCTTGTATGGTAACTTCCTATAAGACCCATCTTCTTCCTCTATTCCTCTCCTCTCCATATCCAGTTCTGCTACTCCATAAATCTGACCGAATGGTTTGAACAAAGCTTATTCATTTCAAGAATTGGGGGGTGGCCATGGCCCCCCCCGGTCCTATAGGAGATCCGCCCCTGAGTGTCTACCAAAAGTTTAAGGATGCCTTCATCAAGACGAAGGAAAAGGACGTGGAGCAAATAGAAGCACTTGAGAAGAACACCGAGCTGAGGTCAAACATGATAACCCGCCACCTTTCAGTGTCATTGATAGGAATAGGGAGAAAAGGGAACCAAGAAGGTGGGGTTGAATTGCGGGCCGAGTTTAAGTTGTGCAAGATTGCCATTTTGCCAACAACGCCAGTGGTGGCATGGTAGGCTTCCAGAACACAAGAAGGTGCAGACTCCCAAACTCAGGCCTATGACGGCACAATAGATGCAAGTATTGTAGACAACTTTCTTTGGAGCACGAAGGGTTACTTCCAGGCGCTCAAAATTGGGGGAGAGGGCGTGTAGGTCCAGATTACAGTATCTGGAGGACCCGGTAGCGCTTAGGTGGAGGCATAGGAGTGGTGTAAGACTTAATGAAACGTGCAAGTATGAGGTCAAGACTTGCTTAGGCATCGAAGAGAATGAATCTCTAAAGTGTCACAAGGTTGGGGTTAGATTATGCTTGTCAAACACTGGGCTGGTGACTGTCCGTTGTTCTTGCACCGTCGTTTCTTGCTAGCGGTAATAAAATTGGCAGTCCACATGACTTTTTTTCTTCACCAAAGTTCTGCCTTGATGAGGATGGTGACATATCTTGGCTTTTGGAGGGAGAAATGAAGTGGCGTGGACCGGGCTTTCCTAGATGTTAGGATTCCCTGATCTGCACTCACCACCACGCATCACTGTCATTGCGGGTCACAATCAACAATAGCGTCTCCGTCGAATTCCGTCTTGATTTCAAACTCTAAGGCATCATGGACGACAAGAAAAGATTGGCCAAATTGAAGTATAATTAAACTCAGGGGTAAATTTGGTATTGAAAGCAGGTCCTTCAATAGTTTGACTTTCAAAGTTATACCACCATAATGAAATGGAGGGAGTATTCAAGAGAATTAGAACAATCTACACGCCCTACAGATTGGCAAAATTACAACTCTTAGAGTAGCTTTCAGTTGGAAGAAAGCCATGCCCCTCACTAGTACAAAGTTAAAATACCTTATTTGATTTGATAAAAAATATATAATCCCACAACAATAGATATATATAGTCGACATCACTTAGTATCAAGTGGGATCAAGAAACAACACCAAAATATAGTAGTGTCACGAAAATGCTTAACAACAAGCTTTCATTGTGCTAAATAAGAATCATTGGACCACAAACTGCAATATAAAAATAAAAAATGAGCTGCTCTCTGTTGATAAAGATGAAACCTGAGATTGGGATATTGCTAAATCCCAAATGGATAATTATGAGTAGGGGAGACGACATAGATGTGCTACCCAGTATTCATTTACGCAATTAAGTCCACTAACAAAAAGGCGACATACCAATCCATTGTGCCCACTGTGCAATTAAGTGAGAAAAAAGAAGTGTCCAGTGAAGGCGTTCCTTTCTCTGTTCATCATCCCAATGGCGTCCAATTCCGTACCCCTGTAGCGCAGAGGTACTGATTAAACAAAGTACACTCTAGTTGAGAAAAAAAAGCATCCACATTTTCTGTTCGTCTCTAAGTTTGTATACATTTCGTAAAACTACCAAAGAACAAGAAGAAAAAGGAGCGGAGACCTCCGTTGAACGCGTCTCATCTAATTGATTATTCTCAAGTAAAGGTTCAGTCAGATCATCCAGCACAGAAGGCTCCAAGTGCTCATGCTTTGTCCCATCGACATCCACATGGTGCAGCCTTCTCCTCAATGTTGATGATCTCATGAGGTGCAGTTGACCTTAGCCTGTTTCATGGCACGAAGAATCAATCACATTTTTATCTCCAACACGTTACTAGAGTTGTTTCTTATCTTCATCAAAGTAGTCATTCCATTGATCAATTAGTAATCACACACACACATATCACGGCATAATTGCTGGTTAACATCAATTGTCCTCCCAATCCAATTCCATCTACAATGCTGCTAATTTGCCAAGTTTATGAATATGCTGTTCTAAGAGACAAATTGAGTATACAAGTGGGGAAAGGGCTCTATTGAGCTTCAAAACTCTTAAGTATTCTTCATTCTCTCAAATTAAAGCCCATAGGCCTGTAAATGGAGCTGTAGATAATTCGCCTAAGAACATCTCTAAGCTCCGCTTTTCTCAAATGAATGCCATGAGAAATCGACCTTGAAATTAGCTTCATCGAAAAGAACATTATGTACACGTGTTGGTATAGGCTTCGGTCTACTACAAGTACTCCTTTTTAACAAACACTAATTATTGCAGCTCAATATCTCCATTAATTTTGGTATATCCTCACGATTTGGGAGGGGTCGAATTTGTGTAAAATTTGACTGTCTCAGAAGATGAAGATAGTCGGGAGATGGTACAATAGAGCCTATCGAATTGGTGGTGGGATCAAATTGGTGAAACCAATGGCTTTGGTATATAACCTTATAGTAGCGGTGGCCAACTAGCAACACCAAAGAAAGAGATACCTGAGCTAGGAGATGACGTTGCCGCCGATGTCGGTGGGGGATTCTGGAGTTCGCCGCCGTAACCGTCGGGTCCAACGGAAGCTTGCGGCGTTGCCGTATTTGTCACTTAAAGACGATTTGTTTTCAATCGTGTAGCAGACGCGGTCTTAAAAATTGCGGCCAACCCCTTATGCTTTGTCTCGGTTTTGCACTTAAGACCCTGAAGTTTCAAATCTAATACTCAACCCCGTCACATTTTAAAATCGCATCAATTAAATTCAAAATTAATCTCGGGCAATGTTTGAAACAATTTTTCAGTTTTTTGTTCAGTTTTAAATACTGAAAAACTTGATAGACAGATTAGTTTTTTTTTTTTCTCCCTTCAGTTATATAAACCAGTTTTCAAAATGGGGCTGCTTTTGAAAACTCTGCTTTGGAGCTTTCAGTTTTCGTTTTTTTTTCTTGAGATCCACCTTTCAAATTTTGTTATAAGCATTTCATGTCTGTAACACCCCAAAAGTTCTTAAATTTACCATCCTGAATTTGCAGAGCGTTAAACAATCACTACCTAAAGAAATACAAATCTCGATTCAAGTAACCAACTTTACCACTTAGATTAGACCTTCTAATCATTACAATTCCTCAAATCATTAATATATCTAGAAATAAACAAAAACATACTTAAGTTCTCTATAGAGCGAGTTAAACAGAATTTACCCACGCAGGGGTCTAATGAGCAATACTACTTAAATTAATTTTCCTCGCTCGGCTCAAATCCATACCCAGACAACCTAATGTTGGTTATCACATGCGGAAAGGAAGTTAAACGAGAGTGAGCTTTTGAGAGCCCAGTAAGATCGATCAATGATTAAAAACAACAAATGATTCAGATGATTTTTTATATAGAGTCAAATGATAATTTTTAAAAAGATTTTCAAATAAAATCATAGCATTTCGCTATAGACATAGGGAATCTATCAATTAATAATCATTTCAAAGCATTTCAGGTATAATAAGACAAATACAGGTATCATTAAACATGAGCAGTACACTATAGCAAAACCACTCTGGCAGTGCTCGATACACTTTACATATGCATATGTACACTAACTAGTCCATTTAGGTATTAGTTTAACCCAACATTTCTTCTTTATTCCAACCTGCAAGACTTTCAGGCTCTTTTGCATGGCTGTTTTTTAACCTTTTCTAGCTACTTCAGTACTTTCTTCTACATCCCCTTTCACTTTGTGGTTGACTCGACCCTACTTCCTTTATTCTATCAACCTATTTTTTTGTTGTTTACAGCCAGACAGGCTTCTTATGTGGGTTTCTTGTAGTTTACCCTAATGGCAGACTCTTTTAACAATGACCTAAACGTGCCTGAAGAAGATAACGTGGACCTTCGTACCTTTATGATTCCCATTAACCCTCAGCTGGTTTTCAATGAACGAGAGGAAAAAGACAAGTTGCTGATTGAAAAATTCATTGATACGAGAATTTTCTCTGAAAAGAAAATACAGAAAAGGGTGAGAGAATGTTGTTTTTTACAGGGCCCAGTTAGGGTACAAAAAGTCCCAAATGTTTTCCTTTTCCATTTTATCGTAGCAATTGATGCTCTGTTCGTGCTCAACAATGGCCCTTGGAACTTCTTTGGTGCTCTGCTACTTCTACAACCGTGGTTTCCACATGTGATATACGCTACGGTCTGGTTCCCCACAGCGGACTTATGGATGCAGGTTAGTGATATACCGAGTGACTGCTACCATTTTTCTTTGGCTGAACGTATTGGATGGGTGGCAGACTCAGTAATTGAAATTGACTGGTCTGAGAAACATGTTCAAAATAAATATTATTTTCGTATTAAAGTAAGGTTTTTTGTTGAAGTGCCTCTGCTACCTGCCATTTTTATCACTTTGATTGATGGACCTGGTTGTTCAATGCTCCGGTGCAAGTATGAATGCATTTTTACATCTTGCTATCGTTGTGGGTGCATCGAACATGAAAACATTCACTGCCGAGCTTCACCTGTTGATGTGGTCGAACTGTTATCCAGACGAAATGCTCTTATGCCAGGCACATAAATTTTTGCATGCACTATATGAATAACTACCCAATGTTTGCAAATTCCCTAAGAGCTCTACCAAACTCTGATTGGAATCGATCTTCTAGAATTGCTATTTCATCGGATGCTGAGGGTACACACCTCATGCACCTTTATGACGCTTTTTCTCCAGCTCTTTCCATTGTCTCCAGTGATGACCTCAGTTTTGCAACCGCATCAAATTCTTTACACTCCACTGTTGGATCAAATGCAGACACCCATAGGGATGATGAAGTTTCGAACTCTGAGGCTACGGTTGAGGTGCCAATGGAGGAAGGTAATTTTGGAGGGGATATTGATCTTAATGGGAATTTATTTGACCACAAGCAGCCTGAGGAATTATTGGCCGAAATAGAAGCTCCTGTAAATGAATACTTTGCACTACCATTGGGAAATTTTTTTGATGGAATTATTGAAGATGTCATTATGGAAGATGCCTTTGAGGAACCAGTGGAAGGTGAAGCAATGGAGGATTCGAAGTCCATTGTCCAGAAGGTGATTACAATTTCTAATTCTTCTTCTGAGGAGATTTCACCGGAGGTACAGGAAGTTGAAGTATTCCCAGAATCAACGGAAATGGTCATGACGTCGGAACAGGAAACACAGCCCAAGATCCAGCAAGATCTTCAAACATTATTACCTGAAATGAATGATATTAAATCTGGAGATCTTCATATCCAGTCGAAAGATTTTTCATCATTCATTACGGCGCCACTTGAATCATCCCATCTTCTTTTAGCCAACACGTGGGAATAGAAATCTGCATGGGATTGTCTCCACGATATGCAAATCCTGCTTGGATCCTCCAAATCTGAAATGGGTCCCCTTCTGATAAGACTGGGCCTAACTCGAACTGTACTTCGGGTCATGAAATCCTGACAGAGCTTCTTCAGTCTTATCACCTTCTTGATCTGAAATGGGTGGGACCCTTGTTTACTTGGACAAATAACCATAAAGACCACTCTTGCACTTATGAGCATATCGACCGAGGATTTGCAAATATTGATTGGATCTCGTTATTCCCCCAAGCTACTTTAACAAATCTGGGGATACAATTTCTGACCATGCACCCTTAGTACTTGGATACTCAACCGTTTATTTCTAATACTCCCCGACCCTGGCGCTTTGAAGCTATGTGGTTGAAACACCCTTTAGGTAAATCGACTATTTTTAAAGCCTGGCAACAAGTGGTTGAGGGCTCACCACTTTACCAAGTGGCCTCCTGAGGTGCAATTATGATGAAGAACATGAAGATTTGGAATAAGGAGCATTTTGGTCAGCTCCAAAATCAGATCAAGGATACTATGGCCCATCTAAACCATTTCCAATCTCTACTCCCTAACCTTGAGGCTCAGCGTTTGGAACAATTCAATCGGCATTGGCTAAACTGGCTTATGGAGTGTGAGGAAATCTTTTGGGCCCAGAAGGCAAAGGCCCAATGGTTGAAGTTAGGTGACAGTAATACCAAGTTCTTACATTATTCCACAAAAATTCGGCGTAACTGGAACCTTATAGTGTCAATTACTGATGAGAATAATACGACTCATGCATCACCTCAATCTATTGAATTGTGTTTGGTTTCTCATTTTCAGCGAATTTTTTGCCATCCAAACCAGACAACCAACCATAATCCTAATTCGACTATTGTGGAATGTATTACAAAAAGCCTCAATGACTCACAAATAAGCTTTTTGAGTAGACCCTTTACAGCCTCGGGAGTTAGAATCGCTCTTTTTCAAATAAAGCCTCTTAAAGCCCCTGGACCTGATGGAATTCCTACTCTTGTCTATCAACATTGTTGGGATATTATGGAACGCCCTATTACAGCAGCTGCCCTTTCCTTTCTTAGATCGGGACATATGCTCCAGGTAACCAATAAATCCTTTATTGTGCTTATTTCGAAATGCAAAAACCCTCAATCTCCCAGTGATTTCCGACCGATCAGCCTTTGCAACACCATGTATAAGATTATATCAAAGGTTTTGGCGAATCGTATCAAAGGTTCTCTGGGTGACCTCATCTCTCAATTCCAAAACGCTTTTGTGGGAAAGAGGCACATTGTGGACAATATCTTAATTGCTCAAGAATTATTGTACAAAATCAGACGTGCTAAAAGAACAAAGAGTATCCTAGGCGCTATCAAGATGGATATGAATAAAGTAGGCCTGGCAAAATGGGTGGATGGGATGGGTTTGGATTTGGGTTAAATGGGTTTGGGTCAAATGGGTGACTGACCCATTTAGATCCATTTATTTGTGGGTTAACTGGGTCAATTATTAAATGGGTTGGTTTAACCCATCACACCCATTTACACCCATTATCGAGTCAGACCCTTCATTTGCCCGGCGTCGCCCTCAGCCCCTCTCCCCTTGCCCGTAGCTGCCCCACTGCCGGTGCCACGGCAGCTTCTGGCGTCGGATGCAACCTCGATGCCCGCCCTTCTCCTTCCTCCCTCCCTCTCTCCCTTCATTCCCGTTAGATCCCCGCTGCCGACATCGCTCCGTCCAGTTTCTCGCCGATCGGCCATCAGATCGGCTGTCTCGCCCACCACCGACACTCAAGGTCCCAGCAAGCAGTAACCAGCTCACCACCCTCAACGCACAACCCCAAATCACACGTGGGCTTCCTCGAGAGATCAGCCACTCATGCACCATCTCCGTCCTCCTCCGCCACAGCAAGTCGAAGCTCCTATTCGTTGACCACCAGTCCACGTCCCTCGTTCAAGAAGCCATCTCCCTACTCCTGACAAATTCTCAAGCCCCGCTCCTCGTTCTCATCGCCGATCATGATACCCCTTCATCCATCGCCGTCCCTTTCAGATTTAATTAGGTCCGGCCGGAGACGGAGTGGGATCCGATGGTGCTGAATTATACCTCAGGTACGACGTCGTCTCCTAAAGGTGTAATCCACAGCCACCATGGGGTGTTCATCATCACGGTGGATTCTCTTCTCGGCCCGATCCTTGGGTTAATTGGCCGATTGCAATTATGATAACGAGCAATCCGAATTTGTGTGTGTATGAGAGAGAGAGAGAGAGGAGAATAAGCGCACGTGTCTCTGTGTGTGTATGTGAGAGAGAGAATTTGTACATGGTTAAATGGGCACCCATTTATAATCCAATTAAACTTGCAGGCAATTGGGTTGAAAAATAAGTGACTCATTTAAGAACCAATTATTAATTGGGTGGGTTTGGGTGAGTTTTAAGTGGGCGGGTAAATGGGTTTGGGTCTTGATTGCCACCCATAGAATAAAGCATATGATTGGGTGAAGTGGAACTTTCTTGAAGCAGTCCTCAGGAAAATGTTGTTCCCAGCGCATCTTACTCATCTCATCATGCAATGCGTGTCTACAGTCTCGTATGAAGTGTTAATTAATGGCTCACCTTCTAAACGCTTTCAACCTATCTGCGGCCTCAGGCAAAGGGATCCTCTATCTCTTTATTTATTTATTCTCTGTGCTGAAGGACTATCATCATATCTTTCCAAGGCTCAATATATGCGGTTGACTCCTGGTATCAAAGCTGGATCGAATAGTCCTCCTATAAATCAACTTTTCTTTGCTGATGATGCCATGATCTTTACAAAGATTACGCCTAAATCTGTTGACTCGATCAAATCAACCTTGGAGCTTTATTGCTCTGAATCGGGCCAACAAATCAACTTCTCAAAGTCTTCAGTCACTTTAAGTCCAAATGTCGGGCTGCCTGATGCTGATTATGTGACTCGAAGATTGGGTTTCAAATTAACAACGGCCTTCGGATCCTACTTGGGCACCCCGTACGATGTCAATACCCAGAGGAAGGATTTTTTTCGAGACCTGATTGGAAAAGTCAAAAATCGATGCGCAAGTTGGAAAGAGATTCTTCTGAATAAAGCTAGAAAGGCCACTTTAATCAAATATGTTCTGCAATCTCTTCTAATTTACCATATGCAGGTATGCCTCTTTCCAACTCATGTATGTCACAAGATTGACTCCTTGCTGGGTAGGTTCTGGTGGTCAGGAAACGAGAACAATCGTGGCATGCATTGGATCAATTGGCATGCTTTGTGTGGACCATTGGAATTTGGTGGACTTGGATTCAAAGAAACTAGGCTCTTTAATCAAGCTCTTCTCTCCAAAATTGCATGGAGAATTATGGCAAATCTGGAATCCCTCATTGCCCGGGTTTTGCAAGGTAACTATTGCACTCGCTAGAATTTCCTCGTCTCTCCTGCAACCGGCAACTTCTCGAATGGATGGCGTGGCATTCTTAGGGGCAGGAGAACCCTTATCTTTGGTCTAAGGTGGCAAGTTGGAAATGGCCGGAGCATCTCTATTTGGAATGATTACTGGATTCCCTCAAACACAAGACTTCTCCTGACACAGGCTACTATAAATTTTCAGCCTGACGCATGTACTAACCCTGTGTGTGATTTGATCCATAATGGCAGGTGGAACCAACAAAAAATTGAATCTCTTTTTGTTCCTCCTATTGCTAATGTTATTCTTGCCATCCATATTCCATAGCTTGACTTTGATGACCAGCCTGTCTGGGGCCCAACGACTCATGGAGAATTCACAGTCTCTTCCACATACAACATGCTTTTCACGGCAAAAGCGGAGGACCAAAATTTATATTGAAAGTTACCTTATCCTATTACTACCTTCTTTGTAAATATCTGGAAAAAACTATGGAAACTGCCGCTACCGCTAAAGATACGATTCCTGGCCTGACAGATTCTATGGGACCGTTTACCTTTACAATCCAACCTAAAAGACCTCGGGATCCAACCTCGGGATGTTTGCCCTTTTTGCGAACAACACTCGAAAGACGACACCCATCTATTTGTGCAATGCCCTTCTATTAGTCCTATCTGGTTTGGCATACCCATTGGAATTCACAGTGAAGATGTCAGATATACCGGACAAGAATGGCTTCTTGCTTGGATTGACAGGAAACTTGGACCTACAAATTTCCTCGCTTCTATATATTTTTTTGTTACTATTTGGTTTATTTGGATCCATAGAAACAATTTTGTTTTTCGAAATATTCCTTTCAACCCATGGGTGATTATCCCACAAATACTCTCATGGTCTACCTCGATTAAAGCCGATCTAAACCGTCTACCATCTAGACCTTTTTCTCTTCCTCAACCAAACTGCTCACCACTTAGTAAACAAAACCCAAAAATTCTTTTTGAGCCGATCACTGTTCATAGTTGCCCTATGCCTTGTTCTTGCCTAACTACTATTCATTTTACCATGATCATCCATTCTTGTTTCGATAGTAAACGCCTTAGGGTGGGTATTGGTTTATCTTGTTATAGTAATAGCATGAGATGTGGTTCTGCGACCTTTTCATCTTTGTCGTCGGATATTTATACTGCCTTAGCCATTGGTTTGCATACTGCATCTATATGGGCTCTCAAACAAAATTTTCTTCATTTAAAGGTTCTAACATAATCTTGTTTTTTGCTCAATCACTTGGTAGGTTCTGAAGATATTTTAGATATGATGGCACCCATCATCTATGACTTTTGCTATAGCGTAACTGGCTATCATCACGTTAGTATCGACAGGGCGGATCCTCACATTTTGAAGGAAGCACGAATGTTAGCATCTTTTGCGTGTCAGGCCCGCATAGACATATACCAAGACTGGGTTGATGACAATGTGAGGATATAAGTCTTTTTTGTTGTGATGATTATTCATAGTTTGGTGCAGGATGTCTGTAGGTTTTGGCTTTTATAGCCATCCTTTTTATTTTTATTTGAACCTCTATGGTTGCTTGGTTTATAATGGCTTTATGGCTGAACGGGTTTCCTTTCTTTGAATGCAATTCTCTTCTTAACAAAAAAAAAAAAACATATCATCCTTGTGACGCCAACAATACACACCATCATTATAACTCCCCATATTTACTAACTCATGTCAATATTGAAAAAATAAACAGAACTCAAAATATTTTACGATGATCGAATCAGTAAAATAGATGAGTAATTACAGAATTTCAAGATAGGGCTTCATCGGCAATTCAAAAACATTTTTCATAACAAATTAACAAAAAGGCAGAATTCAATGAAATTCGTTAACAGTTTAGAATAAACACATGAGATCAATCTGATATAAAAAGGCTTTGAATAGAATCGCTTACACTTTAATGAAAATTATAACATCAGAGTTCAATGAAATTTGTTAGGCTATTATAATAAAACATTTGAGATCAGAGCGATAAAATATGGTTCGGATAGAATTCTTTACCTCGATCCAAGCTAAGCGATGCGACACAACCTCAATCTAAATCCTTCGAATAAACCTAGATTGGAAATTTATTTATTAGAAAGCAATCTACACTATTATGCTTTAAACCTAATATCAACTACCTACAACATGCTCATTCCTCAGCTCGGAATGACACAACCAAAAACGCGTCCCTCACACAGCCAACCTAACCGAGAACCTCGTACTCTCCTTAATGCGTAACGATACCCTAAATTCATAATAAATTATAATAAAACACTTCTATAGCTTAAAACATTATAAAAAGTCAAAATATGAATTTTCTGAATTTTTGAATATTTTTGAATTAAAAATAATTTCTTTAAATGCAAGAAAAATCCATAAATAGACATAATTGTTTGTAGCTGAAAATAAAGTCCCATAATTTTTATAACAGCTTTAAAATATGTATAAAATTATAAAAATTGAAATTAGAATTTAAAAGGTATTAAAATTATTTTTAAATTATTTATTTTGCTAAAACCAATACGATACGGAAATGATAACAAATCAAATCTAAAAATCATCAAACTTTACTGAGACTTATTTATACTATAAAAACATTACTCTATTTTTTCAGAATTTTATCATGAGTTTTAAAGGCTCCAAAAGATTTTACAAATCTGAACTTATAGAAAATATTAAAAATATATACGATTTCAGAAAATTGTAAAATTTTATTAAAAATTTTAATATAGCCTAAGATACTTTACTTTAAAATGTCACGTGCTAACAATCACTGTACACTATCCAATGCTCGCGCCGCACCTAACGCTAATTCGGGGTACACCTGTGCTTGCACAAGATACTCTACCAGTTGCTTAACCCACAAAACCCATTTCTTCTTCTTTTTTACTAGTCCTGTGCAAACCCAGAACACATTCACTCCCTCACATAAACCACTCACTGTAGCCCCTCCCTATTTCCTTACACTCAATTACAACACACACATACACAAAACACACACATGCACTACCTTAACACACTCACATGCAGGCAGCACTCCCCGGTCAAGCTCACGTACACACCTGCATACAACTACTTCACATGCTAGAGACACACACACCCACACCCACACCTAGACCTGGCAATTTTTGGACCGTACCCGCGGGTCTACCCGTACCAGTCCAAAAACCCCGGGCACGGGTACGTATATGAGAGACCCGCTAAAATCAGACCCGGACCTGATCTGAACCGTAATTTTCGGGTCGGTCCGGGTCGGATACCAGGTTACCCGGAATTCATGCCTATTTAAAGAAAAAATTTGTGCCCTAGATTCAGTTTTCATCTCTCTTCCCACTTACTCACCTCTCAGACCCTTCTCTCTCACTCTAACGCCGCCCCTTCCTCTCTTCTACTGACGCCACCCCTCTCCCTCGAGATCTACCGCCATCACTTTCTTATCCCTTACTCTAACAACTAACAAGTACACCGCCGACCGCCACCTATATGCGCCGCTTCAGCCTTCTCACAGATCTGCGCCACCTCACAGATCTGCGCCGCCGAGCCGACGCGAGCCACCGCCGATCTGAAGGTCGTATCACCACCGCGGATCTGATGCTCGCCACCGCGGATCTGAAGCTCGCATCGCCACCGCCGTTCGACACGATTCTACGAGAACATGAGATTTCATTTTCATTTTTTATGCATATGTGATGTATCCGTAAGAAATTTAGTTGTTGTAGTTTTTTTTTTTTCGACAGAAGTTGTAGTTATTGTACATAGGATTGTTGGTAGGAAATGGGATTGTATAAATTTAGTTTGCTTTTATTTTGGATTGTGGGTGGAGGAAAAAAGTTGCCCTAACTAGTTGGTATTTAATAGTAATTTAATTCTGTTTATCAAAAAATTAATAATTCAATTGTTTTACCCGCAAGGGTAGGATACGGATCCAGTAAAATTCTACTCAAAAAAACTCGGGTAAATTATACCCGACCCGTTTTTACCCGGACCCGATCGGATTTTACCCGTACCCGGCGGGTATACCCGTTTGCCAGGTCTACCACACATGCTGCACAACTCTTCCCTCTCCACACATAAACATCACGCATACCCACACATTACACATAATTTCTCCCGCATACACACCTGTTAAACACAATACTCACACCTACACACACACTCATGCACACAACACTCAGACACAAACATACACACAAGCACACAACTTCCCCACACCCCACTGCCTCACGGCAGTGGGTTTCTCTCTTCTTCTTTTTCTTATGCTTTTATTTTGTTCTACACACATATATATATTCACAATACACACCCATTGCACCCAATTCCACACACTCACTCCAACCCATCCCCTTCAACCCCACTCATGGCTGAAATTTAACCCATCTTCATCCCTTAGTACAACACACACACACACACACACACACACAAGTTGCAAATTCACGACAAACTTGGTTCCTTTTTCCCACACTCATGCACTACTTTCACGAGCACCTTCTCACGACCATAAATCCACTCACTTTGCACACTTGTCACTCCCGCAGATCCCCCGAAATTTGTAAACCATTAAATAAACAAGAAAGAAAAGACTAAAAACTTACGAGAAAATTAATTTGATCGCCGGAAAAATTTGCTTCTCTTCCCTCTCTCTAAATCTCTCTCTAAAAGTCGTGTAACAGAAGGAGGAAGAGAAAATTTGAGGACGGCTGGTCTCATAATAGCTGTATATATATAAACCCTAAAAGAAAAATTACCAACCCCCCCCCCCCCTTCTCAATTTTTGATAGTTATTCAAAGTTTACCCAAAACATTTTATTATTACAAAAGGGTCCAACGTAATTAGTTATGATAATTTAATGTGGTAGGAAGTTTTTAACGGGTTGTTATATAACGTCAATTCACTAACTGTCGCTAAAAGTTGCTAAATAAAATATCGATGCTAAATAAATAAAATTATCGTTGTTAAAAGTTTCAAAAATATCATTTACGCTATTTGTCACTAAGTACCTCAGTCAATATTACTTATAATTTTTGAAATAATAAATTATTTCAAAAATATTACTTATAATTTTGTCACTTATAGTACTTATAATACACCTCAGTCAATATTACTTATAATACACCTAAAATTATCATTTACGCTATTTGTCACTAAGTACCTCAGTCAATATTACTTATAATTTTTAACTTTAAATTATAACTTATGGTTTCTAAAAATGTTGTCATTAAAGGTTACCGATAAAATTTCACTCATGAAAATCGACGCCAAATCTTGCATATAAAAGTCGTCGCTTAAGAATAAACTAACCGACCAGGCAGTATCAATGTTCAGAGTGTTACAATGTCTCTTCTTCCCTTCAATCTTCATCACTAACACCTATCACCCAAGAACACCAAACCACCACCATCACCAACCACCATGACCATTGATCACTGCCACCACCCCCACCACTGACCAATACCCCCGAACACCGAACTAGAAATATTACCAATGACCATAGCCAATAACCAACGATATGCCACTACCAGTGATCAATACACCTAAGCACCAAACTTGCCAACACAATCAACATCATAGCCGCTGACCACTGCCACCACCACCAATGACCAACAACCTCGAACACCGAACTAGAAATATTACCAATGACCACAGCCAATAACCAACGATATGCCACTACCAGTGATCAATACACCTAAGCACCAAACTTGCCAACACGATCAAACATCATAGCCGCTCACCGCTGCCACCACCACCAATGACCAACAACCTCGAACACCGCCAACCACCATAACCACTGATTTTCACAACCACCACCACCACCACTGACCAACACATCAGAAAACTAAACCCTCTAACATCGATCACCACCACCACACCACAACTTTTTTAAATCCAAATCCACCATCATACTGACCACCATTGTCCCTGCAACAAACACCATTACAAGATTTCATCCATCGCTTAGCGCTAGTATATTCGACCTACACAGGTAAATTCCAAGCCATGCAAACCCCTTCACCTAATCAGACCCCAATCAGACCCAATGAAGCCATAAATTCTCAAGCTCGTGTGTTACTGCCATAACAGTAGTTGGATGATGACATAGGAGATCTATAGGTCATGGTGGGGGAGTTTTCAGTCGTTGAACATAGGAGTTCAGAAGAAGCTCTCAAGTATTAAAAAATGAAAGAAAAGAGAAGAGAGGAAAAATAAAAGAAAAGAAATAAAAGTAAAAATCAATTATGCAAAATTGCTATCAAAACAACCCATTAGTTTTGTAAAAAAAGAAATCAAAGAGGTTTTGGTTTTAGTTTTTTTGAAAACAAAACTGAAACGGGTTTGAAACACACCTTAAGTTCGTTCAACGGCTGTTACATGTATCCTCTGTGTGCCTTCTCACTGGGGCAATTAAGTAATAATGTCAACAAGCTATCTTCTTTCAGCCTTTCTTATCGCCTACCCCGCTGCCATCATTACTAACCATCACAAACACCACCCACTACAACCATCACCACCGACCACCAAACCTACAACTGTCATGTCGAACTAGCAAATCCAACACCACCACAACACTCACCCATTACAATTTTTAATTGCCAAACCACCACAAACAACCACCATCTCCAATTACCAAACCTACAATGACGACATGTGCCCATGGGCTAAAAAGCCATTTGTTGTTGCCAATAAAGCGTCACCATCTAATTATCTTAGGAATATGAAGAAATAGAAAATGCTATATTTGACTCTGTAAATGTAACATGCTGATTAAACATGCAAAAACTCTAGTTTTAAACTCAGGAATAAGATCAGGAATGAATAAAAAAAACTTCGTTAGAGTTTTCTCCTGCTAACTGGGCGAACGATGGTGCGATCTTCTCCTGCTCTGTCCAGGATGGCCTTTGGTTGAGGTGCATCCAGTTGATTAACTTGTAGCTTACCTGCTTCAGTCACCCCTTTTCTCTTCCCCCTCCCCTCGTTTTTTCCTTTTAACTTGTGTTGGGTTTTTTTTCCTTAACATGTCTTCGACTGAGAATTCTTCCAACATGGAAGAACCTTTAGCCTTGGAGCGCAGTGGACACATGGTCTTTGTTCCCCCTGAGCTTTCCTCTGCAAATCAACTACGATGGCAGCGTACCTTGGTGGGCCGTTTTGCGGATGATCGTGTTTTCACTTGCTCCTTTGTCCAAGCCATGGTCGACCAATTTTGGACCCTAACAGGAACAACGGAGGTGGAAGCTGTTGGCGACTACTTCGCCTTCCACTTCTGGCAGACTGTGATTTGGACTGCATTATCTCGCATGGCCCATGGAACATGAATGGTGCCCTGCTCGTCGTAGCCCATTGGCACCATTTCAGTTGCATCCCTCGACTTGACTTTTCCACAGTGAACCTTTGGGTCCGCCTCCATGATATCCCGGCTGAGCTTTTCCTTTATGAAGTCGTTGAACAGCTGTGTGCTCACTTTGGTGAGGTCTTAGAGGTGGATTGGTCAGAACGACGCCGTGTACGGCGTGATTACCTGCGCGTCAAAGTGCGAGTTTCCATCTCGGATCCATTAGTGACCGGAGTCTATATTCCTACAGTTCCTGAACATTGTACATGGATATGGGCCTCATATGAAAAAATCTTTCGTGTTTGTTATAAGTGCGGGGTAATTGGCCATGTCAATGTCGATTGCCCCCTAACACTAGTTCAGGCCTGGCAATTATCTGAAGTTGTTTTAGCCCGATACCCTCCATCACTCTCTGCCCGAATTTACTACCAAGTACACCTCCAGCCTTCGCGCCTTTGCAAGTACAAACTGGAACCGCACAAGCAAAATTCATCTACTGAATGATTGGGCCGGCTTAAATGCCATGGAATTGGATAACATCTCATCTGACACTAATTCGGCAAATGGTGGTTCCCCAGACTCTGTGGACTCGAATTTTGGTTCAAACATTTCGGCGACGAATCCTGTCTCCGGGGAGGGTTCGGGGACCTCGGCAACGACCTTCTACTCATGTGTAGAGAGCCCAGTTTCCCCTGTTCCAGCGCTGCCAGAAATTTCAGTTGGATTGCCAAAAAATTTACCGCCGGCGACTGTGGTTACTCTTCCCGATGCCGCCGGCATCGCTTCACCCGAGGTCCCTCGGTTTCACCGCGCCACCAACACCTGTCTAGTCGCCGCTTCACCTTCCAATCACAGCAACGGCATCTGTCCATTGACTCCTTCGATGGACATACATGCCGTTTCTTTTGTTGCACCAGATCAGCTTGAAGATGTTGTGGGCGGACCTTCTCAGTCACTTGGTGAACAATGGGCCCAATTTATCTTCAGCCCCAAATCTGTAGAACTTAACCTGTCAATAGATGGGCCTTATCCCTCCTTTCCCCCTAGCCTACCGAGTGGTGTGGACTCATCTTGTTCCCTTAAGCCCAGGCCCCCTTCCTCACCTAGGCCTCATACCCCTGACCCCGCGGCCTGCCCTGTTTCTTCTGGTGGGCTGGCCCTAGACCAATACGGCACCAATCTGGCCTCCAGCCTTTCCCAGCTAGCTGTCATGGGCCAGGCCTGTCCCCATACTCCTGCGCCAGCCCTTTTTGAACCCTCTACGGCCCATACACCTGAGTCAGGTTCTCATACTGCCCATCTCTCTCCTGCATTTGTTATGCGTATCCCGCCTGAGACGGAATTACAGCTTGAAGAAGACCCCCCGCTGTAATCATGTCTCGCTGTTGGAGCATATCTCCGGCCCTCCCTACTTCTTTTATCTTCGACAACCTCTGTTGCTTCTCTGGCGTCAAACTCATCAACTACTAGTTTGGGCAAGAGGACTCGCGACTTGGATTCAGATCTCCTTGTGATCCCGCCGGCGGTCAAAAAGACTAAATCTAGTGCCATTCTATACGTTGAAGCAGGCCTAGTAAGTTCTACCAGTTCCTCAGATTCCTCTTCTTCGGGTTCACGGAAGCGAAGTTCTTCACATACTGAGATCCCCTCTGCCTCTTTTTCTTTGAAGAGGACCCGCACCTATTCGACTGAGGCTCTGCCCCGTCCGCTAGGTATGTGTCTGCACCCCCTAATCAATCTTGCAATGTCACATGCCTGGATGATTTTCACTGCTGTTCGCCTTACATATTCTGCTTTGCCTGATTTTACTTTAACTCAACTGTTGGGGTCTGACTTGGGCACGGGCGCGCTTATTCCCTTTCGTAACTTTTTATCCGATCTGAGGGCTTTCGTGATTGGGCCTTTCCAATCACACGATTCCCAATGAAATTTCTCTGTTGGAATTGTAGGGGTTTGGGTCAGCCCGCTACAATTCAGATAGCCCTGTCTTTGATCCATGTACATAATCCGGATATAGTTTTCTTAATGGAAACCCGGATGCCTTTCTGTAAAGTTATGTCATTTTTTCATAAGGAGGGGTTCGTTCATTTTACTAGGCTTGACCCTGCGGGTTTGAGCGGAGGCTTATGGCTTGGTTAGAGATCACCTATGGATTTAACCGTCCTGCGTGTGCACCCTAATTTTATCCTTACCCAGAGCTTTAGTCCTCCGATTTTCTTTGGATTTGTCTATCGTCATCCTCATGTCCAATCTCGTGGTAGCACGTGGGCATTAATTGCCTCTATGCTTGATGAGTGTTGTGGACCGTTATGCCTCAGCAGTGATTTCAACCAAGTCTTAAATCCTAATGAAAAAACCGGCGCCAACGCTCACATCATCCCTGGAGTGCAAAGCTTTCGCGATTTCCTTGAACAGTTTAGTATATCCGACATAGGCTGGGTGGGACCTCTATTCACGTGGGCTCGTGGTTCTCCTGAGCGAGGTTTTGTTTTTGAAAAACTGGATTGAGTTATGGCCTCGCCAAACTGGCTTGTTCTCTACGGCTCAGCCATAGCAACCAACTTGGCTATCCAGCGCTCGAATCATTCGCCCATCCTATGTGACACCTCACCACCAACCCATTTTTTTTCTTGCCCCCATCGTTTTGAGGCTATGTGGCTATCAGATCCCACATGTCATCTGATCATACACCGAATTTGTTCTAATACCCCTGTGGGCTCTCCTTTGTTTCATCTCATGCGTTGCTTGCAAGCTATTTTGACAATGTTGCATAGTTGGAGTCTAAGAGGCTTTGGGAACTTACTCGCCTAGATTAAAGCTGTTAAAGTTTCCCCTTTTGGGTTTCCAAACCTCGGTTGCCACCTCTGAGACCAGCTGAACTTTGGACTTCCAGGCTCGCAACATGTTAGATTTTTTGCTTGCCTGCGAACGTATTTTCTGGGCTCAGCGTTCCAAGATTTCCTGGCTAGACGACGGTGATCGTAATACTAAGCTATTTCACACCTCCACCATTATCAGGCATCGTCGTAATCATATTCACTTCATCACCACCGATCAGGGTTCTGAATTGCATGACGTCTTTGAAATCCGCTCATATTTCCTTTCCTTTTTTAGTAATCTGTATAGTCCCGTCCCCCTATCCCCCCCCCCTCTCTCAGGCGTTGACCTGACTTCCTACCTATCCAGTTTGCCAGTTCTTGCACTCTCTGATGCCCATCGAACCCATCTTTTGCAGCTTTACACCACTGATGAGATTAGGTTAGCTGTTGCCCAGCTGCTGGGCCATTTCAAGTCACCTGGCCCAGACGGTGTTCCCGCGGTCTTATATCAGCAATGCTGGACTTCCTTAGGCCCGTTGGTCATACGAGCTGTCCTTTCATTCCTTTAGTCTGGCCGGATGATCCGTGAAACCAATAGTTCTTTTATCACCCTAGTACCCAAAATTCGGTTCCCGACTGTAGCTTCTGATTTCTGACCCATCGGCTTATGTAACGTCATTTACAAAATTATTTCCTGGGTCCTGGTCAAGCGCCTTAATCCTTTGATGAAAGACCTTATCTCCCCTTACCAAAATGCCTTCGTCCCTGGCCGTTGTATTTCCGACAACATCATGTTGGCCCAGGAACTCACTGATTGTGTCCGTCGGCAGAAAAAGGGAGGGGTCATCTTAGTCACTTTAAAGCTTGACCTAAGTAAGGCGTTTGATCGCTTAAATTGGGATTTTTTGCAATCTGTGCTCTCTCGCCTGGGGTTCCCCAATCATTGGGTCACCTTGCTTCTTCAATGTGTTTCCACAGTCTCATATTCAGTTTCAGTTAATGGTGCACCTACATCTCGTTTTCAGCCTTCCTGTGGCTTACGACAAGGCGACCCGCTTTCCCCTTACCTCTTTATCCTTAGCTCTGAGATTTTATCAGTAGCCCTCCTGGCAGCGGAGCACTGGGGCCAACTCGAAGGCATCAAAGCTGGTAAAACCTCATCGTCTATCACTCACCTCATGTATGCTGATGATCTGTACATTTTCTTACGCCTGAACAAAGATGTCAGTAATCAAATTGGAGTCCTTAGGTCGATCCTCACCTGCTACTGTAATTTTTCGGGCCAAAGTATTAACTGGAGCAAGTTTTCCCTTTGTATCAGCCCTAATGCCTCCAGTTCTACTAAAGAAATTATTGAGCGGGGCTTTGACTTTCATAGCACTCCTTCCTTTGGTAAATATTTGGGCATTAACCTAGATATTCTCTCACAGAAAAAAGACATCTTCCGTAGTCTTGTTAGTCGGGTCCAAGATTGATGTGCACATTGGCTTGGTCTCCTTCTTAATAAGGCTGGGCGCGCTACTCTCATACATTCTGTTCTTTCTTCTATTCTAGTCCACTACATGTCGGTTTATCGTTTTCCTGTGCACACCTGTTTTCAGCTTGATCAAATTTTAGCTCGCTTTTGGTGGTCTGGCGAGGCGAACCGTACGTCAATTCACTGGGTTTCTTGGCCCTCGCTTTGCCTACCTAAAAGTCTCGGTGGGCTTGGTTTTTCAAAATTTTCGGCTCTTTAACCAAGCTTTACTTACCAAACAAGCCTGGAAACTATGGAATCAACCTAGCTCTCTCCTTGCCCGAGTCCTCAAAGGTCGTTATTTCGCTTCCAAAGACTTCCTTGATGTCAGGTCTACTCGAGTTGGGTCTAGGGCATGGGGTAGTTTGTTGGTGGGTCAGCGAACTCTAAAACAGGGCATCCAGTGGCACATTGGGGATGGACGATCTATCTCGGTATGGATGGACTGGTGGTTGCCATCTGTCACTCCTACTTATATGCTAATCCATTGCCGACCCCTTACCTCTCACTTCAAACTCTGTCACCTGTTTCTCCTAAACTCTCGGATTTGGAATGTTCGGTTACTCTTCAGCCTATTCCCCCAGAGCTGGTCGCTCAAATACTTAGCTTGGATCTTAGTCCTAAATTCACTCAAGATGTTAGATTCTGGCCACATGAGCGCGCAAGCAGATTCTTGATTAAGAAATCCTACTACCAGCTAGCCCTCTCCAGCTTGAAGTCCTCAGTACCGACCCTCAACCCGCAGGTTTGGAAGAAACTCTGGTGCCTTCCCATCCCTGAGAAAATCAAATACTTCCTTTGGCAGCTAATACATGAACGTTTGCCTATCATGATTGCCTTACGTAAATGCCACTGCCCAGTATTGGAAGCATGCCCCCTTTGTTCCCTTTATGTTGAAACACATTTCCATATATTCCTGGACTGTGACCGTGTTAAGCTCTTTTTGGCTCACCGACCAAAGTTCTCACTCTTCAGGTTTGAGTTTGGGCTCTGTGAAAGACTGGCTTGTGCACTGGCTCCAGAAGGCCCTTTGCTACCACTCGACCATTCTGATGCGTTTCCTTTGGATTGTGCTTGTGCTTTGGCACATTTGGCTTGGAAGGAATACAGTAGTGTTCAAACACGAAAACTTTATTCCCACTACTTTAGTGACAAAGGCCCGTGCCACTTTCCTTCGTATCCGTTCCACTCATATTTTCTCTACTTGTATCCGAAAAATTCAGCGGCGCGAGTACTGAGCTCTCCATCGCATGGCCCCCAGCCAGTCTACCTGCCTTCTTCCTCTTGAGCATTTCTATCCCCCCTTGCACCCCCTCTTCGCCTTGCCTTCCTGCCCTTATCCCATCCCCTCCTCACCAACCTTCCGTTCTATTTCTATCAAACCTGCTGCGGATGCTCACCAGTTTGGTATTGGTTAGGTCTTGCTCAATTGTTCTTTGGTCCCATTGGGTGCTTGTTCTACGATTTGCACAGCATTAGATTATTTACTAGCTACTGCTGTTCATTTTGCTATTCATTGGGCTCATACTGCTAAACTCCATCATATTATTGTCTTACTTGCCCCCTCTCATATCGTGCATCAGATTCAGAGTAGTCCACCTCCTCCTGGGACTGATGTACATATTCGGTCTGCGATGACTGTTAGCTACAGGAAGATGCACTTAGTGCATATTGCCCTGGGTACTGCCGTTCTCGGTCTGTCGTCAGCTCTCGTTACTTTTGCCTGTCGATTGAGATTAGGTGCTCAGTAGGATTGGCTACTACCTGCAGATCGTCATCCGATCGATGCTTGGGTTGATGTCTACTCACGTGGTGTTTTGTTCCTGTAGTTTATTTTGTAGTCGTCTCTAAACGGTTGGCTTGTAGTCTTGGCTACTTTTACTCTGGTGGTTGGGATTGTCAACCACTTTTACACTCTTTGCACACTTGGTATATATTTTCTACCTTTCATAAAAAAAAAAAACTCAGGAATAGATCCTCTTTGTCACAGGTTATTTTGGCAGCTTATAGCTTAAGACGTGTGTCTGTTGGTAAGTTTCTATATTGTAAGTTATTAGTCCGGGTACAACCCTCCTAAAATCATAATAAGCTACAACCTGTTAGAGTTGTCAATGGGTCGGGCTTGGGCCGGCCCAGCCCGGGCCCATCGGGCCTGCTGTGAAACCGGGCCGGGGCCGGGCCAGTGGGGCTGCAATCCGGGCCGGGCCTGCCGAAGGGAAATCTGGGCCCAGTCCAGGCCTTGGCCCTAGGCCCAATATTTAGGGCCGGGCCCAGGCCCTTTTTTTTTTCTTCTTGTTATTCAATTTTAAATTTCATCTCTAGGCATGTCCAATATTCACAATTTAACGAACCTAATCTTTATCCTTTTATTTCATTATAAGTAATATACATATATATGTATGTATGTATATACATATTTATTTGTTAGCCGTTATATTTTTTATTATATGTTAAACATTTTCATACTCTTCTTGGTGAGCTTTATTAATAAAATCTTAACACATAACAATTATTACTATTTGATCTAGACATAGTGAGACTTTATAGATTTTGGAAACTTCACAAAAGACCAAAATACCGTTAAAAACTATCCATTTATAGTTGTGGGGAGGGTAAGAGTGTAAAAACCCTTAAAAGAGTTGAAAAAATTAAGTTAGACCAAAATACCCCCCAATTTTCAATTTTAAATTTCATCTTTAGGCATGCCAATTTTCACAATTTGACAAATCTATGTTTTATCTTTATATTTCTTTATATGCAATTTACATATATATATATATATATATATGTATGTATGTATAGATATATTTATTTGTCTCTCATTTTATTTTTTTCTATATGTTAAATCTTCTTACTCTTCTTGGTGATCTTTATGACTTTATTAATAAAATCTGAACACATAACAATTATTACTATTTAAGAGAGACTGTTTCTACTATTTGATATTTTACTTCAAACTAATTGGCCGAAAACCCAGGATTGATACATGTTAATTCCCGAGACGATCTTAAGTAATAAGTATAGAAAAATAAATGTGTTCATAGGCCCTCCTCCTTTTATCCGGGTTTGGGACCGGCTGCTTGTAAACAAACAGGCAAAGTTACCTATTTTTTTATATATACGAAAAAATATATATCTTGCTTGTAAAAATTTATTTTATATATATGGAAAAAAAGTATATTTTGTGAAAAAATTTATTCTTAAAACTCTAACAATCAAAATAAGAATGCATGTCTATACCTCAAAACATGTCTATCCAAAATATCAGTAATCAAAGATCAAGAAATCTGCAACGTCAACCAAAAGGATCAAAAGAGGAAAATAAAAACAAATTACCTAATCATCCGGAAGTACTTCAATATCCGAGTCACTGCTCTTCCTATCATCAATCGGTTTATCTTGCTCGCGGTATTTCGCATCAAGATAATCCTTCCAACATACACATAGCTCGAGCGACTCGGGGTTAAGACGACTCCTCCTATCATCCAAAACCCTCCCGCTAGCTGAAAATGCCGACTCAGAAGCAACCGTGGAGGCTTGCACTGGCAGTACATCTCGTGCAATTTGGGATAAAGTTTTATACATGTTTTGATTTTGTTTCCAAAAATTTAACAAATTAAAATTAACCTGTTCTTGCCTTGATAAATAAGAATAATGATCAGTATTTGCATATACACCAATCTCATTAAAAGAGGAAAAAGTATTCGAACCTGCCGAATTAGAAGTACCTTCACCTGGTAGTTGTCTTGCTACTAGATGTTCAAAGCCCTGAAGGTATGGCGCATAATACCTCTCAACAGTGGATGATGATGTAGCTCGCCCGCGCACGTCAGCAGAATTACGATAGAGGTTGAACAAGTCCTCAAACCTCTTGCTCACTTTTGCTGTGAGTGCGGTTGTCTCCTCTGCTGTGTAGCACATTAATTTCGATATCTCTTGTATCGAGGCGTTCACGCCATGCAACTTTAACCTAGGATCTAAATAAGTAGCCACAACAAAAATAACAGGCAATTTCTTCCAATATTTATTAAATTTTTTATCCATCTCTTTTACTATTTGTTGAAAGGGTCCTATATATCTCCATTTTGTTAACATTGTAGCCATCTTGAGAATTTCTATTACAGCGAGAGGAGAGGTGGGATAGTACGTACCAGACAATAAATTGGTAGACGTGTAGAATACCTTTAAAAATTCAGCTAGGTATGTGGCCATCTGCCATTCCTCTTGAGTTGGCAAGCCGGCTGGAAACTGGGTTAGTAGAAAATGCGTATAGACTTCTCGGTATGCCAGAATGTGTAAAAGCATGTGGTATGTAGAGTTCCACCTGTGGACCACATCTGTAACTGTTCTCTTGCGAGGCATATTATATTGAACACACAACGTTTTAAATTATTGTGTTCTCGGACTCGAGCTATTAACATACGCTGTCATACCCCTCATTTTGAGAAGAATATCTCCTGCAGCAGCTAAACCATCTTGAACAATTAAATTAATAATGTGACAAACACAGCGAACATGAAATAATTCACCATTAAGTACAGGTTGAAGCGTGTCCTTTAAAGCTGCAACAGCAGCTTTATTATTAGAAGCATTATCAAAACTAACACTCATAATCTTATCCTTTATTTTAAATGTGGTACATGCTTTTAATATAAGAATAACAATGTTCATTCCATCGTGCGGAAAAGGAAAGTGCTCGAAAGCGATGATTCTCTTGTGCATAACCCAATCTGCATCAATCTAATGAGCGGTCACACAAGAATAACTAACAAAAGTATAAGGAAATTGTCAAATATCAGAAGTAAGACTAACTTTACCGTCAAATTTATCGAAATAATCGATAAGGCGTGCTTTGGCAGCATTGTACTGTCGGAGTGCATCGGATCTAGTTGTGTTTCTATGAACCTTTTTGTACAAAGGTTGAACGTATGTGTTCATATATCTAGAGTGCTTAGGATTATCGACAAAAGAAAATGCTTGTTCATCATGAATAACAAATTCAGCGAGACCGTCTCTTTGCTCTCGCTGATTATAAACAAATAACTTACCGTCAAAAGATAACTGCGTTTGGGTAGGTTCGACGTGGCCTTGTCGAGGTGCATACTGAGGGTAATGCCTGTTAAGATGTCCATTACCACTACCAGACGAAAATAATTTAGCGTAGTACTTACATCGAGCTTTTCGGATGCCGTCCACCGTAACTACATCGAAATGATTCCAACACTCGGCTTTCTTTTTTTTCCCTTTTTGGACTTCTGGCACGTTACCGGAGGCATTGCTCGGCCCTTCTTCATCATGACCAGGCATAGGGTTGAGATTATGCCACGGAGTAGTAGCTTCGCCAACCGAGCTGCGTCCTTGACTATAATGCGGGGGGTCTTCATCAGGCGTGTATTCAAAATCTGGAATGTTTTGATTGAACTCCCAATTGGCTTGGGTATCTATCATACAGCCTGTACTCATTCGTCCAGGAACGAATGGTTGTGTTGGTGCTTGGATTGGTGTTTGTGATGGTCGTGGCGCTGGCGCTTGTGCTGGTGGTGGTGCTTGCGATGATGATGATATTTTTTGTGATGATGATGCACGCCTCATTTTCTTCAATAATCCAGCCATATTTCACGCTAAAAATTGTAAGAGTAACTAAATACACAAGTATAAGAGTAGTAATAAGAAATAACAATTAAAAGAATGAACGAGTAACAAATATTAATCACTGAGGGTAATTCTGATCCAATGTGGAGAGAGTTAGTAATTAAAAAGCATTTAGTAATAGTAATTAATAAATAAAAATTCACTAATTACTAATTACTAGACAAAAGAATTAGAGAGTAACAAATTAATAAGAGTAGTAGTTAGTAATTAGAATTTAGTAAGACTAGTAATTAATAAACAAGAGTACTAATTAGTAAATACTAGTAGTAATTAGCAAGAGTAGTAATTGGAGAGAAAAATAGTAGCAAAGCTTGTAGAAATATAGAATGTTTAGGTAAGAGAGAGTAAGAAGATTGGTGTGAAAAATTAGAGAGAAATTGTGTGAATTTATAGATTTTAGAAACTTCACAAAAGACCAAAATACCCTTACAAACTATCCGTTTATAGTTGTTGGGGAGGGTAAGAGTGTAAAAACCTTTAAAGGAGTTGGAAAAATGAAGTTAGACTAAAATACCCCCCAAAATAACCATTATATTGCTGTTGAGGAGGTAAAAGTGGAATTTTAGAAAAGGGGTGGAAGAAAGGGGGGAAAACCAAAAAATTCAAACCAAGTGGTGGGGCCGAACCGGGCCCGGGCCAAAACCGGGTCAGAACCGGGCCGGCTTCGGGCCGGGCCAAACCCGGGCCGGGCCGGGCTTTTTCCCAGAATTCTTTGGCTTGGTCCAGGCCCTGGCCCCAAGCCCAAATCTGCTGGGCCGTTACTGTTCACATGCCGGGCGGGGCCAGCCCGGGCCAGAACCGGGCCGGGTCGGGCCAGCCCGCGGGCCGCCCGGCCCTTTTGACAACTCTACCTGTAAGTACCTTAAAGGGTGCTTTTTCAGCTTAGGTGATTTAAATTTCAGAATACCTCATGTTCATTACACTTTGTCACTTGTCACGTATTAGTACTTTCTCTTTGTTCTTTGATTTCTCAACATGATTTTACTTTTTTCAACTTATTTGATTTTAGATTTAGATTGTTTAAGTTGTCATTCAATTCAAAATTAAATTTTATTTCTTTCAATTAAGATACATAAAGAATATATTTAAGTATTTTTTGGGTCATCAAACGATGGGAACAAAGTTATTTCAAATATATACAAATAAGTAAACGCTTGCTTGGTATTTTTGTCGATTGACTTTAAGAAATATGTAACATCCCGAACCGTGATCTTGTGTACCTAGTTAATTTATTTTTAAGCAACGACTTTTATACGTAAGATTTAGTGTTGATTTTCATGAGTGAAAAAATTATCGACAACCTTTAGTGACAAAATTTTTGTAAACCATAAGTTATAATTTAAAGATGGAAATTATGAGTGATATGAATTGTGGTACTTAGTGACAATTAGCGTAAACAATTTTAACGATATATTTTTTAACATCGATATTTTTTTTAACAACTTTTAGCGGCGATTTATTCTTAGTATCGGTATACTGATGAGCGACTTTTATCGATAAATAATGAAGTGGGATAGCGTAACAGCCGTTAATAACTCTTAACACGTAATTTATCGTAAACAATTTTATTTTGGACCATTTCAGAATAATTAAAGGTTCGGATAAAATTTTGAGCGACTAATGAAAGCTCAAGGGGGGTTTTCTGTGATTTTCAATTAGGATTTTTATTATATATATACTTGGCTTTTGAGAAAGAACACAGCAGCCGTTCCCATTTTTGTTCCAGCCTTGTTTTGAACCACGGTAGTGAGAGGCCGAAGTTTTCCGACGATCAGGTTGATTTCTCCGGTAAGTCTCCTATAGTTTTCTACTCTATTTTATCTAAAGGGGGAGATCGTGAGGGGTTGTGGTTGGGATAGAACCAGCCGTAACGGAGCTGCGAGTTTAGAGAGAGAGAGAGAGAGAGAGATCATGGCTGCTGTGATTTACAGGGTAAGGGTAAGCTTTAATTTGATATATGTGATTGTTATATATACATGCATATATTTATATAGATGGGTCTCGGTTCTGTGAAGATCTGTGAATGGGGTGACCATGGGTGAGGTTGCCGTGAGAAAAAAAAGGGTAAGCGGCCATGAGAGACAGCGGAAATTAGAGAGAGAAAATGCTTGTGAGGGTGAAGTAGGTTGTATGTATGTGCGTCATAGGTGTGTGTGTTTGAGAGAGAGAGAGAGAGAGAGAGCATCCATGGGGCTGCCATGGTGATTGTAGGTGAAGAGAGGCTGCCGTGGTAATACAACAGGGTATATATGTGTGTGGGCTGATGTGTTTGAGGAGGAGAAGGGGCTGCCAAAACAGCCCCATATACAACTGTGCATGTATGTGTAAATATGGCTGCCGTGAGTGGGGTTTGCTGTGAGTTTTGGGTGTGCCGTGAGAGAGTGATTGTGTGCATGTTTGTAGGTGTAATGAGGGAACAAGAAAGGGCTTCACGACTGCCCTAAGCAGGTGTAGACTACACCTGCTTAGGGCAGCCGTGTAGTGAGTATGTGTGGAATGGTTTTGATGTGTGAAATATGTGTGCATGTTGAGGGGCAGATGGCTTCTCTAAATAAATAGGCTTCACTGCCGTACGTAGGAAGTTGAACTTATGTGTGTGTGTGTGAGAGAGAGGTAGTGGGTATACGTACAGGTGGTGTGTGCGTGAGTTTGAGCAGGCAGTGTGCTGCACTGCTGCCTGCAAGTGTTTGTGCGGGTGTGTTTAGGTGGTGCATGTGTGGCCGTAGAGTTGTCAAAAGGGCCGGGCGGCCCGCGGGCTGGCCCGACCCGGCCCGGGTTGGCCCGGCCCTCTCGGTGAACAGTGACGGCCCAGTACAGTTGGGCTTGGGGCCAGGGCTTGGACCAGGCCAAGGAAATCTGGAAAAAAGCCCGGCCCGGCCCGAAACTGGCCCGGAAAGTTTGAGCTTAATTTTAGTTTAACTTAATTTTTCCAACTCCTTTAAAGGTTTTTACACTCTTACCCTCCCCAACAACTATAAACGGATAGTTTGTAGGGGTATTTTGGTCTTTTGTGAAGTTTCTAAAATCTATAAATTCACACCATTTCTCTCTAATTTTTCACACCAATCTTCTTACTCTCTCTTACCTAAACATTCTATATTTCTACAAGCTTTGCTACTATTTTCCTCTCCAATTACTACTCTTGCTAATTACTACTAGTATTTACTAATTATTACTCTTGTTTACTAATTACTACTCTTGCTAAATTGTAATTACTAACTACTCCTCTTATTAATTTGTTATTCTCTAATTCTTTTGTCTAGTAATTAGTTCTTTTGTCTAGTAATTAGTGAATTTTTATTTATTAATTACTATTACTAAATGCTTTTTAATTACTAACTCTCTCCACATTGGATCAGAATTACCCTCAGTGATTAATATTTGTTACTCGTTCATTCTTTTAATTGTTATTTCTTATTACTACTCTTATACTTGTGTATTTAGTTACTCTTACAAAGTTTAGCGTGAAATATGGCTGGATTATTGAAGAAAATGAGGCGTGCATCGTCATCACGAAAAACATCATCATCATCGCAAGCACCACCACCAGCACAAGCGCCAGCGCCACGGCCATCACAAACACCAATCCAAGCACCAACACAACCATTCGTTCCTGGACGAATGAGTACAGGCTGTATGATAGATACCCAAGCCAATTGGGAGTTCAATCAAAACATTCCAGATTTTGAATACACGCCTGATGAAGACCCCCCGCATTATAGTCAAGGACGCAGCTCGGTTGGCGAAGCTACTACTCCGTGGCATAATCTCAACCCTATGCCTGGTCATGATGAAGAAGGGCCGAGCAATGCCTCCGGTAACGTGCCAGAAGTCCAAAAGGGGAAAAAAAAGAAAGCCGAGTGTTGGAATCATTTCGATGTAGTTACGGTGGACGGCATCCGAAAAGCTCGATGTAAGTACTGCGCTAAATTATTTTCGTCTGGTAGTGGTAATGGACATCTTAACAGGCATTACCCTCAGTGTGCACCTCGACAAGGCCACGTCGAACCTACCCAAACGCAGTTATCTTTTGACGGTAAGTTATTTGTTTATAATCAGCGAGAGCAAAGAGACGGTCTCGCTAAATTTGTTATTCATGATGAACAAGCCTTTTCTTTTGCTGATAATCCTAAGCACTCTAGATATATGAACACATACGTTCAACCTTTGTACAAAAAGGTTCATAGAAACACAACTAGATCCGATGCACTCCGACAGTACAATGCTGCCAAAGCACGCCTTATCGATTATTTCGATAAATTTGACGGTAAAGTTAGTCTTACTTCTGATATTTGGCAATCTCCTTATACTTTTGTTAGTTATTCTTGTGTGACCGCTCATTGGATTGATGCAGATTGGGTTATGCACAAGAGAATCATCGCTTTCGAGCACTTTCCTTTTCCGCACGATGGAATGAACATTGTTATTCTTATATTAAAAGCATGTACCACATTTAAAATAAAGGATAAGATTATGAGTGTTAGTTTTGATAATGCTTCTAATAATAAAGCTGCTGTTGCAGCTTTAAAGGACACGCTTCAACCTGTACTTAATGGTGAATTATTTCATGTTCGCTGTGTTTGTCACATTATTAATTTAATTGTTCAAGATGGTTTAGCTGCTGCAGGAGATATTCTTGTCAAAATGAGGGGTATGACAGCGTATGTTAATAGCTCGAGTTTGAGAACACAACAATTTAAAACGTTGTGTGTTCAATATAATATGCCTCGCAGGAGAGCAGTTACAGATGTGGTCCACAGGTGAAACTCTACATACCACATGCTTTTACACATTCTGGCATACCGAGAAGTCTATACGTATTTTCTACTAACCCAGTTCCCAGCCGGCTTGCCAACTCAAGAGGAATGGCAGATGGTCACATACCTAGCTGAATTTTTAAAGGTATTCTATACGTCTACCAATTTATTGTCTGGTACGTACTATCCCACCTCTCCTCTCGCTGTAATAGAAATTTTCAAGATGGCTACAATGTTAACAAAATGGAGATATATAGGACCCTTTAGGGAAATAGTAAAAGTGATGGATGAAAAGTTTAATAAATATTGGAGTAAACTGCCTGTTATTTTTACTGTGGCTACTTGTTTAGATCCTAGGTTAAAGTTGCATGGCGTGAACGCCTCGATACAAGAGATATCGAAATTAATGTGCTACACAGCAGAGGAGACAACCGCACTCACAGCAAAAGTGAGCAAGAGGTTTGAGGACTTGTTCAACCTCTATCGTAATTCTGCTGATGTGCGCGGGCGAGCTACATCATCATCCACTGTTGAGAGGTATTATGCGCCATACCTTCAGGGCTTTGAACATCTAGTAGCAAGACAACTACCAGGTGAAGGTACTTCTAATTCGGCAGGTTCGTATACTTTTTCCTCTTTTAATGAGATTGGTGTATATGCAAATACTGATCATTATTCTGATTTATCAAGGCAAGAACAGGTTAATTTTAATTTGTTAAATTTTTGGAAACAAAATCAAAACGTGTATAAAACTTTATCCCAAATTGAACGGGATGTACTGCCAGTGCAAGCCTCCACGGTTGCTTCAGAGTCGGTATTTTCAGCCAGCGGGAGGGTTTTGGATGACAGGAGGAGTCATCTTAAGCCCGAGTCGCTCGAGCTATGTGTATGTTGGAAGAATTATCTTGATGCGAAATACCGCGAGCAAGATAAACCGATTGATGATAGGAAGAGCAGTGACTCGGATATTGAAGTACTTCCGGATGATTAGGTAATTTGTTTTTATTTTCCTTCTATTAAGTTTTAGGAATATTTTTTTTCACAAAATATACTTTTTTCCATATATATAAAATAAAGTTTTACAAGCAAGATATATATTTTTTCGTATATATAAAAAAATAGGTAACTTCGCCTGTTTGTTTACAAGCAGCCGGTCCCAAGCCCGGATAAAAGGAGGAGGGCCTATGAACACATTTATTTTTCTATACTTATTACTTAAGATCGTCTCGGGAATTAACATGTATCAATCCCGGGTTTTCGGCCAATTAGTTTGAAGTAAAATATCAAATAGTAGAAACAGTCTCTCTTAAATAGTAATAATTGTTATGTGTTCAGATTTTATTAATAAAGATCACCAAGAAGAGTAAGAAAAGATTTAACATATAGCAAAAAATAAAATGAGAGACAAATAAATATATCTATACATACATACATACATATATATATATGAATATTACATATAATGAAATAAAAGGATAAAAATTAGATTTGTCAAATTTTGAAAATTGGACATGCCTAAAGATGAAATTTAAAATTGAATAACAAGAAAATTTTAAAAAAAAGGGCTCGGGCCGGCCCAAGCCCGGCCCTAGAAATTGGGCCTAGGGCCTGGACTGGGCCTAGCATTTCTCCCCAGTCGGCCCGGCCCGGATTGGCAGCCCCTTGGCCTGGCCCCGGCCCAGCCCCGCTTCAAGCCCGATGGACCCGGGCTGGGCGGCCCAAGCCCGGCCCGTTTGACAACTCTATGTGTGGGTGTGTAGAATGTATATATGTGGGTATTGTTTTGGAGATAATGGAGGGAATGTGGGTGCAAAAAATAATGGTGAGTGTTGTGAGGGAGTGTGTGCTTGTGTGGGTATGAAAAGAGTAAACAGGCTATGCTTGTGTGCTTGTGAGAGGTGATGGTTGTGAAATGGTGAAGGGTGGAAAGAAAAAAAAGGGGGTACAGGTGAAAGAAGAAGAGAAGTACGGATCGGGCATTGGGTTAGCGTTAAGTACGGCGCGAGCATCCAATAGTGTACGGTGATTGTTAGCACGTGAAACTTTATAGTACAGTACGTTAGGCCATACTAGAATTCATGGAAATATTTTATAATTTTCTGAAATCGTATGTATTTTTAATATTTTTTGTAAGTTCAGATTTGTAAAAATTTTTGAAGCCTTTAGACCCATGAAAATATTTTGGAAAAATTATAGTAATGTTTTTATAGTATAAAGAAGTCCCAGATCAAGTTTGGTGATTTTTAGAGTTGATTTGTTATCATTTATGTATCGCGCTGATTTTAGCAAAACGAAGATTTTAAAAATATTTTTAATATCTTTTAAATTCTGATTTCAATTTTTATAATGTTTATAAGTATTCTAAAACTGTTATAAAAAGTGTGGGACTTTATTTTCACCTAGAAACAATTATGGTTGTTTATGGGTTTTTATTGCATTTAAAGAAATTATTTTAATTAAAAAATATTCAAATTTCAGAAATTTTATATTTTGACTTTTTATAATGTTTTAAGCTATGAAAGTTTTTTGTTATAATTTAATATGTGTTTGGAGTATCATTACGTATTAAAGAGTGTATAGGGATTTCAGTTAAGTCAGTCGTGTGCGGGACCGCTTTGAGTTTTGCGATTTCGGAGTTAGAAGGGGGCACATGGTGGGTAGTTGATATTAGGTTTATTTTATTGTAGCATAGATTGTGTTCTAACAAATGGATTGTCAATTTAGGTTTATTCAGAAATTATTGATCGAGGTTTGATAACATTGCTTAGCTTGGATCGAGGTAAGGATTTTCTCTCCAAACCCTACTCGTTATTCTGAACTCAGATGTTCTAATCTCAACTGTTTTGCAAATACTATTGACCTATGGTTTTATTAAATTTCCATGAAAATATTTGGATATGCCCGTGAAACCCTAATTTGAGCCGTTTAGCGATCATTTGAAATTCTGACTCATACTTATCTGTTTATTGACTCAATCATCGTAAGATATTTTCAATTCTATTGATTGTTTCTCAATGTTGACTTGAGTTCGTAATCTGGGAGTTATAAGGATGGTTGTTGGTTGGGTTAAACTAGTACCTAAATGGACTAGTCAGTGTACATATGCATATGTAAAGCGTATCGAGCACTGCCGAGGTGGCTTTGCTACAACATACTACTCATGTTCAATGTTTTTTGTTTATGTTTAATTGCACCTGAAGTGTTTTGAAATGATTATTGATTTAAGGGATTGAGTTGATACTCATCCCTATGTTTATATTGAAATGTTGTGGTTTTATTTGAAAACTCTTTTAAAATTATCATTTGATTGTATATAGAAAATCATTTGAACCGCTTTGTTTCTCCGTTTTAAAAGTTGTTATTTGGTTTAAATGTAAAATCGTCCGAATCGTTTTTGTTGTTTTTAAATCTTTGATCGATCTTATTGGGCTCTCGAAAGCTCACTCCCTTTTTGACTTTCTTTCCACAGGTTGCCTGAGTATGGATTAGAGCGAGTGAAATAGAAAAAGATTAAATTTTTGGTATTGATTGTTAGAACCCCTGCGCGGGTAATGATTATTATTTAAGAATTTTTAGACTTAGATTGATGTATCATTTATGATAGTCTACTGAGAGCATGGTTTGATTAAAGGTTTATCTGCTCTGATGATGACTGTCCATTTGGTTATGAGGTTATCATTGTCTTAGTGTCATCGATCGATTGAGTGTTAATGTTCCGAAAATTTCGGGATGTTACAGAATCTAATTTTGCAAGATTTCATATGTGCTACATAACAACTTAGAGATTAATCTACTTAAACGCATTAATTTAATAATCTACATTCAGACTGTAGAAATAGGACCTAAGTTATGTGACAGGAAGGTACCAGTGATCCTATCTTACCTTAATGGTGTCATATTAACCTAGTTAGCTTATTATCATGCATTTAGAGAAGACCATAATAACACATAAATTAGATATGATAAGAACCTGTGATGAAATAAGGGAAAAGCAAATAAAAGCACATAAAGTTTGGATTGGGATCTAAAGTACGAAATTTGGATAACTTATGTATTCAATAGACAACAGAAATAAAATCCAACGTAGTTCGACATGACTATGGAGGAGTGGTGGTTCCAGCTTTGTACCCAAATATGATATAAATGAGCTCTTAGGGTTTTCGCAAAAGATTTAAATTTGTTACCATTCCAAGAGAATTTGAGTATGAAAAGGTAAGAGATTTGATTAGATAGGCTTTTAGAAAAACAATGTTTAGGAACACCTAACATAAGCACAATACTAAACCACTGGGTTAATCCTAGATTATGCAATCTACATAATTTTTATATTACAAAAAATCGGTCTTGTATCGAAAACCAAAAAAAAAAAGAAAAAGATTCTAGCATGTTAAAAACATGCCGCTATTGCCTTAAATATGATATCTAATTGATTCGACGCCTTCTACAAAGTTATACTTCATGAAAAGATACACGATTTATGTTCTTAACTTGCCCAAATCAAATACTGTATGACAGAGTTAGAGCTGTTTGATCTTCGAATCTGTGGCTAAGTAAGGGAAGTCGGAATTTAGGGTTCTTGGTCCGGAAGGCTTACAAGGTTGAAACATTATGCATTTTTCCTTCTAAAATGAACCCTAAGACCTCAATTTATAAAACTTAAGTGCTTGGCGGCTAAGAAAACTGACTCGGATTAAAAAAAAAAAGAAAAAAAAACCTTAAGTACCCTTGAAACCGCCAGACGTAAGGGTTAGTTATGCAGATAGGTCAACTTTGGGAGTTTGGTTCTCTATTATTCGAAGTATTATTGGGGCCTACTTGATAGAATATAATTCTACTTCAAGTATAGCTTGAGATATTCAAAGAATAAGAAAGATGTGCCTAACAAGTTCCATAATTCTTAATTATAGCAATTAATAGTTAATAAAACTAGGCTCATGTTATGTCCATGAAAAGCTAACTTAAAGACATTTGTAATGATGTAAAGAACATATAATAGTTCTTCAAGATGAGAATATTATAATTTACCACAGAGTGGACTAATGCGTCAGTACACCCGAAATTGACTTCTACCAAGCACAAAAATCCAAGCCAAGCATAAATCGGGACCTAGCATCCGTTTAAACATAATAAATGTTAGAATAATGATGAGTTGATTAAACATGCAGAGTGACCCCAAGATGGATGCGACAATGCAAAAGCGAGGTGTCTATAAAGCCATTCATTGACGAAACTTGCATGCAAGTAAATGTTAATGCAAGTAAAGATGCCAATTTTTGCAATGGACAAACTAGAACAGAGACATGAATAACTAGATCAGACAGGGAAGGCTAGAAAACAAATTGGATAGATCTGATCCATAAACAAAAACAATTGGAATAGAGACTGAGATAACTGGAACAAAGACTGGGCTAAGTTGAACAGAGACTAGAAAGACTGGATCAGAGATAAGGGAGTGGGCGGACCTATATGGAGACTTCCTATGTATCTCTGCAAAAAGGAAGCATGCCAATGTAGTTTGGAGAACAAGCAACTGAAACCAAGAACTGGAAATAAAAGGATAAGAGGTACTCCATTTCTGTTAAGCACATGATCACATCACTCAAAGCAGGTGCAAAAAATGCGTGGAAGCGATTGGTCATCGAGAAACATAGCGAACAAAAGAAAGATAAGTTTTATATGAAGTCAAAGCTACATTGCATGGAACTGGTTGGTCATCAGACAAAGGGTGTATTCCTAGAAGCCAAAGCCAACAACATTTGGAAGCGGTTGGTCACTTAAACACATGAAAAGAGAATATCTAGAGGTTAGAGCCAAACAATGAATGGAAGAGATTGGTTTTTTTAAGGACACTAAAAACTATAATCTATGAGCCAAAGCCAACAACTCATTGAAGCAGTTGGTTGCTTAGACACAAGAATAATGGAACAACTGGGAGCTAAAGCCAAAATGCGAGAAAGTTGATGGTCATCTAGACACACACAAAAAAAAGCATTACTAAAAGTTGAAGCCAGTAATGCATGAAGCAGTTGGTCATCTAAGGACACTAATACATCCCTAAGAGTTAGAGACAACAATGCGTAGAACCGGTTGGGTTCTTAGACACATCGGAATCCTCACAAGGAGTGATGATCTAGAACTCGATATAAGAGGCCACAAGAATTCAAGGGTCACTCAAATCTGGAACCAAATAATGCGCCACGTAGTTGGTCATTCAGTAACGAGCATCTGAACAATTAAACCTTATTTTCTTTTAAATAAGATTATTAAAAAGACAAGGGAAGTGCCACCAACTGTAGCGGCACTGTATGTTAAAATATTGAGGTGAAGTCGGGACCTAAAAGATCGATCCTCAAAACCGTTAAAAGAAATATATGTATTACCACATCCCCAAGGGTTGGGCCTTTCTCAGCGGATTCCATCCACCAACGCAAAGTTTATGGCTGCCATTTATTCATCTTTGCAAAATTTGGAAATCTCTTTCTACCGGGAACTCAAAAATATTTTCACAAGGAGAGATAATATGAAATTGGATAGAAGAATAAGGGGATCACTTAAAGCAAAAGCTAACAATTCACCATGCAATTAGCTGTTGAGTGACGAGAAATTGAGCATTTGAAAAGACACAATTTTTTTTAAAATAAAAATTGAATATGGTACTGGCCTTACACCGTACACGTTCATGGACATAACTGCAGGATGCTTTATTTTCTCCAAAATTTGGCCATTGCGTAAAGAGGATAGAACAACATCTAATAGCTTGAGCCAACTTACTTTGAAAGATGGTTGTTAGATGTCATTGCCACTTGAAAATTTGATTCACAAATTAAAATGGCCTTACATCGTATACATCTATAAGCAAGCAATAAATTTTCATACTTAGAATGAATCGGACATGACAGTGGTATGCAAAACAAAAATAACAAACTTGATAAGGATGGTTTTCAAGAAAAATAAACTACGACATGGATAGGAAAATCTAACGGCCACAAAGTATCATAAAAAGGTCTATAGAGAACCCTAACTAGATTTACAAAAATACAATTTAATTGCTGCAAAGACTCGCTCAAAGCCATCAAAGCAAGCGGATGATCAGAAACTATCAAAACACACAAACATGTAAGTTTATCAAAGCATCCAAGAAAACAAAACCATTAAAAACACACAGCCACGTAAGCAAGAATAATTGTTGAATGGAGAAGCACGCAAAGCACACAAAAATTGGTTGAATATCCTTGTGCTATCACATATTTTTTTAGTGACAATGAAGGCAATATTGTTTCTATTTGCAGTTGGGTGAACGAGGAAGGGATCTGGTCGAGCTCAAAATGACACGGAGAAAGAAAGTTGTATGTGATGTCCACGTGGCGACCTAGTTTGAGGGTTCCATACCCCCAAACATAGATCTGAACACTGAAATTGCTGCACTTGAAGAAGATTGCCTCCATACCCCCATCCTTGAAGGATCAAGCCAACTCCAACTCGTAGCAGGAGAGAATGACAAAAGACAGTAAAGAAGATTGTATGCGATGCCCATGTTCTAACTTGTTCGAGTGCTCTATACCGTCGAATTTAGATCTAAAATGTAGAATGGCTACACCAAAAGAAGATTGCATACATACCCTCATCATAAAGGGATCAAGAAATTTAGAGTTCCAAAAAGGTTCGAGATTGAATGATATCAAACTAGAGAGCATATTTTATGTGATATCACATACCAACCTGATTTGAGGGTTCCAAACTTGTACGCACCCCATTTTTTGTATTTTCGCATCCATCTCGAGTTCATTTTGCATGTATAATCAAATCCTCATCGTCATTACATCATTTAGGATTATATCATGCTATAGTATGTTTGCATTACTATTAGATCGCTATTTATGCTTAGCTTAAATTTTTATGTGGGTAGAAGTCGAGTTAGGGTGCACGTTGTAATGCCCCTGAAAATCAAGGGCTCCGCCGCCCTGAACTCCTGGGTCGTTAACCTACCGGAACACCTCAAACCTGTCAAATCTGTTCACCAACACATACTTTAAAGCATCTGATCCAACACCGATCCAAATTCCTTAAAATACAAGGTTTCAATCACTTTTCAACTTAACTATTAAAACCTGGGTTCTCAATAACCTGATATAATGAATCGACGGTACAGACCCGCGCAAGAGTTATATTACCCAGTAGTGATGGGCTCATCAGAATCTCACACAGACTCTAACCCATTCCCGAACATGTGACAGCTGATCGTCACATTCAGAAGGGAGTCAAACGAAGGGTGAGCTTTTGAGAGCTCAGTAAGGTCGTACACAAAGTAATCTTGGAGGGAGTTACAACAATTCAAAGACAAACAGTTAAGAGATTTCAAACAGTTACGACAGTCTGACAAGAACAGGGAAGAGTTTCACTCAGTCCCTCTTGATAATCTATTCCGACAATGATTCTCAGATATTCTTGAAGTGATCAATGCAGACATAATGCACATAAATTCCGAAGATACTGATCATGGGTGGTAGCGATGCCACACAGGCAAGGCTCAAAAAATGTACACATGCATGATGTACCAGAATACTAATCCATTTAGGTACTAGCATGCATTCCATGCAGAACTCAGACCAGCCTTCTAACGCCCGCCTCAAAACAGAACAGATTCCCATGTCAGTGTACAAAAGACATATATCACAGAATCAAATCATCAGAACATAGTCTACATCACAATATTATAACTTATTACGGATTCACACATGCTCCCAAAATGAACCTCCCTCACGGCGTATGTAAAATTACCAAAACGCTCCTGAGGTGTAAAATTACCAAAATCCCCTCTCGGACTTAAATCACCCAAACGGCCTTCCCGTAGGTAGAATCACCCAAATAACCTTACTATAAGTCAATTTATGCAAAAATACCTTTCTTAGGTCAAATTACCAAAACACCCCCTTCGAGGTGGCAAATTACCAAAATACCCCCCGTTACACTTAAATCATCAAAATGATCTTTTGGTAGGCCAAATCACTAAATATCCTTACCGTATGTAAATTTACTCAAAAATACCCTTTATGGGTAAAATTACCAAAATACCCCCGTGGGTTTCCAGCACCAAAAAAATTCCAAAACATCTTAAAACACTATTTTAAACATCCTCAGGTCATTTTTGGGCTAAAAAGTATTTTAAAAAATTTTCGCCCAAAAATGCCGAACCGGTGTCTGCACCGAGCTCTAAAAGGCCAGTTTCGTGAAAAATACTCATGGGCCTCGGAATGGTACAAAATTTTAGATAATGAATCATATCAGTAAAATAAGGTTTTCATAAAATTTTTAGATTAAAATAACTTGGTTTACTAGGTTAAATAATTTACTAATTTAGTTTAATTGATGCCCTAATTTAGCGCCCTTCGTGGACACCGAAAATTCCTAAACAATTCAAGAGCGTACATCTCGTAAAAATATTATGGTTTGTTTTTTTCACTTTGTCTAGTTTTGATTCTAGATATTTATAAAAAACCATTGAAAAAACTGCCGAATTAATTTTAGCCTTTAGCGACAAAAACAAGTACTGTTCACATCATTCCCACACACTAGTTCACCTAATTTCACACACAGCTATCTTCTTCCTTATTTCTGCCGAAGCATACCTTTTGCCCACTTTCATAGCTACATTACTATATACTTACACACCCAACCAACACTCAAATGCCTCTTAATCACACTTAACACATATACATGACACACACTAACACCAAAAATTCACCATTACACTTACATATATAAACCCGAATACACATTCACCCACTCAAGAACACTCAAGAACACACACCTTCAACCCCATCCCATCCTTCAGCCATACACCCAACTCACTGAATCACCTTGCTTCTGTCAAAACCCACATGATCACCACCTAGTCCATAAATAATTTATACAACCTCCATGAATTTATACCGAATTCATACATATATACACAACTCACACACCCAGTAAAACATGAACAACCCCCTACCCGTATCAACCCACCAAATTTACCTTAACACATACTGATAACACACAGCAAAACACAATTAACAGGTGGAAGGTTACCCTTTTGAAATTCCTCCTGTTCCTTCCTCCTTTTTTTTCCTTTTCACTTGCTTTCTTCCCCGAGTCTGCTCTTTCTTCTCTGTTTTCCATTTCTTTTCTCTGTTTCTCTGTTTGTTCTTCTTTTCTTTTTTCTCTTTTTCTCTTTTTTGTTTATCTCCTTCCTTTTACTTCTTTCTTCACCCAAAATTCTTATCCATCTCTTATTAAATTATTTTTTCCTAGCTTAGTCATTAAGCTAGTAGGAGGTGGCTCTATGTGTGATCATTTTCCCAAAAAATTGACACCTAGTTACAATTTTCACAATTTGAAGAATTGCCCTATATTTTCCAAAATTACAAAAAATGCCCCTAAAATTTCAAAATTTGTATTTTTACCCCGAAATCTTTTAAGCTTCCATAAGCTACGAATACCCGAGCATTGCTGTTACGCCCCAGAAAATCTGAAACTCCATTATTCCGGACCCCTAAGGCGTTAACCTATAATATCACCCAAATCAGAGCACCTGTCATACTTCTGGATTCTTATACAAGATCATGCTAAGTTCTTCCAACAACATAAAGTTCCACAAAAGGAATTTCAGACTTAAGATGTTACAACTCGTACATAAGTCCTTAACAAGCACACTAACTATACAGGCCCACGCAGGGGTCCTATTTACACAAACTAGAGTAGCTGCCCTAAAGGTCTTACCCGAAGCTGACTTTTCTCTCACAAGCTACTGCTGAGGACTACCTGTAGAGCTTTTGAGAGCTTTTGTAGAACGGAACAATTAAAGGTGAGCTTTTGAGAGCTCAGTAAGGTCATTCAAAGTAATCTCGGAGGGAATTATAACAATTCAAAGACAAACAGTTCAGGAATCACAAACAATTGTTCTCAGACATTTTTGAACAATAAATTCAAATACAATGCACATACATTTAGAAGATACTGATCATGGGTAGTAGCAATGCCATACAGACAAGGCTCAGAAAATGTACACATGCATGATGTACCAGAATACTAGTCCATTTAGGTACTAGCCTGCGTTCCACGCAGGATTCAGACCAGCCTTATAACGCCTGCCTCAGAACAGAACAGATTCCCATGTCAGTATATAGAAGACATATACCTCAGAATCAATACACAGATCAATGCTCGATATGCAATAAAAAGTGAGCACTGACAGGAGTTTAATAATTGAATCAGGCTCAACATCAGGGTTTACTTGGCAAGAAAATATCGAAATCAATGCATACTTAGGGTTCAATAACGGCCGTAAGTAACCAAAAGAATAATTTCAGAAGCAAACTGATGGCTTGAGGTTCGGATATAAACACTTACCTGGTTCGCAGCTATGATAACCTACCCGAAACAATCCTTGCTTTAACCTAAACGAAACAGTTCAAATATTAGAATGTAGATTACAACACTGTATTATAACTCACTATTAACTCACGCACAGTCCTAGAACGACCCCCTCACCGGATGTGTAAAATTATCAAAATGCCCCTAGGTAGAAAATTACCAAAATACCCCTCGCATTCCTAAATCACCAAAATAGCGTTTCTATGATTAAACTTGCCAAAATAGTCTTATAGTAGGTGAATGTACTCAAAACTACCTTTTATAAGTAAAATTACCAAAATATCTATTTGGGGTGGCAAATTACTGGGGTTTACGGCACCGGAAAAATCCCAAAAATATTTTAAAACACTATTTTAAGTAGAGATGTCAAAAGGGCCGGGTTGCCCGAGGGCCAGCCCTAAAACGGCCCGGGCTGGCACGCCCTAAGTGGTGAATAGTACGGCCTTGGTCCATAGGGCCAAGAGCTAGGCCAGGCCATGAAAATTTCCAAAAAAGCCCGGCCAGGCCCTAAAAAGGCCCGGGTCATGCCCGGCCCGATTTCTGGCCCTCTTTTCGGCCCTATTCTGGCCAGCCCTTTGGCCCTAAATTTGGCCATTTTGAGTGACTTTTTTTTTCTTTCCCCTTCTTTCTCATGCCTCACACTCTCTCTCTCTACTTGCAATCCTCTTCTGTACTAGTTTCATGGAATTATGAAGAGAAAATATATCTTTGTTTTTCTAGGAACTAGAAACAAAACAATTTAGGCAATAGAAATGGGGAACATAACTCCAGAAAGTACGGGAAAGTTAATAGTAAAAGTGGTCTAATGATGCATGCTTCTAATGAGATACCTAATACTACGTAAAATGCAAAACTAGAGGTATGTTTGAGTGAAATTTTTAGAGATATCATTGGAAAAAGTTTTGTAGCCTTGTAGGTATCCATTGTTGAGTTTAGATAACAAAAAGCAGTGGTATGAAATTAAATTGAATTGTCAAGAGAAAATGCAAAATGTTTGATAAGAGAAAGTAGGAGCAGATGGATTAGATGAAAATGCTTAACTAATCAACTGCTAATCATTCTTGTTTTCCAAAATTACAAGCAGCCGGTCCCAAGCAGTCTATCAAAAAATTTATTTCATGTGTTAATATTTTTTCAATACAAAATAAGAATTTTAAAAAAAAGGCCCGGGCCTAGCCCGGCCCTAAAATTAGGGCCTAGGACTTGGGCTTGGATTTCCCAAATTTGGGCCCGGGCCCGGGCCGATTTCTCAGGCTCGAAGCCCTGTCTGGCCCTCTGGGTCCGGCTTGGGCCCCCCCAAGCCCGACCCTTTGACACCTCTAATTTTAAGTATCTTGAAGTCGTTTATGGGCTAAAAAGTATTTTAGAAAATTTTCACCCGAAAATCCCGAACCGGTGTTCGGACCGAGCGCTTAAAATCCGGTTCGACTAAAAATACCTATCAGCCTCGGAATGATACAAAATTTTATAATATGAATTATATCAATAAACTAAGGTTCTCCTAAAATTTCCAGATTAAAATAACTTGATTTACTTTGCCAAATAATTTGATAATTTTAGTTAATCGATGCTCTAATTGAACGCCCTTCGAGGGCACCAAAATTTCCAAAAAATTTCAGAACGTACGTCTCGTAAAAATATTGGGGGTTACAGTTTTGAACTTTGTCTAATTCTGGCCCTAACCATTTATAAAAAAGTTCATGAATAACTGCCTAAATACAATTACACTTACTATTCAAATTGTCACACACTAAAACACCTTTTGTACACACACTTCTCTTCTTCCTTGTTCTGCCGAGATGTTCTTCCCACACCCACTTCACAACCACACACTACCTCACTTCCAACCCACTTTAAATAATAAAAGACCTCATTACACCATTCTAACTCCCTACAACCTACACTTAAACACTCAATTTAACACATTTACACATCTATAATACACACACCATCAAGAACACACACACCATCAAGAACACACACACACACACACACACACACACACACAGTCACAGACACACACATTACACCTACAAAACAAGCACTAAAACACCCTTATACCTCGAAATTTTCACTGCAACTCCCCATTTCTTCTTATTCATTCCTAACTAACCATATCAACACATAATCTCACAATCCCACCTATATATCCCCATATAATCAGAAACATATATACATAGACACATAATACACACACACACACACACACACACACACACACACCTGTTACACTCACACCTTGAAACACACTGCATAGCTACAATTCTTTACTCCCTTCAAGCCCAAAAATCTATCAAAAGCAACTTACTCATCAAAATTACACAGAACTATAGCCATAATTCCACACCGAGGCATCCAATTCTCAGAAAAATTACCTTCTGCGCAGTACTCACTTCTCAGTTACTAAGAACACACACAAACCCTATATTAACACACTAGAATATGTATACTACAAATTCGAAAGCTTACCCTGGGAAAATAAGCTTGAATTCTCCTCTGTTCTTCCATGTTTTCCCCCTTCCCGAGCTGCCCTGTTCTTCTTCTTTCTTCTGTTTTTCTTTTCTTTTTCTTCTTGTTCTGTTTCTTGGTCAGCTTCTTTCTCTCCTTTTTTTTTATCCGAGGCTCCTTATCCCCAAGAACATTATTACCCTCCTTAATTAGCCTAGCTTAGTCACCTAAGCTAGTATGAGGTGTCAAGCTAAAAGAAGAGCCTATGAATTATTATTTATTTATTAATTTTATTATTATTTTTTATTTCACAATTGACCCCCAACTTTACCTATTTACAAAAAAAATTCCCGCTAGGAGAAATGCTGATATTACAATTGCTTGAAATTATCGCCCATTTATTTTTCGGAGCACCGATGGTTATTTAACTTGCTCCCAAAGTTCAGAATATTACATTCTTCCCCCCTTATAAAAATTTCATCCTCGAAATTTTCTCGCGGATATCTCATCACTTATCACTTCTACGTATCACGCCTTTGATGCACCCCTCAGATAACTGTCTCATAATAGTTAATCTAAGCTATCTCTGACTTTCACACCCAAATTCTTGTCCCACGAATACCCAGACGCAACTGTTTAAATCCAAATCATAACACTAAACTGAAATCCTGTTGGGTGATCACTTCACTCTAACTATTCCAGAACTTCACGAACGATGACCTAACGGGTACAAAACCCACTGAGCAGAACCTACACCGCTTCGAATTTTGCGCATATCAAACAGATTAAGTCAAGCTCTAATACGACAGACTTCCCCTATCTTATGTTGATACTATACCAGAGATTCCATCAGTTGCACAATTTACTTATAACTGTAAGCTCAACTCTAAGATCAAGGCCTACTGAAATACTAAACGATGGTCACACATGACCTGCGGTTTACCAAGGCTAACCTGGGTAGGGTAACCAATTCATGTAAGTACTTACACCTCACAACAGATAGTAAAACGGTAGCCACTAGGCTTTCACTGCACACTCTAATATCTCAAAACAACGAGTCCAAATTATTGCAAAGTTCATCACCGAGAGGCATGCTATCTTAACATATCTATGTACTACATACTTATGGTTCTGTGTATACTTCACATAACGACATAAAACTATAACCGCTATGGTCTCGCTGCGCGCTCTGGTGTCTTAGATCAAATAGGTCTAAACTGTTACCAAAGTCATTACAGCGAGATGTATTATTTTAACACAACATGAAATATGATTTTGCACTCACATGTCTTGCACTTCCACTAAAGCTTAACGCTCTAAATTATCACATCACTTCTGATTCACAGTCATATTATTTACAAAAATTTTATAGCCTTTTCCCTCGATCATCTGTTTCAATTAAATGTTTTAAAACTTTTTTATTCCCAAAAGCAAGTAACATACGGTCTATCATCATGTATTCAGCCCATATCTTAATCTTATAGGGAATCATCGAATAGCTTATCCAAACCTAATCCATGTTCCCAGAATCTATTCTCGCTCACAGATTATCTGAGGCTTAAGAATCTACCTAACCTCATATCTAGGTAGAGGAAACTATGCAATTAATGATAATAATATTCGCAATTAGACAATCAAAACAAAAAAATCTTTAACAAGATCCTGCACATTGGCTCTCGGGGTTCACAACAAAATTCTGTGACATTCCAGAAGAGACGACGGACACAGAAACGATGATATAGATCTGACGAAACAAGGTCAACGCAGTGACACGGAACAATCAAAATTAGAAGGAGTTATTGGTCCTTAATAAGATTCGTAGCTTCCCCATGGCCAGTGGGTGCAAACCTTCATTCTTAGCATTCTTACAATATTTAAAGAACATACTCTATTCAAAATGTATCAGATACTACCCCATCAAGTCCAAATAGATCCAAAAGGACAGATAAATATCCTGAAAAGGAGTAAGACGACTCAGCATGAATGACATCTTCTCTAACGTCTCAGCGTAAGCTGACATTCAATTAATTCGTCCTTGAATTCAATATATAGAAGAATAAATGAGATGACGGAGTAAAAATCCAGATTCCTTCTTGTACCCTTAAACCAAATTTTTAGTCTTAACACCAGTCATTTTCCAAAACACTATTCTTACTCATAAATCAAATCACCAACCTAACTACTACTCATACCTTATAAACTTCCCAGATACGACTAAGGTTTCTCCCATTGGATAGAGTTACCTCTCTACAATCATAAAACCCCATACAGTACATTTTCCAATCTAAAGATTGTTTGGTCAAGTCTTTCTAATACCGGAAAATTCCCTGCTCCATCTTATACAATTTGTTGGAACCTCATCTATCAGGAACCACTAAGCCTTCTGTACCATCTTTACTGCCAGTACTCTGAGTACCGACCATATTGGTACAGTTAACAGATTTCAATGTCACACTTCACGTGTCCAAAGAACAATACGGTTACAAGTCAAAAGCAGACTTCTTAACTCTAAAGGTAGACATCTTAACTTTACCATCATCCTACCCCGCTCTCGTTAACCGGAATACCATTCTACAGATTCGTGTTACCTACACTCGGTGGTTCCGTGCCTACATAATGATATGCCTATACTCTTAATACCACAAGACCAAACTGCCCTGATACCAACTGTAATGCCCCCGAAAATCCGGAGCTCTGCCGCCTTGAACTCCCGGGTTGTTAACCTACCGTGTGACCTTAAATCTGTCAAATATGTTCACTAACACATACTTTAAAGCATCTGATCCTATACCGATCCAAATTCCTTAAAATACAAGGTTTCAATCACTGTTCAAACTTAACTATTAAAACCTAGGTTCTTAATAACCTGATAGAATGAATCGACGGTACAGACCCGCGCAAAAGTCACATTACCCAGTAGTGATGGGCTCAACGGAATCTCACAGACTCTAACTCATTCTCAAAAAAATGAGGTAAGAGAATTTAAGCATGTCAATTAGGTCTTTTATATCAAATTAGAAGCAAGTAAGAGGTGTTAAGTGGAGGTGAAGAGGTGGAAAAGTCAAGCACGACGAGGCTTTAAGCACGAGGTGGCAAGACACGGTTGTGCCACCTAGCAAGCACGACAAGGCTCAAAGCACATGGTGGAAAGACACAGTTGTGCCACCTAGCAAGCATGACAAGGCTGGAAGCATGAGGTGGCAAGACACGGTTGTGCCACCTAGTAAGCACGACAATGCTAACCAAAGTACGACAAGGCTCGAAGCACGACGTGTCACAATGCTAGGTTGACATGTCACAAGCACGAGGTGGCACAATTCTTTGCAAAAAGCAAAACAATTCACAGGCAATCCAGTCAACAACCGGTTACTCCCAGCTGAAGGTTTCACCATTTTTTCGTTTCCAACTCTTCTGAAAATATTTTTGGTCATCCCAAGTGATCATTTAAAGTTTTTAAACATCAAATACTCTTTTCCATTTCTAGCACGTCGTTCACCTTCTTAGAAAATTTACTCAATTCAAGGTGTCTAACATTTAAGCATACATTCAAATATGTTATCATGCATAGTTCATCATAACCATTTTCTCATAAAGTGGTTTATCTAATCATACTTAAATATGAAATCAAAGCATATAAAATGTTGGGTTCTCACACCCTTCACTCCTTAAAAGAATTTGGTCCCCAAATTCATAACTTAAACTTACCAAATAGGTGCAGATAATCTCTCCGCATATCCTCCTCATTTTCCCACGTAGCTTCTTCCACTTCATGATTTTGCCACAAAACTTTAACCAACAGAATGCTTTTATTCCTCAAAACTTTCGCATCAAAAGCTAAAATATGCACCGGCAACTCTTCATATGAGAAATCTAATTGGACTGATATCGGCTCAGGGCTTATCACATGAGATGGGTCAGGGTTATACCTTCGCAACATAGAAACATGAAACACATCATGTACTCCTTCTAAGGATACAAGTAAGGCGACTCAGTATGCCAAATTCCCAACACGATCTAATATTTCATAACGACCAATATATCTCGGTGACAACTTGCCTTTCTTTCCAAATCGCTTTATTCCTTTGAATGGTGACACCTTGAGAAATACAAAATTTCCCACTGAAAATTCCAACTCTCTTCGTCTGTTGTCAGCATAACTTTTCTGTCGGCTTTGAGCAGTCAAAATCTTTTGTCGAATTGGCAGAATTTTTTCAGTGGCCTCTTAAACTATTTGTGGCCCAATTAAACTCCTTTCTCCGACTTCACTCCAACAGATTGGTGAGCGACACTTTCGTCCATATAGAACTTCATATGGTGCCATACCGATACTGGCCTGATAACTATTATTATAAGCAAATTCAATCAATGCCAGATGTTGATCCCAACTTCCTTTGAAATCTATCACACATGCATGAAGCATATCCTCCAATGTTTGAATAGTTCTCTCAAATTGTCCATCAGTCTGAGGATGAAATGCTGTGCTAAATCTCAAATTTGTACCCAATGCACCTTGCAAACTCTTCCAGAAATGAGACGTAAATCTTGGATCTCTATCACTTACAATACTTACTGGTATTCCATGCAATCGAACTATTTCTTGTACATACACTCGGGCTAATTTATCCAATGAGTACGTCTTAAGTACAGGTAGGAAATGAGCAGATTCTGTCAATCTATCCACAATCACCCATACTGAATCATACCCATCATGGGTCCTTGGCAATCCTGTAACAAAATCCATTGTTATATGGTCCCACTTCCATTCGGGTACCAGTAATGGTTCCAATCGACCCGCCGGTCTTTGGTGTTCGGCTTTCACTTGTTGACATACAATACATCTTGAAACGAAGTCAGCTACTTCTCTTTTCATGTTATTCCACCAGTAATTACATTTCAAATCCCGATACATCTTTGTTCCACCTGGGTGCACTGTATACTTTAACTTGTGGGCCTCTTTCAGTATCTCTCCTTTCAACTGTTCATTGTTAGGCTCAACTGTTCATTGTTAGGCACAACTATTCGGTCTTTGTACCGTAAAACACAATTAATATCCATAGAAAATTCAGGTTTAAAGGTTCCATCTTTATCCTTCACTTCTCTCTGCAACTCTAAATTTCTTTCTTGTTCCTCCTGGATTCTCTGTAATAACACTGGTTTCACTTGTAAATTTGCAAGAATAATTCCTGACTCAGTAATAGATAACTCCCATGAACAAGCTTGCTCAATCATCTTCCACTCTTTCACCATTAAGCTAGCAACTTGCACTTTCCTACTTAGTACATCTGCAACAACATTGGCTTTACATGGGTGATACTGAATCGTACAATGATAATCATTGAGTACTTCCATCCACCTTCTCTGTCTCATATTCAAATCTTGCTGAGAAAATAAGTATTTCAAACTCTTATGATCAGTAAAAATTTCAAACTTAGCACCATACAAATAATGCCTCCACTTATGCAATGCAAACATAATCGCTGCTAACTCAAGATCATGTGTTGGATAATTCTGTTCATAAGGCTTCAGCTTTCTCGAAGCATAAGCCACAACTTTTCCATCTTGCATAAAAACACAGCCTAATCCTTCCTTTGAAGCATCACTGTACACCACAAAATTCTTAATTCCACTAGGCAAAGTCAAAATTGGAGCTGTAGTTAATCTCGTTTTTAACTCCTGAAAACTCACCTCACACTTATCGGTCCACTGATATGCCACTTCCTTCCGAGTCAATGTGGACAATGGTGCAGCTATCCTTGAAAAATCTTGTACAAATCGACGATAATATCCTGCCAATCCCAAGAAACTTTTAACTTCTGCTACATTCTTTGACACTTACCAATTCAAAACAGCTTCTATTTTAGACGGGTCAACAGTCACCCCTGCTTCAGACACTATATGACCTAAGAAGGCCACTTGCTTTAACCAAAATTCACATTTGTTAAACTTAGCATACAAGTTCTTATCCTGTAGTACTTGGAGTACAATCCTCAAATGACGCTCATACGCCTATGTACTTTTTGAATAGACCAAAATATCATCGATAAAAACTACTACAAATTGATCTAAAAACTCTTTAAAAATTCGATGCATTAAGTTCATGAAGGCTGCAGGAGCATTCGTCAATCCAAACGGCATGAAAACAAATTCGTAATGTCCATATCTTGTACGGAAAGCCGTCTTTGAAATATCTTCCTATCTTATCCTCAATTGATGGTATCCAGATCTCAAGTCCAACTTAGAAAACAGCACTACCCCTTGTAACTAATCAAACAAATCATCTATGTGCGGTAGTGGATACTTATTTTTTATTGTTACGCTATTCAACTGCCGATAATCCATGCACAACCTCATTGTACCATCTTTCTTTTTAACAAATAAAACTGGGGCTCCCCATGGTGATACACTAGGTCGAATAAACCCCTTATCCAGTAATTCTTGTAACTGTGACTTCAACTCCCTCAATTTAGCCGAAGCCATCCCATACGGTGCTTTTGAAATTGAGGCTGTTCCCGGCAATAATTCTATCACAAATTCTATTTCCCGCTCAACTAGTAATTTTGTGACATCCTTAGGAAATACATCCACAAATTCATTTACTACAGGTATATCTTCTATTTTAACATTTCGTTTCTGCTTATCCACCATATAAGCTAAATATCCCATACAACCTCTAGAGAGTAATTTCTCTGCTCGAATAGCTGAAATAATATTCATATCCCCATCCTTTCTACCTTGGAACTTACATAATTCTCCATCAAATGTAATAAATGTCACGACCTTATGAAAACAATCTAGTGATACCCGATTAGATGACAACCAATCCATCCCCAACAATACATCAAATCCTTTTATAGGCAAAACAATCAAGTCAGCATATATCGTATGCTCACCCATAATCATTGCACAAGATTTATATATCAGATTCACTAGAGTACTTTCTCCTAGAGGAGTGCTAACATCCAACACATATAGTAGCAACTCAGGTTCTTGGGGTAACATGGGCACCATATATGATGAAATGAATGAATGGGTAGAACCAGGATCAAATAGTACTCTAGCAACACATTGGAAAATAGTGAGTGTACCTTCAATAACTCCGCTAGTATCTCGAACCTCCTGAGATTCCAATGCATATGCTCGTCCTTGCACTCTTGGCTTCTCAGCATTCCCTTGCAGATTCCCTCTACCTTGGTTATCTTGAGGCACAATTTGATTTCCAGAATAAGAGCAATTTCTCCCAATATGTCCAGGCTGAGCACACTTGATACACAAACCCATCTATCTACGACATTCATTCTCTATATGTCCAGTCCAATTACAATACGTACATCGCTCTCCAATTCTTGCCTGCTTTGATGGTTGCGTGCTTGATATCTCAGTCTGATTTCTCCTTTTATTATTGTCACCTGGGGATGATGCTGCAAAGCTAGCTTGACTACCAGTATAACCACGCATTTGATTACCTCGACCTTTTCCCTGACCATTTCCATAGAAATTATGATTTGTTCCTTGTAAAGCCCTCTAAAAATTTCCCTGCCAAGTATTCCCTCGGCCCCTTCCACCAGGGTTCACATTCCCACTGTTACGATTTCCCTGTCCACCGTATGACGGTGCTCTAAATGGTTATGTATCAACATTCTTTTGCTCTTCCAAATCATTCTCAATAGCCAATGCTCTATCAACAACTGCCATATAAGTTTGTAACTGCAAAGGGATCAACTTATCCCGAAGATCCTTATTCAGACCTTTAACAAACTTTCTTACTTTTCTTTCTTCGGTATCCACTAGATGCGGACAAAATCTGGCTAAATCAGTAAACTGTGATTCATAAACTGATACCGACATATTTCACTGTTCAAACTTTATAAAATTTACTTCTCTCTTCTCTTGGGTCACCGCTGGAACATACTTATTAGTGAACTCCCTTTTAAAGTTTTCCCAAGTCGACGGGACTCCTTCCCTCTCCCACTTCATAGATAACAATTTCCACCATCTTTCTGACTAGCCTCTAGCATAAAGCTAGTATACACCAATCTCTGAGAATTCGGAATCCTAGCAGTATCAAGAATTTTCTCCGCTATAGCCAACCATTCCTCGGCTAAGGTTGGATCAGGCTTCCCAAAGAATGGATTCTTTATCAGTTTAACAAACCTCTCAAGGGTAAGACCCTCATCTCCCAACATCTGAGCAGTATTCAACATCTCCTGGGGTTGCTCAACTTGTTGAGCACCTCTAACATTGCCTTCATTCGCTACTTCTTGCACATTTGTATCTAAAGGGGGATTTTCACCCATTTGTCTCATTTCATCTACAACTTGCTGGAGTATCTGACAAGCCTCTAGTAATCCACTATTAGTCACATGATTATTATTTCCAGTGGAGTGCTCTTCTAAATTTACCTGTGGGTTGTGCCCATCTTGACCTTCAGCATTAAACTCAGGATTATTCATTCTTTGAGTTCCTTCATCAGCCATTTCTCTATTGTTTCCATGATTTCGCGCTCCGCGCTCTCGCTCCGTTATAGACCTACACACAAAACTCTGCATAAGTACCCCCATATAATATACAATATTCAATAATCTCTAACCACACAAGGCCTTAGGATCTTATCCCAGCCTTTAACTACGCTCTGATACCACAACTGTAACGCCCCAACTTAGGGTTATCTCAACCCAACTGGAGCATTACAACACATCAGCTAATCACATCATACTGATAATACAACTCATTCTAACTCACTTGGTAATCAAACCATATTATACAAAATTAAAGAGTTTACTATTACAAAACACACATAGTAAGCTCTCTGCCAGATCTCAAAGTTGACATATTGTACTACGTAAGTACAACTTAATTCACAAATGTACAAGTGACCCATTGCCCGTCTTCTCACTGTGCCTCACACCTTCTCCTTGCCTTTCGAGGGACCGACTCCTTGATCTAAAATGTTATTATGGGTAAAAACCCGTCAGCGCACTGGCTCAGTAAGATAATGAAAGACATTTAATGTAACTTTAAACTCAAGAATACTGATAATGCATGCTATTGTAATTCAATCACATTAAGCAGTTCTATATATGCACATAACACATATCACATGGTCACACTTAGTTGAGCATTACAAGAGTTTACCATTCCCAAATTCAATCCCACCAATAGACCACCCTTATGTCACCACACCCGGGATATAAGATCACAACCTTTGCCTCGGCCAAAGGCAAAGTAACCGAAAACAATTGAATACCGATACTGCCTCGGGTAACAGTAGGAGATACAACTGTTCGGCTCATACGGTGCACCGCTACTCAAACACAATCAAATCAACCCCTAATCATTTGAATGAGGTGGCATAATAATCATCAACAATATATCAACCATCCCTTACAATGAAAGTATGTAACATCATCTTCATAACATCTTGAACATGTAACATAATCATTTATATTCCACAATTGAGCTTCAATATAGAGTTTAACAAACATGTCCAAAACCATATTTTAACCATGTCTAATTTGACATAATTCCATAATTCACACATACCATAACCTATTTCACGTCTTCCATAACCTCCAATATGTTAAACATGAATAGATTCACTTATTAACAAGTCGCTAACAAGTATTTAAAGGTTTGACAAAGAATTCATACTAAAAGAGTTACGCTAACATAGCATATATCCATATTCATGTCTTAAAAGTCCATTAAAAAGCTTTAACTATCTTACCTTAAAGAAGAGATGAAAGAACCAAATTTTCAGATTTGAAACACCTTCAAAATACTCCTCAAGACACGTTCAAAACACTGTTTGAAGCTCATAGAAACTTTCCAAATCAACTGCTTGAGGTTCCCTTTAAAAAACAAGCCTTAATTCTAGATTTTGGGAGGTTTTTGGTTGCTTTTCTTGCACTTTTCTCTTAAGAAATGAGGTAAGAGAATTTAAGCATGTCAATTGGGTCTTTTATATCAAATTAGAAGCAAGTAGGAGGTGTTAAGTGGAGGTGAAGAGGTGGAAAAGTCAAGCACGACGAGGCTTTAAGCACGAGGTGGCAAGACACGGTTGTGCCACCTAGCAAGCACGACAAGGCTCAAAGCACATGGTGGCAAGACACAGTTGTGCCACCTAGCAAGCATGACAAGGCTGGAAGCATGAGGTGGCAAGACACGGTTGTGCCACCTAGTAAGCACGACAATGCTAACCAAAGTACGACAAGGCTCGAAGCACGACGTGTCACAATGCTAGGTTGACACGTCACATGCACGAGGTGGCACAATTCTTTGCAAAAACCAAAACAATTCACAGGCAATCCAGTTAACAACCGGTTACTCCCAGCTGAAGGTTTCTCCATTTTTCGTTTCCAAGTCTTCTGAAAATATTTTTGGTCATCCCAAGTGATCATTTAAAGTTTCTAAACATCAAATACTCTTTTCCATTTCTAGCACGTCGTTCACCTTCTTAGAAAATTTACTCAATTCAAGGTGTCTAACATTTAAGCATACATTCAAATATGTTATCATGCATAGTTCATCATAACCATTTTCTCATAAAGTGGTTTATCTAGTCATACTTAAATATGAAATCAAAGCATATAAAATGTTGGGTTCTCACACTCGATCACTTAGATAAATCCAATATGGAGTAACTACATCATCTCTTCCTTGACCTTGAGAGACCACTCCGGTCTTAACTTACGGAGTTTCTGCTTGACAGGCTTGGCTTCGGGTAGGATAGGTAAGTTGTGTTCTAAGATCGATGGATCTATACCGGGCATGTCACCATATAACTAAGCAAATACATCGATAAATTCCCTAAGGAGCGCATTGATCAATTCTCTTTATCGCTCATATAGACTAGCCCCTATTTTGATTTCTTTTACATTTTTGGAGGAGCCTATGTTAACTTTGACTGTTTCCTCGGCAACTAGATTCCCGATTTTCAATTTCTTTCGTCATTTTTTTTAAAAAAATATTTTTCTCGTCTAAGTCAATTAGGTGTGACTCATCATTAACCGAGTTGATTAATTCATCATGACCTATATCAACAATCAAAGGGTAATCAAAATTAATCATATTTTCAATTAAGTATGGAAATACATAGTAGGTAAGCAGATTTAAATTGGCTAAGGTGACATAAGCATCCAAGTCTTTCGACTCCAGAGCATCTTTGGCACCAAGACTTCCCCTTCAGTGACCTCTCCCACAGTCAGTGGTCTGTACTCGATCATCCTATTCTACGCTCGCCGTGTGCTAGAGTACTTAGGCATGTAGGGTCTACGATCCACTTTTCAGATAAGTACTGCGATAAACATATCACCTCCATCAAATCCATCCAATTTGAGACTCATTTGGTACCCGACCTGGTCTATATTGGTAGTTCTTCATCTTTGACCCACTTGTAGTAGAATATCTCTCATCCTTAAATCTGCTTCCTGGTCTCAACATCGTAAACCGGTTATGGAAATCTATAGAAGGGCATGTTCTCTCCTTTCTTTGATAAAGTGTACATTCATAGTAAAGATTTTGATCATGCTCTTGCGCTTCTCGCTTTCCGTATCCTTCTTGGCCTGGACGAGCTTCCGGATAGCTTCTTTCTTCTCCTTTTTAATCGGCTTATATCTTAAACCGAACTGGTCTTTCTTGTTCTCCGCTCTAGGAAGCTGGGAATTTCTTGATAGTTTTGGCCTAAGCCTTTTCCAGGGAAGTAGTTGAATTTCCTCAACATGGGGAGCATAGTCATACTATTGTATGGGGCAAAGGTAAATAAGTTTTCACCTTGACAAACTTTCCCATACTCGAGACACTGAACCAGGTAATCCATCCTGAATCCACTAAGCTGAATATCCAAAATCCAAAGAATCATGGGGCACTTGTACACTGTCTTTCTCCACTTGTCCAATCTGAGACAGCTGTGAATCTCCCATTATGGTGAAGACATCATCATTTAGCACAAACTTGACCTTCTGGTGCAACGTAGAGGGGATTGCACCCACAGAGTGTATCCAAGGCTTGCCCAACACTTGAAATTCAACATCAAAGGTAGCAGTATCCACAGTCATCGGGAGCTTCACTATACTAATCACCTCCCTTCACGTGCTCGGACGGCTTGGTTAGAAGGGCTGAATTCTAATTGGTCAATGACGAGGCTTCAACAGTGTGTAGGGGTAGACATTTAGAGTAGTACCATTGTCTATGAGGATTAATAGAACCCTCTTATCAAGTGCTCGCATAGTGATATGGAGTGGGTCATTGTGGCTTGGTCCTGATTTGGGCAGATCTGACTTGGAAAAGGTGAGGACATTTCCATAATCTATATCCCCTAGCACTTGGGACAAGTCTTCTGGCTGGGTCTGGATTGTTATCTAGGTTTTCTTTGATTGTCTGAGGACTTTGTCATCAGAAGGGTATTGGGAAAAGAAGAGGTCAAAAGTGGCTGGCTGGGGCGGGGTTTAGTACACTCAGTCAAATCAGGTTAGGTGGGATACCTCGGTACTGGGTCAGAACATAAATCAGGTTTCTTCATCACACTTTTCTTCAACAGTGAAGTCCTTGCCTTCCATCGACTCTCCCCAAGTAATCGCGTCACAAAATTACGGTAGAAAATCATATGCGGACACTAACTTTCAAGCTGGCTGGCTAGAACAATGAGAGCGGTCGGATCATGACTGGCTATCTATCATCAATGCAATTAATACTATAAGGCGACAAGGGCTCTTTTCGGACGTTTGGCCTAATAGGAGGAGAAACTTCACCCTTGTCAATGAGATCTTGTAGGGTGTGTCGTAGAGCGATGCATCTATCTGTGAAGTGACCCTTTCCTTGGTGATAATCGTAAAAGGCTTGTACATCATATCCTTCGGGTATCACCGCTGGTGTAGGGGTAGGCGGTAGCTGAGATATCATTCCCCTCCTCAACAACTTTTCAAGGACTTTGGGGGTGTGGTTCATTCAATGATGTGAACTTCCTTTTAGGCTCTATAGTCGCTTCTCATGTCACTGTCCGAGGTGTTTGCACGGTGTCGACATTGTTGGCTACTTCTGGTTTAGGCTGGACACTAGAAATTCTTTGGTTGGCTCGGTATACCCCTAATGGCTTTACACACATGAGATGGTTCCCTTGTTGATGACATCTTCTATCTATATGAGGGACCCCATAAGAGCTTTGAATGATGTATGATAGTGGCCAAAGATATAATTGGGGTAGACTGGAAGCAGGTTGCTCCTGACAATGTTCACTTGCTCTTCTTCTGTCGGATGATTCACCATTTGAGCAACCTTATTCCTCCACCTCATGATGAAGGCTGAAATCGACTCTCTCGGCTCTTCCTTCGTGGTTTCTAGATCCTTCCAGGTGATATCTAGGTCGGCATTGTAGTGGTACTATTCTATAAACTCTCTTACAACATCTTCCTAAGTACGGACTTAGGCTTCATCCAAAGTAAGGAACCAATGAGAGAAGGCTCCAATGAAGGTACGGTGGAACAACTGTATCAATTGATTCTGATTTACCCCATATGGAGCCAACGCTCGCATGTCCATCTTTACATGGATCTTGGGATCTGTGGTCCCGTCAAACTTATCCATCTCCAACATCTTGAACATGAGGGATAGTCGATCCGTCGGGGTTCATGGTTAAGGCACTGATTAGGTCTAGAGGGTCATTGGCTCTCCTCATTCTAGTAATTTGGGACTCGAGTGCAGGAAATTTGTCTTTCCATTTTCGGTACGGTAAGGGGTTTAGTCTCTTCTTCCTCGGACGCATACATCGAATCAAAATTCAGACGTTTCCTTTTATCATCCTTTTTTCCCTTCTTCTCCTGGTTCTCTCATACCTCTCTCCTCTTGAGGTTATCCAATTCCTTGGCAGTTCAGGATTGTGAAACCATTTTGATGATCCTTCTGAAATTCATTAATGATACAGGCCAAATCGAAGATCTAGGAGAATTCCTCAGCCATAGTAGTATGCGAGAGCTTTCCAAATGAATCTTGATACCAACCATGCTTACCCTTAACTATATAGGGAAAGACGTCAAAAATTTAATTATATATACCACTAATATCGAGCTGGCTAGCTCATACCCTAATAGGGGTGAAGGAAATTTTTCTGGTTTTGTGGGAGTTTATCGAATTTTTAAAATGAGGACTGACTAACCGTCCAGTTATTCACCTGGAAAACCGACAGGTCTGTCAATGAGGGTTAGGGTAATTTTCTAAGGATCTTTCTGAGATTTTTTTTTGAGGGTGAGGGTTCTGACTAACAGTCCGGTCATCCTGATGGATACTCGGCTTGTTGGTTAATGAGGTTAGGGTTTATTTCTGGGAATTTTCTGCAGGATGATGTCTCTGACTAATCGTCTGGTTATCCTGGTGGATAACTGGCCGGTTGCTCAATGGGATTAGGTTTGTCTGTGGGAATTTTTTTGGAATTTTTTTGGAGGATGAGGGCTCTGACTAACGCTCCAGTTATCCTGATGGATAACCGGCTGGTTGATCAATGGGTTAGATCAGGATATGAACTAGCCAGTTTTGAAATTTTATAAGTAATGCACATATTGACTAACTATCCAGTTGGGAGCGCGGATAACCAGCCAGTTAGTCAGAGTCTCCCATTTTTTTTGTAAAATTACAAGTTTTAGCTTATAAAATGGTGGTTTTCCTGCCAACATACCATAGGCCAATATAGGTATTCTTCCAACAAAGGGCAGAACACTGAATCGTCTAGGTGTATAGGTTTTTCTTTATAACACCAGCGTAAAGGTCACCTAATCGATTCGACTGTACCATATACCTCATGCCCATAACTAGGAAGTTAATAATGGACGATTGCCAATGTTTATACAAGTCGTTTGATATACCAAGAAACCAGGAGGAATCTCTAGTACTAGACCATGGAGTTGAGAGCTTAATCAAAAGTTCGCCTTGCAACTAGGAGGACCAATGGCTTCATCAAAAGTTCGAATGGGTGGGTTAGAGTTAGACGTACGTGTGTGTGAGGTATGAAAATAAAAGTGCAAGTACCACAGTTATGTATATACCACATAATACAAAGAAAATACAAAAAGTCCAAAAATCAAGAAAACTTTTTAAGACTAGTTCTCTTAGGTTTTATTCGCGAGCAGAATCGCCACTGTGGCGCATTGCCTTGAAAAAAATTCCCAGAAAAGAAGATTTTTATGGAGTAACCATCTTATTTAATTTAAACTAGATAAAATAAGAAAAACCCTAAAATGACTCCACATGTGTCCAAAGGGACGAGTCATCTTAACGAAACCAAGAATGAGGTCCGAGGACTAAGTTACACAACAGGAAGGTGCTAGGCATCTGTCGTGCCCTTTTCGTATCTTCTTCATTTTCCAATATGTTAACCCTACGGTTATTTAACCTAGGATTATATTTGGTTTTGATGATAACTGACATTGATGATTATGCTGTCTAACATGCAGTGAGTTGATGAAGCAATATGAACAATTTCATACTCATGCAAACGGATTATTAGACGAGCAACACGGTCAAAGACTCTCAACGGAACGCATCAAAGAGAAAATTCGTCGATTGAAGTTTTCATGCTTTTATTTCCGTCTTTGTAAACTAGACATAGAGAGATGATCGTTGCGATGACTGTATACCTAGAACTTGCCCATAGGTTTTCCTTGCATGCATAAAAGTTTTTCATGCTTTAAAAACAAGGAAACTGTATTTTCAGGAATGCAGTCGACTGCATTGGAATGCAGTCAACTGCAAGTTGGGCAGTGAGGTATTACAGTCGACTGCATTGGAATGCAGTCGACTGTAATACTTCCAGTAGCCTATTACAGTCGACTGTAATGGATTACAGTCGACTGCAAGTTAGAAATTTGAATTTCCAACGGCTACTTTTGGGTTACAGTCGACTGCAATGGTGCATTGTAGTCGACTGCATTTACCGTTTGGCGCATTTAATGCCCTACCTAACCCCAAACGGTCATATTTATTCCCACCTCTATAAATACTCATCTTGGGCATAGTTTTCATTCATCAATTGCATTCAAAGCTCTCCTATCTTTCATATTCTCAAAGATCAAAGCAATTGTTCAAATCTCTCTTGTTTTCATTGATTTCTCATCCATTTCAAGAGAGCATTTATTGTGAGCTTACATTAGAGAGAGATACACTTTCATAAGTCATCATACACTCATCTCTCTTGTTCTAGTACTTCAACTTGTACTCATCTAATTATTAAGAGTGAAATCTTGTACACATTTCTTCATTGAAATGTTCTTGTATCAAAGCTTGGGGTTGTCAAGCTTTGGAGCTTTGGGTTTGTCAAAGCTTGTTCTTGATGTGGGCATAGCATCAAGGGATTGTAAAAGGTTCGATCTTGACCCGTAAGGAAGATCATACTAGTGGATTCTAGGACCTTTCAGGGGACTTCCTTGAAGGGGTGGACGTAGGCTTGTGGGTATATCAAGCCGAACCATTTAATTCTCCTTGTCAAGTATCTCTAAACCCTTCTCTATTTACTTTATTGTTTTACATTTGTGTTGAGATTGGTTGTTGGTTTATTTGAGTTATTGAGAATAAGGTTTGTTGGTTGTTAATTTTTAAAGTAGTCTTAAAACCCTATTCACCCCCCTCTAGGGTTATTTTATTAGTTTTAAGTGGTATCAGAGCCTCGGCTCTTGTTATATTGGGTAATGCCAAGAGAGTTAATCAATCATGGCTTACGTTGGGGGTATGGAGGGTAGTTCTACCACTAGGCCTCCATTGTTTAATGGGACCAATTATAGTGTGTGGAAAGTTAAGATGAAAATGTACTTAGAATCTCAAGACTATGAGATGTGGGATATTGTTGAGAATGGCCCATTCGTTCCGATAAAGGTGGTTGATAAGGTTGAAGAGCCTAAATCAAAATCGGAGTATAGTGATCATGACAAGAAGATGATTTGTATGAATGCTAGAGCAAAAAATTGTCTTGTATGTGCTTTAGACACTAATGAACTCAATAGAGTCATTATGTGTAATTCCGCTAAGAGTATTTGGGATACTCTTCAAGTCACTCATGAAGGGACTTCTCTTCTTAGAGATTCCAAGATGAACTTATTGTTTAGAGATTATGAGTTATTCCATATGCTTTCAACTGAATCTATTACGGATATGAATACTCGTTTTATTAACATTGTGAACCCTTTGAAGCAATTGGGTAAGGAATTCACTAATGGTGATCTAGTAAGAAAAGTGATTAGGTCCTTACCAAGAGCTTGGGATGCAAAGATCACCGCCATCCAAGAATCAAAGAATCTCAACATCTTTCCTCTTGACGAATTGAGGTGCTCACTCATGACGTAGGAAATGTAACTCAAGACCTTTGATCAAGAGGACGTCAAGAAGAAGCCTACATTAATTGCTCTTAAAGCTTCATCTTCAAACCTTGAGTCAAGTGATGATGATGAAGAATTTGATGAAGAGGATATTACATTGGTTGCAAAGAACTTCAAGAAGTTCTTAAGATTTAGAAGAAATTATGGGAAAAGACAACAAAATGCTAGCAACGAAGAGAAGCTTTGCTACAAATGCCACAAGCCGGGACACATGAAGATGGATTGTCCTATCTACAAAAGGGAGAAGAAGGAAATAAGAGATGTATGTGAGAGAGCTAAAACAAGACAATTCTCTAAGAAAGAGAACAAGGAGAAAGAAAGAGCAATGAATGCCGAACATACTTCAACATGGAGTGATTTTGATTCAAGTGATGAAGAGAATGATCAAGCAAATGTATGCTTCATGGCAAATGATGAGGTAAGCTCTTCTTCCGGTAGTGATAGTGATAATGAAAGCTTTGAAGATGCTTATGATAGCTTATATGAGGAGTCTAAGAAAATTTTCAAGAAAAATATTATTTTGTCTAAGAAATACCTTGAAGCTAATAAGCAAATTGAGAAGTTGATAATGGAAAATGATAAGTTGCATGCCAAGAATGAATGCATGTCTAGCCATTTATATGTAGAGCATGTGAATAACGATTTGGTTGAATTACTTGTTAACACTCCTAGCTCAAAACAAATCTCTTCCAAAACTTTGGTTTTAGAAAAACAAAATGAAGATTTAAAAATTGAGATTTGTGATTTGAGAAAATGTCTTGAAAAATTTGTTGATGGTCAAAACAATTTGGATGTCATGCTTGGACGCCAAAGAATTGACCTAAACAAAGGTGGTCTTGGATTAGATCCCATGGCCATGCCTCCTAAAGTTTTGCACAAATAAGCTAGGTTGAATATTCTTACAAAACGACCAAAGAACTATTGCACACCTTTTACACATTGTGGTTGGTGCAACAAGAAAGGGCATACGACTAATCATTGTCCTTGTAGAATTGTTTTTGTTAGAGGTAGAAAGAAAATGTGGATTGTGAAAGGTCAAGAATACAAATGCAAGACTAACATCCAAGGACCCAAGAAAATTTGGGTACCAAAAGTCACTACTTGATTTGTGTTTATAGGTATGTCTCAAAGCAAAATCTAGTAGCAAGAAGTGGATTCTTGATAGTGGATGCTCAAGACATATGACCGGCAACATATCTCTTTTCACCTCGATTGATCTCAAAGAAGGAGGAAATGTGACCTTTGGTGACAATTCTCAAGGAAAAATCAAAGGTAAAGGAACTATTGGTAAGGAACCACATTCAATTGAGAATGTGTTATATGTTGAAGGATTGAAGCATAACTTGCTTAGTATTAGTCAATTTAGTGATAAAGGTTTTAAAGTTATCTTTGAGGCTTCTCAATGCACTATACTATCCTTGAAGAACAATGAAACTATTTTGGTTGGTAGTAGAGATAATAATGTTTACTCCATTCAATTAAATGATTTAGCTAACCAAGATGTCAAGTGTCTTAGTGCTATTAGTGAAACATCTTGGCTTTGGCATCGAAGACTTGGTCACATGCACATGGAGCATTTGAAGGATATTTCAAGCAAAGAACTTGTGAGGGGTCTCCCGAAGATCAAGTTTGAGAAAGATAAAGTATGTGATGCTTGTCAAATGGGTAAGCAAAAGAAAGTCTCTCACAAACCGAAGAAAATGGTATCTACTTCTAGACCCTTGCAATTACTTCATATGGATTTGTTTGGACCAATCCCTACTACTAGTCTTGGTGGTAAATCATATTGTTTTGTTATTGTTGATGACTATTCTCGCTATACTTGGACTTTCTTTTTGGCTACCAAAGATGAATCTTTAAATGTGTTCACTTCATTTGCAAAACGTGTTCAAAATCAAAAAGGTTATTTGATTACCAACATTCGAAGTGATCATGGTAGAAAATTTGAAAATTCAAAAATAGGAGCCTTGTGTGATGACTTTGGGATATCACATAATTTTTCGGCTCCTAGAACTCCTCAACAAAATGGTGTTGCCGAAAGAAAGAATAGGTTTTTGCAAGAAGCGGCAAGAACAATGCTTAACGAATATGGTTTACCAAAATACTTTTGGGCGGAGGCGGTCAATTGTGCTTGTTTTGTTCTTAATAGAGTTATCTTGCGAAATTTTTTGTTAAAAACCCCTTATGAGCTTTTTAATGATAAGAAATCTAAGGTGAGCTTTTTTAGAGTCTTTGGTTGCAAATGCTTTGTTTTAAATACCAAGGATCACCTTAGCAAATTTGATTCCAAAACCTTTGAGGGTATTTTTCTTGGTTACTCTAATAATAGTATGGCATATAGAGTTTATAATAAAAGTACTTTGGTTGTTGAAGAATCCATTAATGTTACTTTTGATGAGACTAATCATTTTCTTCGGAGGACTAACATTGTTAATGTAGATGACATTGACAATGACTTGAGAACTTTGGACATAAGTGAAACACTACAAGACAACCCCAAAGAAATTGATCTAGGGGAGCAACAATCAAGTTCTCAAGGGGGAAACGAGGAAGCAATCAATGATGCTTCAAACTTGGACAACTCTCAAGAATTACCAAAAGATTGGACTTACAAAAATGATCATCCAAGCGATCAAATCTTAGGTAATCCTTTGAGTGGGGTATGAACTCGACGCTCTCTTCAACAACATGTTAATATAGCGTTTCTTTCCCAAATTGAACCAAAGAATTTTTCCGAAGCTCTACATCATGAATCTTGGATGCTTGCTATGCAAGAAGAGCTAGTTCAATTCGAAAGAAATCAAGTTTGGACCCTTGTGCCTAAACCTCAAAACTTTAGGATTATAGGCACAAAATGGATTTATAGAACAAACTTGATGAATCCGGAGTCGTGGTTAAAAACAAGGCTAGATTAGTGGCCCAAGGTTATAACCAAGAGGAAGGAATTGATTTTGATGAAACTTATGCATCGGTAGCTAGACTTGAATCTATTAGAATGTTATTAGCTTTTGCTTGCTATAGAGCTTTTAAACTCTTTCAAATGGATGTCAAGAGTGCCTTTCTAAATGGTTTTATTTCGGAGGAAGTCTATGTGGCTCAACCTCCCGGCTTTGAACATGAAAAATTTCCAAACCATGTTTTCCGACTTAGCAAAGCTCTTTATGGTTTAAAACAAGCTCCTAGAGCTTGGTATGAAAGGCTAAGTAGTTTTCTTTTAGAAAATGGTTTTTCAAGAGGAAAACTTGACACCACTCTTTTTATAAAATCTAAGGGCAATGACTTATTGTTGGTGCAAATTTATGTTGATGATATTATATTTGGTGCTACTAATGGATCCTTATGCGAAGAGTTTGCTTCTTGTATGAGTAAAGAGTTTGAAATGAGCATGATGGGAGAACTCACCTTCTTCCTTGGATTACAAATCAAACAAAGCAAGGATGTAATCTTTATCAACCAAGCCAAATACACCAAAGAGCTACTCAAGAGATTTGACATGGAAGCATCAAATGCTTTTGACACTCCAATGAGTTCTTCATTAAAGCTTGATAAAGATGAAAAGGGTAATGATGTTGATATTAAACGCTATCGATGTATGATCGGATCACTCCTTTACCTTACCGCAAGTAGACCCGATATAATGTTTAGTGTTTGTTTATGTGCTAGATTTCAAGCTTGTCCTAAGGAATCTCATTTGATTGCCGTCAAGTGAATCCTTAGATATCTTAAGGGCACTCACGATTTAGGGTTATGGTTTCCTAAAAACACTTCATTTTTTGACCTAATTGGTTACTCCGACGCCGACTATGCCGGTTGTAAAACCGAGCGAAAAAGTACTAGTGGAGGTTGTCAATTCTTAGGTCACTCTCTTGTTTCTTGGAGTTCCAAAAAGCAAAACTCGGTTGCACTCTCTACCACCGAAGCCGAATATATGGCGGTTGGTGCTTGTTGTGCACAAATTCTTTGGATGAAACAAACCCTTTTGGATTTTGGACTCAAGTATAATCACATACCTATGTTATGCGATAATACTAGTGCCATTGACTTGACCAAAAATCCCATCCAACATTCACGCACAAAGCACATAGAAATCAAACACCATTTTATCCGTGATCATGTGCAAAAATGTGATATTGTTCGAGATTTCGTGGACACAAATCACCAATTAGCGGATATCTTCACTAAACCTTTAGATTCGAAGAGGTTTACCGCTCTTAGAAGAGAACTTGGCATGTCTTCACCTATGTGACTAAATGTTATATCTCTTGTGCTAATCATGCAAGTTGCACTTCTCATGCTTGAACATTATTTAATATGCTTAAAAGCATGCTTTGGTTGATGTTTCTCTTTTCAAAATTATTAATTTTGTTGATATTCATTCAATCTCATTTGATTTGCACACACTCACATTTCTAAAATCCTTTACACTTCCTATTTGTGCTATCTTTGTAAAAAGTGCTTGGTACACCTTTTGATGGATATTCAAGTACTTATGTTTTTATTGTTTGAATGCCCTTGTTGGCAATATCGATTATCCATGGATGGATACATAAGTTGATCCCTTTCACACACATCCTTGACCTTTTTCAATGATGTCAAAAGGGGGAGAAAATATTGTTGATTCATATTTGTGTAGACTTGATATGAGCATATATTACTTAAATTAGGGGGAGCCCTATATTGCTTAAGATAGGGGGAGTTTTTTGTCATGATTTCTTCTCATGACCCCTTATGGTTTATAATTGAGATTGTTATGCTTCTTTGGCTTTATTATCTTATATATCTCATATTATTTGAATCAATGTTTGCCATCATAAAAAATGGGGAGATTGTTAACCCTACGGTTATTTAACCTAGGATTATATTTGGTTTTGATGATAACTTACATTGATGATTATGCTGTCTAACATGCATTGAGTTGATGAAGCAATAGGAAAAATCTCATACTCATGCAAACGGATTATTAGACGAGCAACACGGTCAAAGACTCTCAACGGAACGCATCAAAGATGAAATTCGTCGATTGAAGTTTTCATGCTTTTATTTCCGTCTTTGTAAACTAGACATAGAGAGATGATCGTTACGATGACTGTATACCTAGAACTTGCCCATAGGTTTCCCTTGCATGCATAAAAGTTTTTCATGCTTTAAAAACAAGGAAACTGCATTTTCAGGAATACAGTCGACTGCAAGTTGGGCAGTGAGGTATTACAGTCGACTGCATTGGAATGCAGTCGACTGCAATACTTCCAGTAGCCTATTACAGTCGACTGCAATGGATTACAGTCGACTGCAAGTTGGAAATTTGAATTTCCAACAGCTACTTTTGGGTTACAGTCGACTGCAATGCACCATTGTAGTCGATTGCATTTACCGTTTAGCGCATTTAATGCCCTACCTAACCCCAAACGTTCATATTTATTCCCACCTCTATAAATACTCATATTGGGCATAGTTTTCATTCATCAATTGCATTCAAAGCTCTCCTATCTTTCATATGCTCAAAGATCAAAGCAATTGTTCAAATCTCTCTTGTTTTCATTGATTTCTCATCCATTTCAAGAGAGCATTTATTGTGAGCTTACATTAGAGAGAGATACACTTTCATAAGTCATCATACACTCATCTCTCTTGTTCTAGTACTTCAACTTGTACTCATCTACTTATTGAGAGTGAAATCTTGTACACATTTCTTCATTGAAAGGTTCTTGTATCAAAGCTTGGGGTTGTCAAGCTTTGGAGCTTTGGGTTTGTCAAAGCTTGTTCTTGATGTGGGCATAGCATCAAGGGATTGTAAGAGGTTCGATCTTGACCCGTAAGGAAGATCATACTAGTGGATTCTAGGGCCTTTCAAGGGACTTCCTTGAAGGGGTGGACGTAGGCTTGTGGGTATATCAAGCCGAACCATTTAATTCTCCTTGTCAAGTATCTCTAAACCCTTCTCTCTTTACTTTATCGTTTTACATTTGTGTTGAGATTGGTTGTTGGTTTATTTGAGTTATTAAGATTGAGGTTTGTTGGTTGTTAATTTTTAAAGTAGTCTTAAAACCCTATTCACCCCCCTCTAGGGTTATTTTATTATTTTAAACCATCTTATTTAATTTAAACTAGATAAAATAAGAAAAACCCTAAAATGACTCCATATGTGTCCAAAGGGACGAGTCATCTTAACGAAGACTAAGTTACACAACGGGAAGGTGCTAGGCATCTGTCGTGCCCTTTTCGTATCTTCTTCATTTTCAAATATTTTAGCCTTAAGAAGGCATAGCATGTAAAATATGATTAAAACTCACACTAAGTTAATTTTTATGTTTTTTTTGTCTTGAACTCGATAACAGGGGTCGAATTGCTTACGTATCTGATCGGACTAATCAGAATTAAAATCATAGTAGTTCGACTCTGGTCCTATAGGGGGGAGTAATCTATATCTCGAACCTAGACTTTAGACAAAGAAAATGTAAAAAGACTTATAGTTTTTGAAATGAAATGCGATCACAGGGAGGGGAGACAATCTATATGATTTTCTACTCTAGAAAAACTAGTGAAGATTACCTCGCGACATTGCTTGTCTTGATGACTCGGGATGTTCTCCATAAAATCCACGATGCAAAGAGAAAAAAGATGTTTTGAGAGTGGTTTGAATGGCTAGGATTCTCGAGATAGATAGTATGTCACTTCACGACGAAATGACACACAAGCTCTAAAAAGAATAAGCTTCTCGACCAATCGACCCCTCAAAATGAAGGCCAATAACCTTTATATAGTGTTCAAGATCGCAAAATCTGATAAGATTGGCAATGCCAATCTGCAAGGCTGGAGATAAGTTAGAATAAGTTACAAAATTGCAAATTGACAAAACTCAACTAACAGACTGGTTCACCCCATTAATTAAAAATGATTTTTCTCAAATTTCGAAGCATTATCGGCCTTTATTTTTTGTAATTATCTCTGAAATTGCATATAGGATGCACCAGATTCGTAATAAGTCATTTCACAACCAAAAAATGAATTGATTCCAAGTTATCAAGACAAATTATATTAATTAGAATAATCTAGACCTTGGACTGAAGTTGACATAAATGGGTTGGACTGTTGGACTGGACATACAATTGCGCTAGACTGATGGACTGGACCTGGACTAAACATGCAATTCCTATAGAAATGGGGTGTCTGTAAAGCCTATTTGGGATGGAGCACGCTTGCCAGCGAACATTACTGGAAAAAAGACAACACATTTATGTAGCAAAAACACGAAAAAAGACCACATGACTCTTGGATAGACTGAAAGACTCACACATATTTTAAGTCAGACCCGTGTAGGCTTTCTACGTATCCACCCAGGAGGAATCAGACCAATGTAGTTTGCTGAAACACAGATATTGTTCGAAGCTGGAACCAACAGTAACAACAATTGGTCGGCGGACAATATATTGAAGAAAATTTTGCATGTTGCTGTAGCAATCAAATTGATTTGAATGGTCAACAGACAAAACTGATGTCTAGATGACTGAGCCCCCAAATCAATTTGAATGAGTCGTTTAGACATGTGAAGGAAATAGCCATCTTGTCAGTTGTCAGAGCCCTTAAATCAAATTGAAAGGGTCGACGGACGATATACCAAAGAAAACTTTTGTCTGTTGTCGGAGCCACCAAATCGATTTGAATGATCGATAGACAAATTCACGTCTAAATTCCAGAGCCCCCAAATCGATTTGAAATGGTCGTCTAGATATGTAAAAGAAATAGTTAACATGTCCGTTGCCAGAGCCCTCATTCGCTTTGTAAAATTTCATGTTAACATTATGTCGTCTTAATGCTTCACATAGCCATTCCTACACAAACACACACACACACACACACACACACATACCTTTTGGTAATGCCAAAGGATAGTATGACTCAGTTAGACATTTGGTTTTGTTTGTTGAATATTGTTTACATTGATTGAGGGGGAACATACATTAAGGATGTAATATGAATATGGTAACTCGATAGGGAGCTTACATGCTTGAATCACATATTATCTTGTTACTCTTGAAAAATGAATGAAGTAGATGGGATTATTTTAAGCTACATTACATATTCTTCTTTGGATCATGAAGGAACTCTTGATGTCACCCATTTGAACTCATGAGTCATATGCACCTGACGCCATTATCTTGCTAATTATCTCTTCACACATGCATACCCTTGTCTTATTATTGATGACAAAGGGGGAGAAATAATCTTCATTCTATATGCTATGTGATTGTGTGTTTTTAGGGAATATTAGAGAAAGAGCATATCTTGTTTTAGCTAGAGGATGCTAGTTATAAGCTTAATTACTATATGGGATAAATTGACATATCTTGAGTATGATTACATGTTTTAAGTGAGATTGTTGTACTTAATCCATACTATTTGATACATCTCACCTTATATAGAATCTATGTTTGTCATCATCTAAAAGGCAGAGATTGTTAGCCTTATGATTGGATAACCTAGGCTTACATCTAGTTTTGATTATTACAACACATTGATCATCTTCTAATGTGTCATTTGAGTAGATTCTTAGTAGGTATAGACATACACACTCATGAACGACACATTTGTTCATAAGTCCAATGTAAAATAGCATCAAAGAATGTGTAGGCTAAGTTACTATAAATTATGATTGATCTTTACAATTATGTAACTAGTTTTGGTTTTATGCTTGAATTGATGACTATGACCTAAAATGACCTTAGGACACCTTGAGCATTGCATGTGCGTTCAAAACCATTCACACAAGTGTGATTCTTAAAAATGAGTGAACTTTGGAGCTTTCTCATATTTTCTTAAAAATGATTTCGAAGCGAATCTTTTCATATCTTAATAAATATTTTCATTAGCTTTTCAACACAAAAAACAGTGCCTCAATCCAATATTTTTAGGGAAAGTTAAGCCCAAAGTTAAAAAAGGGAGTTTAGTGAGGCAATCGAGTAATAGGCAGTAAGGTAATGCACTCGACTCCATTAGGAATGCAGTCGACTTTATTGATCCTTAGTTGAAAAATTACGGCTAATTTTGCTCAAAATCATGTCAAATCTTCCAATAACTCCTATACTTCATATCCTCCCTATAATGATTTAGGGCTTCATCATATATTATGGAAATCACATTCTAAGCCACCATTCATTAGAGAAACATCAATGCTCATAGATTAGACTTTTTTCTCTTCACCTTCATGATTTTATATCATTAAAGAGATTATCTTTGTGAGCAATTCTTTGATTGTGAACGAGCATTCTTCAAGTCGTCAATTCTCTTATCTCTCTATTGTACTAAAGCTTCATTTGTACTCATTTCCTTTCAGGAGGGTTTCTTTGTACACATTTGATCTTTGCAAAAGGATTGTGATCAAAGCTTGGGTTTGTCAAGTTTTGGGTGAGCTTTGTAGATTTAAGGCTTGTGCTTGGTGTGGGGATATCACCGAGTGTTGTAAGGGTTTTGATCTTGACCAGGAAGAAGATTGTTGCCAGTGGATTCTAGTGTTCTTGCAAGGAACTTCCTTGAATAGGTGGATGTAGGCTTGAGCATAGTTCAAGCGAAACCATTTAAATCTCCTTGTCAAGTATTTCTAACTCAATCTCTTTACTTATTGCTCTATGATTGCTTGAGATTGTATAGTTAGCATCTTTATTGAAATATTTCTTTGTTTAATTGGGATTCATGATTGTGTTTAAATTCCCCATTAATTTTAAATGCCATATTCCTCAAAATTATCCCCCTTTTATTTTTCGGACCAACAGATAATTATTTCTAACACCTCGGAAAAGTATGGGGTGTTACAACTTAGGACCTATAACCCAGGCACAAGTGTGATTATTTGTACAGAGAAGCTCTAAATTGAGCATCCACCTGTCTTTCAAAGGATGTATGTTTGCTTTGATGCACTGAAGTTAGGATTTTTTAAGGGTTGTAGGCCAATCAATTGTCTAGATGGGTTCTTCTTGAAAGGTGTGTTTGGGGGGCAATTGTCGAGTGCTATAGGTAGGGATAGCAATGTCAATATGTTTTTAATTATTGTTGTTGTGGTTGAGGCAGAAATAAAGCAGTCATGGATGTGGTTTATGAAGAATTTGCTTGATGTCATTGGTGGGGTTGAGAAAAGGAATGGGTATTCATTTCTCACAGACAAAAAGGACTTGTTGAGACATTTAGGGACTTAATACCAAACGTTGAACATAGATATTTCATGAGGCACACGTATTCCTATTTTAGGGAGAAGTTCAAGGGTAAATAATTGAAGGACTTGTTGTGGAGTGCTGCTAGAGCAAGTAATAAGGATGATTCTAATGAGTTGATTGAAAAGATCAAGATTGTCGATAAAGATGGCATCATTTTGAAATGGTTGAGTGACATAGACCCAAAGCTGTGGACAATATTACATTTTGGGACAAATTCTAAATGTGATATTTTGGTTAATAACTTAAGATAGAGTTTTAACAGCTACATACTTGAAGCTAGAAAACTCCATATAGTTAACATGTTGCAGTGGATTAGGAAGTATTTGATGTTGAGAATCCAAGTTAAGAAGAGGGGGATGAAGCAATACTATGGGTCCATTTGTCCTAAGATTTTAGAGAAACTGGAGAAGATAAAAGAAGCCTCAACGTGCTATTTTGATGGGTGTGGGGAAGATTAGATTTTGAGGTAGAGTGCTATAACACAACAAGGTTGGTGGACTTGAAAGCAATGACTTGTAGCTGTGGGATGTGGCAGTTAACAGGAATACCTTGCAAGCATGTTGTGGCTTCAATCTACCTAAATAGAAACAGACCAGAATCATATGTTCACCCCTTTTATAGCAAGGAAACCTACATGTAGGCATACGGTAGCATGATTCACCCAGTACCTAGTGAGAGGCATTGGATTAAGACTGGTCTTGATCCATTTGCCCCACCACATTATACGAAACTAGCTGGCAGATGAAATTTGAGAATAAGGAGCAGTAATGAGCCAAGAAGTGAGAATAAGATTTCAAGGAAGGGCAAGGTCATGACATGTGCCAAGTGCGTGGAGGTTGGCCATAATTTGAGAAGTTGAAAAGGACCACTACACCCCAATTCTAGACTGTCAAGAAGGCAAGGTGGATAGGTATATTCTGTAACACCCCAAACCTAGATATTTTCTAACCAGTTAGTTTATTTTAAGCGAAAACTTTTATACACAAGATTTAGTGTCGGTTTTCATGAGTGAAATTTTATCGGCAACCTTTAGCAATAAATTTTTTTAGTTAGCATCGATGCATTTATTAACAACTTTTAGTGACGATTAATGAAGCGGGGTTTAGGTAACAACCCGTTAAAATCATTCTAGTGTATTAATCTATCGTAAATAACTATTTTGGGCCTTTTCGTAATAACAAAAAAGTTCCGGGTAAATTTTAAATAACTAACGGAAGTTTAGGGGGTTGTGGTAAATTATTAGTCTAGGGTTTTATATATAATATGGCTATTGAAGAGCAGCCGTCCTAAACCCTTTTCCTCTGGTCTTCTGTTACACAGTTGAGAAGAGAAAGATAGATAGAGAGAGAGAGAGAGAGAGAGAGAGAGAGAGAGAGAGAAGACCAACGTTGACGAAATTTGACGAAGTAGATTACTTTTTCGGTAAGCCTTACACTAGTACATTACAGTTAGTTAATTTTCGTGTGTGTTTAGGAAATATAAAAATGTGTTTTATGGGTGTAGTTAGACTGATGTAGTGTGTGCGTGCACAGAGAAATAGAGTGGGTGAAGTCTTGTGTGTTTGCGTGTGATTGTGGGTGAAATGGAGCGGTCATGGAGAAGGGGAGAGAGAGAGAGAGAGCAAGGAGGGGCTGACGTGTGTAGCGTGAGATATGGGTGTGTTGTGTATGTAAAGTGTGTTATGAATGGGTATAAGCAGCAAGGCAGGAAGGGGTGCTTATGAAGTGTGTGAATGAATGGTGCATGCATTGTTTATTAGGAGATTGATGGAAGTGGAAGATTCTAGATGGGTTGTGTGTGGGTGTACAACATGTGTGAGGTAGTGCGTGCAATGTGTATTATGGTTGGGTTTTGTGTGAGTGAGGGGCTAAGAATTTCAGCCATGAAAGGAAGGGTTGCAGCCATAAACCTGTGTGTGAGCATATGTGTGTGTACCTTAGATGTGGTTAATCGTGAGGGGGTTAAGGGCAGTCATGGTGGCTGCCATGTTTATTTGGGTGAGGGGCTGAAACAGACCAGCCATGGTTCGATGGCGTGCGACGGTGTACATGTTGACACATGTGGTGTAACCTTGTGCAAGAAGGAGGATTTTTGTGTGTGAAAAAATGTGTGCATGTGTGTTTGAGAGATGGAAATTGGGACTGATGTGGGGTGTGCATAGTGTGTTAATTGTATGTGTGGTTGTGCATGTAATGAGTGGGGAAAATGGGCAGGTGCTTTGTGTGTGTGTGTGTGTGTGTACTTGTGTGAAAATTTAGAGTGTGTATCAGTGTATATGTGTGTGCTTTGGTGTGTGTAAATCTGAGTTTTTGGTGTGTGCCGTAAGTGTGTGAGAGTGTGATTTTAAGGTGTGTAAAACTCTTGTGGGTGAGTCGTGCGAAGGATGTGTGTATGTTTTTGTGCAGTGGGGTGTAATGTATGTTTATGTGTGTGTGAAATGGTTGTGAAAGGGGTGGAAGAGTATGTGTTTTTGTGGGTTGTGTTTGTGTATTTGAGTGTGTGCAAGGGAAGAGGAAGAAGGTTATGCGTGTAAGTGTGCGTGTTGGGCAAGAAGAGAAAGGCAGTGTGGACTTTGTGTTTTTAGTGCCCAACTGTGAGTGAATTGTGTGTGTGAACCATGTGTGTGAAGGGTGTATATGTGTGTGAAAAGAGTGAATGTGGAGGTGCATGTGTGTGTATAACAAGAAGAAGACGCACTGCCGTGAAGTAGTGGGTGTGGAATATACAAGTGAGTGAAAATGTGTGTGTAAATGTGAGTAAAGTGTGTGTAAATGGTGTGTAAGTGTATGCATGTGTGAGTGAGTGAATAGAGGGGGTTTCTGTGCATGAGTTTAATTCTGGGAAGAAGCTGGGCGCGGAGGGACAAAGTAAAGAAGAAGAAGAAATGAGTTTTGTAGGGTTGAGCAACTGGTAATACCATGTACAAGCACAGATGAACCACGGGTTAGCGTTAGGTACGGTGCAAGTATTGGATAGTACATAGTGATTGTTAGCACGTAAAAATTTAAAGTATAATACCTTAGGCTATATTAGAATTTATGGTAAAATTTTATAATTTTTTGAAATCGTATATATTTTTAATATTTTCTGTAAGTTCAGATTTGTAAAATCTTTGGAGTCTTTAAAACTCATGAAAAAGTTCTGGAAAAATTAGAGTAATATTTTTATAGTATAAATAAGTCCCAGTTTAAGTTTGATGATTTTTAGAGTTGATTTGCTATCATTTCCGTATCGCATTGTATTTAACAAAATGAAAATTTTAAAAATAGTTTTAATGCCTTTTAAATTCTGATTTCAATTTATATAATTTATAGTTCTTAAAAACATTATGGGACTTTATTTTTAGCTAGAAACAATTATGGCTATTTATGGGTTTTCTTGTATTAAAAGAAATTATTTTAATTCAAAAACATTTAAGGATTTACTATGAATTTCGGGGTATCTTAATGCGTTGTAGAGGGTGCGGAGTTATCGTTAAGTTCGACCGTCCGAGGGATCCAATTCGTTTGGTTTATATTAAGAGTGTTTTGTGGTTAGTTTTGGGTGTGTTATGGTACGTTAAGCGTCGGGATTAATTTGGTAATTTCAAACAAGTCTAGGGGTGTTTTGGTAAATTTTCTCACTTGGGAGAATTTAACACCTAGGCATGCTTGAGCGGAAACAAATAACATCCGTGTGGTTTGTTATTTAGGTTTCGTAGACAAGAGATAGGACCGGTTAACATCCGTGTGATTTGTTATTTAGGTTTCGTAGAAAAGAGTTAGGACCGACTTTTTGAGCAAGTACCAGAACCAGTTGTCGGATCAGGTTAGTACTCCTGCCATATCCATCCATATACCCTATTTGCAAAATATATAAACGTATACATGATTTAATCAATGAAAGTTTTTGAAGTTCTTGTATTGCATATGTTTCATGTTAAATCATTTGATGAGAAATTGAGTTAAAAAAATGCCATGGACTGTTACGTGAATAGTTGATTTACACTCGCTACATGTTGAATAAGATGGTGAATTTGACTTGGTTGTTGTGCCACATATCCAACGGAGGAAAGTTGGATTTCGGGGCCTAGTCAATGGGGCCTGTACGTTGATGCATAGTACTATTGCTTGTGGTTCGCCCTTGTGTCCACATAATTATTTATCCCAGGTGTAGGGGGGATTTCAGGCCCTAGTCAGGGGGGCTTGTACGCTGACCGCATCACACCTAAATTGTGTTATCTATGATAGATGCAAATGAATTTTTTGTTATACTTCGGTTTGAGAATCGTTTGTTCAAATGTATATATGCATATACATAATGAAGAACATTTTTGGTGATAGTCATATTGATTTCTGAGTTGGAAAAGAAAATTCATGGCATGTTTTGGAAACCCTCAAAACTATTTTAGGAACATGGTTTGTGTACTTACTGGGCTTTCACTCATTCCTTATTTTTCAAGTGATGACCTAGGGGAGGCGGATCCTTACGAGCAATACGAGGGAGGAGTGCCTGAAGAGTACCATTAGAATGAACTATTATAGGGAGCTTAGTTTTATAGTTATTATTATGAATGAACTATTGTAGGGAGCTTAAGTCTCCTCGAATTTCTTCGTAATTGTCAAGGACATGTAAATGAGGGTTTTTAATTGGATTATTGATGAATGTTAAATAAGACCTTTAATAGTCAATCAAACTATTTTGAAATTTTGTAAGTTGGATTTAATCTCAAGTACATGTTGTAGTAAGGCCTGGCAGAGCCCTGGGTGGATGTTTGAATGGGCCTACGGCCGGTCACGTGCCTAGCTCATGGGCTCACCCGTGATTCGGGTCGTGACATATTCTTTTTAAGCTCTTATTTTTATAATGATCTTTTATTATTATTATTTAGATCTTGTTTATTTTTTACCATCTCATTTTGGCTGTAGACTTCTTCTGGCAATACAAGTGAGGCATCTATTGCTAGATTTGTAGTGGAACACAGTCACCTTTTGCAAGGGTAAGCCTCAAGCTGTAGCCTTTTTAACTTATTTTATATCCAACATGTTTAGTTTTTTACACTTACAACATTATGTTTTATAACTAGGTATCTACTACCAATGCCATTGCTAGTGCCACTGATACTGCACATGCAGGGCAAGGTCAAGAGCAAGTATAAGTGCAAGTGTAAGTGCAACTGCAAATGCAACTGCAAGTGCAATTACAAATGCAACTACAAACGCAAATGCAGGTAACATGGATAGTCCAGTGAGAAATGCAAAAGGATTTAGTAAGACGAATAGAGGACAAATGTGTTGAAGATTTGTGCACCAAAAATAATTGGCGGCCCCAAACACATGGCACCTCATGATGTTACTACTGAACCACCACCACTTATGGTTGATGATACAACAAGGGCTAGATTTGCTTTTGCAGCTGCTATGTCCGAAAATCTGCCTCCTTGTTGGACTCAAGGGACTTCTGATGCTGATGTTGCTTCAACACCTGTTGCTGCTTCTAGCATGTTAAATTCTGTTGAGACATTAAGGGGAAAGGTATTTCTTGAAGCTGCTTTGAGAAGGAAACAGAGGACGGAGGCTACTAATTTAATGAGACAGATGGATCCTGTTGCAAAACAAGTAACTGTTGGTAGGAAGAATGGTCCTATTGGCAAGAAGCAGTTTGATAGTATTTGGATGACTAACTTATGTTTGTAAACTGAGACATTTGGATATTAGGTGTTTTGATGAAATTATTTGTACTGAGACGTATTGGATAGTACTTTTGATGTATGTTAGTTATGTTTTTGTATTGGTCTATTGGAAAGTACCTGAATAGCAGCTCATGTATTCTATGGTTATCTTTGAAAACAGTTCATGTATTTTATTGTTATTTTTGTATTGGTCTACTTTTGGCAGTTAGTGTATTATCATATACCATTTTCACATTGTATGTCAACACTTTAAAACATATTCAAAAACAACTGTTAAGATTTATCTAACACTTTTGTTTGCAAAAAACTATGCAGATTTATGTAACACTTTTGTTTGCATTACACATAACACATTTGCATTACAATTAAACAGGTTCAAAGATAGATAACTGCATGGTTGGACATTACATTTGTATTACAGATTAAACATTTCATCTAGATCTTCTTAGCTAGCAATATAAAAATTAGCATAACAAAAGTTCTAATTAAAGCCTTCTTGTACAGCCTCTCTCTTTTACAAGATGTAGCCAATTCCACTTCAAGCTGCTTGATGTTGGCTAACATATTGCTAAGAACTTTATTGGCTAACATATTGCTAAGAATTTCATTCCCTTTTATGGACATTGGAGGATCAATCCAATCAAAATATCCATAATTTTGTTGGATCTAGATCCGTAAAAACTTTCCAAATTAGGGAAATCAATTACATTTCAAGTTTCACAAAACCCACTATTTCAATATCATATTTATCCCATACATAGCACACATAAATATTCTTATTCCAACGCTTTGAACAGTGAAAGAGGTTATCACCGGAGCTATAACACCATAGTGGCATAACCGCATGTTAATTCCCCGTTCTGGCATGGCACTGTGATCCATTATGGCAGAGAGATGTTGGTAGAGAACCTAAATGTAGCAGTAGAGGTTGCCCCATACATAGCACACCCAAAAAATCTTCTTCCAATGTTTTGAACAGTTAAAGAGGTTTTCACGGAAGCTACAATACCACAGTGGCATAGCTACAAGTTAATTCCTCGTTCTAGCATGTCACCGTGATCCATTACGGTAGTGGGACATGGTAGCGAACCTAAATGTTGTAGGAGAGGTTGGTAGATGAAGTAATGAGGGCTGCTGGAGGTTGGTAGAGGAAGAAATGAGGGCAAGGGAGGGATTTAAGTGTTATAAAGTGGCTATAAGGGTATTTTGGTCTGAAAAGGAACATTTTGGGTGCCATATGTTTCCCTCCCAAAAATCATAAGTATGTTGGATGTTTCCGGTTAAAGGTGCCTAATTTCTGTAAGTGTAGGGGCATTTAGTGCTTAATTTTGAAGTAGAGGGAGAAATTGCATATCATGTAAAGTATAGGGGGTCATTAGCTAGTTTCCCCTGATTATCTCTGATAAAGCAAATGAGATGTATCAGATTTCATAAATCATCTCTAATTTTCATCTATATCCAGAAGATATGCGCATCATATATTAGTCACAAGATAATTCTGAATTATCTAATCAATCACAATCTCCTAATTGGACTGGACTCAAATTGAATTGTCCTGGAATTAAACGGGACTGGACTTGATTAAATAAATTAAGCTCATTATTTATTAGTAGGTCTACACCCATAATTACTAAAAAAGAACTTTAATCACAAATAAAGCCCAACAATAATGAGTAAATAAAAATTCAACAAAAATGGGGTATCTACAGTAACAAAAAATCAAGCATTACTTCATTTGAAGTGTAATTGTTTTAGTTTACATGGGTAGTTTTTAAGCATCTAAAGCTCATAAGAATTTGTGATTAGAAAAACTTTCGTACAAGCAAAGAAAATTCTATTGCATTCCTCTAATTTATAGATGGAAATTTGTTCTTAACAATATTTTTTATTTTTTGTCTGGACGACTTTGCTTCTAGATTAGGCGAACATTTTTTTTAATCAAATTTTGGGCCCAAAATTCAACTATGGGAACTTGATGCCATAAGATTAGGTTGTGTCGGGTCCTTAATAAAACTTTAGTTTTGACACTTCGACGATTTTACCCCGAGATTAGGCGAACATTTTTTCTATAAAATTTTGGGCCCAAAATACAACTCTGGAGATCTGAAGCTATAAGATTAGGTTGTGCCAGGTCCTTAATAAGATCTTTAGTCCGAAACCGTAGTTTAGGACTCAAACGGTTTTGCACTAAAATAGGCGAACATTTTTTCGTCAAATTTCGGGCCAAAAAAGCAACTGTGGGGATCTGATGCCACAAGATTAGGTAGGTTTTGCCAAGTTCCTAACAAAATCTTGACTAGAACCCTAGTTTTGGTTTTTCTATTAAATTTCGGGCCCAAAACACAACTCTCGGGACTTGATGCCATAAGAATGAGTTGTGTCAGGTCCCTAATAAAATATCTTGTTCGAAACCTTAGTTTTAGGACTTTGACAGTTTTATCCCTAGATTAGACGAATATTTTTTTGTCAAATCATGACCCCAAAACACAAACATGGGGACCTGATGCTATAAAAATAGGTTGTCCTAATTCTTTAATACAATCTCTTATCCAAAACACTAGTTTTGGGACTCGGACGGATTGGCCCAAGATCAGGTCAACACTTTTCCTATCAAAATTTGGGTCAAAAATATATATCTCTTGGGACCTGATGTCATAAGATTAGTTGTGGCAGGTCCCTAGTAAAATCTCTCATCCAGAACACTTGTTTTAGGACTCTTACATTTTTGCTCCCAGATCAACAGAACATTCTATTAAATTTCAGGGCCACAATGCAACTCTGGAAAAATTCCCTACTAAAGAAAAATTCTACTTGAGGGAACACCCTGAAAGAGCTAATTTAACAGTTTCTCCAAAAAAATTGGATGGATCATCTGATATTTCTGGTCACGTGTATCGATAAAAAAGTTACCAGTTCCAATCAAAGAGGACATGGCATCCTCACTCCATTTATATTTGTTTTGCATTTGGAAGGGGTTGTGCAAAGAAAAAATAAATAAAAAGAAGGGGGAAGGACCCGGGGGGAAATGGGGTTATGTATGGGGGGTGTGATGAAGGGTCGAGTGGGGTCTCGGTGGGGGGGTTGCGTACATATGGTAAAAAAATGGATATGGGGTCTTGTACGTGGGTTTTTGTTGTACAAAAGCGAAACAAAAGGCCCGGGGGGGGGGGGGGGAGTTGTGTAAAGATGATAGGTTGTTAATTAGTTTATGGGCCAATCGTAAATTTGTACCCTAAACTTTCACCCCAGTACACTTGAGTCTTCCAGAGTGGTATCTCACTGATAGCTTGGGCCCTCCCGGAAGGAGGCCTTTTTTGCCCTCCATCTAAACTGCGTAGGAAAGGCCCAAAGCCAATTTTAGGGAACAATGAAGCTTCATAGGATCTTTTTGTCCAATGGCAGGTAGTTTGCATCTTCACAGACATGTCTATTTAACTGAGCCTCTCTCCGAGATAGTGACCAGGTTGTTACGCCTTTCGTGAGGGTCGGAACTTACCCGACAATGAATTTTGCTACCTTAGGACCGTTATAGTTACGACCAACATTTCAAAAGTACCAAATGAGTACTTAAAGTACCATTTTTGAACAAAATCAGTCCGAAGGCTGACGGACAGCGAAATCAGGAGTGTGACCTTTTATAGAAAAATATTCATAAAATAGATCCACGTGACCATCTTTTCTAGTTGATTGATTCATGTCATCACAATACGATGACATGGAATGAAACTCAGTAAAGAACTCCCCCCCGACTTCACACGAATATAATAACACCCACACACAAAGTAACACCCACCTACCCACCACTATATACCCCCCCCCCCCCCCCCCCAAACACCTCGTTTCACACAGGCGCGCGCGTGCACACACACACACACACATGGATGTTTTTGGTTAAGCCCCACCATCACTGTCCTGATATTGATACAAGTTCTACACAACTTTTTGCAGTTGTCAAAATGTCCACCCCTTGGCAGCAAATTTGCCCTGGTCTACAACAATGTAGCCTTCAACAGTGTCACGTCTTGCCATATATACTCGCAGACCCCCTAATTATAGTGCAACTTATTTTTCCAGCAAAGGGTGGCATGTCACCATTCTTGTATCTGAGACACAAATGTCTTCTCGATTTCTTTGAGCAAATTTGTGTAGACTTTAAGGGGCTCCAAGGCTGAGTTGCACCTTGAGAAGGTTGTGAAGGCTTTAATTGCTAGAGGAGAGACATCTTATTAATGAAGAGAACCATATCAATAGCCTTTTGTTGGACCGTCGGTGGTTTGATTTAAACCCGAATACAAGAAAAATAGAAGCCCAAAGGTGGTCTGCTGAATTCATTAGTGGGTTCCTATTTTTCCTTATGCCTTGTATTGGTGCCTTGGCTACTAGTAACCCAGCTCTTTTTCTTGTAAATGTCTAGGTTATGGAGTGGAACTGAAGGCAACATATGTGTTGTCTGTTTGCTCTTCGTGCCAAACCTAGTTTAACAAAGACGAGTGTTGAATCCTCCTCACTCGTCCATGTTTGGCTCGATAAACAACTCGAGCAACAATACAAAGCGAGATTGTGTGTGCATGTATGTGAAACAGGGTGTGTGGCGCGAGAGAAGGGTGGGGGTGAGGTGTGTGTGTGTGTATGTTACAACGTGTCTGCCCGTGTCATCGTATTGTGATGACATGGACCAACCAACTCAAAAGATGGCCACGTGGATTTGCTTTGCGAATATTTTTTCATAAAAGACGGTCATACTTGTAAACTTTTTAACAGATTCTACCGTTAATGAGTGTTCAGACTGATTTAGTTGAAAAATGGTACCTTATGTACTCATTTAATACTCTTAAAATGTTGGGGTGATACTTCGGGTATCGATTTGAGATTTGTCCATAGATTTGATAATCATACAAAACTTTATTCGAAACTTGAACTCAAATTTTGTTAACCAGATTTGTCATGTTACTACATAATTTCAAGATTAATTGTTTTTAACAAATTCTAGAAGAAAATGCATATAATAAATTTCGTAAGATTGGCACTAATATTTTCCAAATCGTTGTCCAAGCTAACGGGTCAATAGTTATCTTGTTCTTTGTAGACCGACGGAAGTTTCAGACTTTCAACAAAAAAAGGTTTGCGCCACAAGGTTGCTCCTCAAACGAACGGCTACTGCAACTCCCGATCCCATCTGCCAACCACACCACAGCGGCTCTCTCTTACTCTCTCTCTCCAAGTTTCTCTGAAATGACGACTACTTTCAGCTGTTGTAAACCCGTAATTCACTTGCAATCTTTAGACAAGAGGTCGGTGACGCCCAGAAGACTCTCTGTCACAACCAAGTCGATCAAATTTAATGCTGTGAGGGCTTCGATGGTGAACTCGCCTGAAAGCTCTTCCTCTTCCTCCTCCGACTTCATTAAGCGCATGGAACAAGCCTGGTTGATCTCTCAGGTAATTTTCTCTCAGCTTTTTCGTGGTCAACCGCTTGTAAAATTCAACTTGTAACTTCATTTTGATTTTGCTCAATTGTGAAAAACCCTTTGGATTTGTGTTGCTGTGATACTATATGTTTGGAGGTTGCGTGTTGCATAAGGAGAGTTAAAATCGCCTTTTAATTGACCGATTTACGGAAGCAGATGGATGGAAATTCGGTTTCTCTTTTGGTTAATTTTCTTTGTTGACTGAAGTTAATTAGAATGTTGACAGTTGATACAAATAGTTGCAAATTCTAGTCTCTCTCTGTCTCTATCTCTCTGGTACTTCATAGTACGCGCTTCTAACGCTCACTTCTGGCTTTCCTTAAACTCTTGTTGCTTGTTGCACTTTAATTCGGTGAGATTTGATAGAACCATTAACCTATTAGATTAAGGTCATAGCTAGTTCTTCTAATCTTCACTCTCCATAGATTTCTATCATGTTGCAGGAAGATTTAAGTGTCACTCTACATGTAAGATAAAGGTAAAGTAGCATTTAAAGAAGGTCCTGGGTAGGAGCTGGCGCGAGCAGGCCTTGACAACCCTTTTCATAGGTTGTTTGAAATACAACGAACTGAGTAGTCGAATTTGTAGAGAATCTCATATTCGAAGATAGCTATAATACTGAGCATCTCAAAACTATAGGTCAACAAAGGAAATATACCACACGAACGTAATTCAAATTAAAGAAGTGGAGATGGAAGTAAAATTAGCATCAAAGAGCTCTCGGCTCTTACTCTTGATAAACTAACAAATACCAGATAACCACTGTGCTCATAGTCATCATCCAAGGGAGCCAACAAAGGGAAATCTCCTTGAAATTAGGACAAGACTTTCCTCAACCTCTTCATCTGCTTACCATCAGGTAAACAGCTGGAGTGTTTAGTTAGTGCCTACCCAACTTTAAAGTCTTAGAATTAACTTGGAGCTTCCAACCTATATAAACATCACTATTCGCGGTTTATATGACCCTGGGAACTTTAAGAGTTGGAGCCAAAGGTGCACCTACTTTAGAGGCCTGAAATTAAGCCAGGTCGCGAAAGCCTTGGCACGCCTTCAAGTTTGAATGAGTGACAGATTTTGACAGGACGGTCGTAGGGCTTTGAGATGACCTGGTCTCAATCAAAGGAAAGCCAGTTTCTACCCAGAGCATGACCGCAATCGATCAGGTATATGTGGTCCTTGCCAGGGAGCACAGTGGGACTCTTACTCCTAAAATTTGGTGTAGGTCATCTTTTTTGAAGAGCAAAGTTTGTTAGTATACAACTTAAATATGATCTTGCGTGAAAATGAGTCGTCCTACAACTCAAAATCGATATGGTGTTCAACCTGCCATGCATTGACTAGGGTTCTAAATATGTTGGACGTCTGAAACGACATTGCATTGCTTTTACATATTTGACTGGTCTTTGCTTAGCTTTTATACGGAAGTCCTGTTGATTAGTGTTAAGTAGTCTGACTGACACAACAGTACGCCGCATATGCAAGCATGTCTCTCCTTCTGCTTTTCCTTTGTTGTTCAGACCTTGGTTCGTTCTCTTATATTCCCAGGTCTTCTTTCAGTTTACTGCCATGCTGCTGCTCATTTTCCTCTGCTTCTTTTCATTGTCTATTAGGTGAAGTCTTAGGATTATGGTTAAGGTTTTGTACCTTTTCACATGCCTATAACAGATGTAGATACTAAGTTGCAGTTGATAAGTGGCCTTGTTTTTGACAAGTAAACAAGGTGTCATTGGTAATAATTTAGGACATGTGTTAGTGTATCTAATCTTGCATTCTATTGGTAGTTATCTCATTCAATTCTATGATGGCATTGGAAAAGGAAAGATTTATCGGTGGAATTCGGCATTGAAGTGATGACCTTACATCTCCTTAAGCTATGTTTGGATGGCCTTTTGGTTATTGTCATTTCCATATTTTCTAACCATGAAAAATATTCCTTCGGAAATGATGAAAGCATGTATACTTTATTTGAGTACCATTTCCCACTGGAGAAATATAGGAATATTATTTGGATATATTCCAAAAAAGGTGATAGGAAAATGTTACGGTAAAAGATTGTTTATTTACCAATACTTTATACAACACGATGGCCACTAGCGACAAGTGTATCGTCCAGCTCGATTGGAAGACCTTAGCTTTGTTCAGAAAATTGCGAGGCAAGTCTGAATGATTCCATCTAGTAGAAAGAGATTTGGCTCAGTCTGGGGAGGGGAACTGTCAACGGAGGAACTACGGTAGGTACGCAGGTGCTTTCGGTGAAGCTTCCGCTTCTAATCAGCAGCTGATTTGCAGTTGGCGGGATGCGGTTCTACGAATCTCAGTCGTGAGTCATCATAGCTCATGTGCCCAATTCCTTTGAGCAGAGGACTATAACAGAGGAAGATCCCTTTTTTCGCTTTCGAGAGTTGGGTTGGGATGAGGGGTGGCGTAAAGTTTCTGAAAAGCTGGAAGATTACCACTGTAAGAGTAATAGACCTGGAAGATTACCACTGTATTCTTCACATCTTGTTGCTGTTTGCCTTCTTGAAGTTTTTCGAGATGGGTTTTGTTGAATCTTGATGGGGAAACAGGCAAGGAAAAGAAAATGGGGGAGGGAAATTGAACGTTCAGAATAGAGGGCCTATGTTAAAGGAAAACATGAGGAGTGTGAAATTGGCAAGGGAAGCTGTGAAAGAGCGTTTGGTTAGAAAGGAATACGAAAGCTTTCAAGAATAAGGAGTTTTCGTTGGATAAGTCTTCCTTTTTGCTTTCTTCGTTCTCTTGGGCTGAGGGGTCTAATTCGGAATGAAGCCTAACTAGAGCTTTTCAACAATTTTGCTGAGTGCATAGTTTGTTTAACTCGTACACCTTAGGGAACCCCCTTTTTTGTGCTTTGGGTAATAAGTTTTTACTTATCAAACAAACATATATGCCAAAAACTATGAAAAGACGTATATATTGTTTGGTACCAATTCTCGACACATCTTCTATGTAAAAATAAGGGTTGGATTCCAAGAAGGGGCGAAACATATTTATATTGAATCACTAAACAGTCTCATAGGAAAGGTAGATTTGGTGTTAAAAGTTGTAATAAATGTGATTATGAAAACAATGAAAAGGCTAAATAAAAACGGCCTTAAAATTTTGTACCTTTCTTACTTCAATTGGTATCAGATGTCTTCTAGTTACTTGAGTGTCAAGGTGTGTTTAAATAGATCAGTATACAATAGACCTTGCCTCTTGCCCCCATGGCCACGACAGCAGTGCCTAGGTGGGCATTCGATAGTTGAGACTGATGGGATGAGGTGTTTTTGTTGTAATAGAGAGAATTTCATTGCACAAGTAAACATGGGTAACAAATTGTAGGAAAACTGGCTGGCGTAGATCTCACTAGACTAACTCACACTTGTATGCCCTAAACAGATTAAAATCAGACTTAAGCATACTCTAGAGTTTAGCTTAAGAAGAAATAACCAGCCAATGGCTAGAGGATTACAATGTAAATGAAGCAAATTAAAGGGCGAGAAATTATCACCAAGTGGCAGGGTGCAAGAAAGCACCACCAAGGGGAATTTAGTTGGCTTCCTTTTTTCCTCCATTTATTGGATTAAAACAAGCTACCCTCGTCATAAAATCCATCGCCCTACATGCTGCTATCTTCATTTAAGCATCCACATGTTACCTGGCAACATTTTCAACGCCGGGGACCACGATTCCAACTTGGCTCCTTTCTCAACCAATCAAAAGGCCACAACAATCATCCTGTATCAAGATCCCAACGACGCTCACTCTCGCAGTGGCACGTGCATTCTATGCAACAAACTTGACCGGCAAACAAAATACATCTACATCAACAACAAAAGTTGCCCAGTCAACAACCAGAACTACCACCATACTACGTAAGTTTCACAAACTTAGGAGTTTGCTAAGGTCAGAAGGGAACATGTCATTGCTGTACCCATTCCATCAACAACCACCACTCACACCACAACCTCGCCAAACACAACTCACAATCAACCAAAACATCTAGCTTAGATCTACCAAACGGCTACTTCTCCGTCCAAACAAGGTACAACTCCTCTAAACAGGTGAAAGCAAAAACCACCTAGGAGGGACGGGGGAAAGGAGATGGACAGGGTGGGAAAGCCAATCGACAATTAGAGTAGAACCAATTTAGACTAGTAAAAGCCACACACACCACAACCTTTAGTCCTTTATAAACCTAAGGACAGAGGGATGAAGGAGAGGGAACCGGCGCAGGTGGGGGTGGGGGGTGGGGAGAGCACCACACACATCACGCCACACAAACCCGATCCCACTACCAACGTCTCAAGCAGAAACAGTCCATGACTCCTAAGAATCACCGTACAACCCTCATGAGCCAACGACAAGGCAACTCGAATTAAGAAGCAAAATGAATTTAGCTCGACCAGCTGTATATTGCAACATAAGAATGCCATAGCCGGAAAATTGAAACAGGAAAAACCAACTTGTGGCCAAAGGATTTTGAAATTGAGTGGTTGTAGTTAAAAGAGTCTTAAAACTTGCTTCTCTTCATAATGGTTTATAAACTGAACAAAGAATTGACATATGATACTTGGTTGATCCTTGCATGGCCAAACACTTGTAACAACTAAACCCTATCTTAACATTGTCGTGAGTATTTTGTGTCTGGATAGTTTAAGTTTAAACCTTAAATAGGACACAGGTAGGAGTAGCTTTTTTCTTGAATAACTCATGGGCTCTTATTGTCTGTAATGAACCCAAACTTTATTTTGTGGTCTATGGCAGAGGTTAAAGATCTATAGTTGCAAAAGCTTTCCTTTCAAATGAGATGGTACAGCTTTACCGCAGCAGCCCCTTCGTACTTCTCTATCAGTTACTTTTGATTGCACAACTGAACTGTTGTTGCTGTGAGGGTCCAACCTGCTGCATCTTGTTTGCAGAAAAGAAACATTATCTTTGTGTTTGCGGAGTAGAAAGTTGCTGGTATGCTGAACATTAAGAGGTATGTGGGTTAAGAGTTGATGTGTGGTGATAGAATGAGGATCTGGGACTTCTTGTTCAAATTAACTATTGGTGCTGTGAGGGCCAAAGCTGCTGTGTCATGTTTTTTGAAGAGTAGAAACCGTATTCATGTATGTGATTGGATCAGGTATTAGTAAGCATGAACTAAGTCTTAGGGCGTATGAAGAATTGTGGTAAACTTACCTAAACCATGGTAGTTGATGGTCAACAAGGCTAACTGACATACTTCTCACAGGTGTCAATCTCGATGTGCATTGACTTTTCATGGTCAAGCATCCTACCAGGGTACTCGGATCGTAGAATGGTATCTGCTATCGGAAAATTCAGAAGCATAACTTGCAAGGATATTTAAAACAAGAGGCTTAGATGGGGTGTATGTTGAACCTGATAGAAGCCAGGACATGGAGGCAATAAGTGACCGAGGGATCCTTGCTAATAGATCCCACAACACACCCTTTGAAGTGGTGAGGGATTTTTCCATCTGTGATTTGAACTGAAGTAGTAAATGGGCCATGTTGAGTCCAAAAATTGGAAGATGAGGGGCCACTTAAAAGTGACCCAAAGTTAAGGCTATCCTACATGGAAAACGTAAGACTTCCGTCGTGGACATAATGGTCAAGTGATTGGTAAGAAAAAAGATTTGTAATGAAAAGAAGTAATGGGGTATTTGAAATTAGAGCTGGTATGGTTTAGGTGTGAGGTCAATCTGCGATGCTTTCTCATTATAGTACGACTTCCTTGAGGTTATTCTGCTGCTTTGCTATGATGGGAAAGGCGCACCCTCCTTTGCAGATAGTTGCTCATGTCTGAGGTCAGGTAAATAGTTTGATATATAAGAGGTGTTAGACAGAAGAGAATTAGGATTTAAGTAAATGAAGGGTCCTAAGTTTAAGCATCAGATTAAGAAAGTTGGTAACTTGTTGGGTGTACCTTGTGGTGTTTGAGCTAAGAAAACACCCACAAGGATAGAGGGCTTGGCTGGCCCTCAGAGGGGTGTTGTGATTGTCCCTTCACCTCGTTGAAGCTCCGTAGCCAGCTCAAGGATCCTTTGGAATTGATGGTCTTCCAGTATCTTGCTTCGTTGGTTGATCGTATTAATTTCGTTACAGTTTACTCTAGTAAAAAAATTGAGAATTTCAGATACTTGAAGTTAATAATTTTAGTGGAACAACGTGCGATTGCGGTGGTTACCTTTGTGTTTATATCTTGTCCACCATCAATTGGTCTGGAGGAAAGGGAATATTTTTTCCATTTGTTTTCCCTTTCCTTTGAACTTGATTGGAAAATGAAATGAGCAGCTAAAGGGTATCTAGACTTTAACATGCGTATCTTGGATTGTCCCTTTATAAGTAACGGAGAGTTGAGATAAATCAAATCGTAGTGTATAATGCATATTGCTATAGAGATGCAGTAAAGGATAACATATTTATTACAATATGTGGGTCAGTCGCGTATCAATTACATGAGCCTTGAAACTGGAAAAAGGTATTAGGTTTTTGGAAGTTTTTGTCTTGATATCATGCTTAAATAGGTTCCTTAGTTTTGGCAGTTGTTTGCGTTTGGACTCTCAGATAAGAAAATAAGAGTTTCATGTTCTTCAGTATGATAAACTAGGCTGAAGTGAGTGCATCCTTTCAATCACAATATTGATGGGCTAAAAGAATGCAACCAGATGCAAGAAATAAGTTCTCTAAACCAAAATTTGTAACTTCGGAAAAGCACAGACATAGAACTTCTTGGTATTGAGGATTGAAGAAGGGACTCCAGATTCATAGAAGTTTACATATTGGATGTCACCTCATATATTGACCCTTAACCATAAATTATTGGCTTTTAAATAATTCAAATTTCACCACTTATTGATTTATTATCACCGCTACTTCACAGTGTATGCTACCTCTTGACAGACAAGCGTTAGTGCTTCAATTGTGGTTGCAGAGTGTTATTTTCTCTCTCATCTTACTCGAATGAATAGGGGTTAGAGTCTTTCGTAATCGGCAATTTTTTTCTTAAAGGGCCTTGATTAGGGTAAATTTAACTTCTTAGTGGCTTTGGCCTAAACAATTTCCAGTTGCTCATGTATAAACCTTTAGCTTTGAGGAGTACCCTCTATACCATGTGTCCTCCATCTTGTATGCGAGATAAAACGAAAAATCCGAGGGGACACATGCCTAAATTAGTGGCAATATCGTGCCGTGCTGGTGGCAGCCATATCAAGTACATGGACTCAATCGATTACGTGCTCCATCACTGTCGATAACAGCATTTCGTCCACGGGAGCCATGCCTCAAGACAAGCAAACTCAGTGTATTCACTCAGTTGAAAGAGTGCCTGGTCCTCCTAAATACATCCCCATGTCTGGAGGCATGTCATAGACAAGTCGTCACCGAGAGTGCATCACGAGTGACGCGTTACTCGGTGGCTCCTTTTGTCACGGGTCACTAATGGAACAAAAGCTTTGTGAATCAACATAAAGCTTTTGCTAGATCTGGCAAGAAAGTATTAACATCTGAAGGAATGCGTTACCCGACACTTTCCTACACCATGTTGTCGTTGGAAGAACTCCGTAAAATTGTACTTCCTTCTATTAAACACATTCTTGTCATCTTTATTATCTGACTTTTTCTGTGCTTGTGGTGATGAAGCAACCAAGGCCTGTTGCGTGTTCTTCTTGCTACACCAATGGGCATGTTGAATGCAAATGGTGCCGTGGCACAGGGTTCTTTATACTTGGTGATAACATGTTATGCCAAGTCCCTTCCAGAAACACCAGCTGTGTTATTTGTGCTGGAAAGGTAAATTAGCCAGATTCCATCGTTCATTAGTTGCATGCTTAAATGCTTCAGAATATAGCATTATTGAAGCTCTAGGTAATATTTTATGCCAGGGATCCACATGTTGCTCTGAGTGTAAGGGAACGGGATTTCGTGCAAAGTGGTTGGCGGACCCTCAAATTACCGAGTAGTACTCTGCCGATTAAAAGTTGATCAGAAGTATTTAACCATTCGTTTTATTTAGAATACTACGCATCTTCACTCCTTAATACATAGCATACCATGTTTATTAACCATTTCATCTCTCATTGTAGTATAATTTTCAATATCTGTACAACAAATATATAGTTCTCATTTGCTCTTTATCAATTCTTCTTTCTGTTTTTTGTTTGTACCATTCGCTTCAGTTTTCTTCTGTACTAATCATCCATTGTACAAGCGTGCAATTTTCTGTACAACTTTTTTTTTTTGCCCAACTAGGCCTTTGCTTTTCTGTTGGGAATTGCTTTGTTCTCGTTGTATAAAAGGTAGTCGTCATGAATTTTGAAAAGGATGTCAATCTAATCAGAGAGCTGGTTTTATTTTTGCGGTTGATGGACCTTGCGGGAAATCAGAATCTTTTGAAACACGATTAGTAGTGTGGGTACATTTATGGGTTGCTCTCCTGGGAATGGAGGTATAAACCAATTTGTCAGTTATCTGGGTAAATCAGAGATATTTACTTTAGGCTCGGTCTTTGTACAACTGAGTGAAAATTTTCATGTATAGATTTGTAAAATTGGGAGTTAAATGCACTTTAGTACCTTAAAAGTACTGCGGAAATTTTTCTTCAGGACTTAATGTTTAAATTTTGCAATTAAGTGTTTGGAGTTTCAACTAAGACGTTTGTAAGTACTTCCGTTTAAATCCTTAATCCTATAGAGACAAAACCGTCAGGGAGAAAATCTCCCGTCTACTTCGTTATTCTTCTTCTTCTTCATCAAAACTTGAGCATACCCATTTGAAGATGGCCACAACATTAGCTGTAAACTGTAGAAACCAATTGAATATTATCATAATTCAATTGCTTTCTGCAATTGAATTATGAATAAATCTGACATCTTTATGTGGAATGTCATAATTAGAGGGTTAGCCAACAATGGGTCTCTGCAGAAAACAATTGAATTTATCATCAGACGGGCTATTGAATCTAATGGAGAGCCAAAAAGTTTATTCTAGGATTTTTAACGTTGGATTGGACTTAGATATCTATATCTCTAATGCTTTTATCATAACGTATGCCAAAGTGGATGCATCGCGTGTGCAGAGAAGTGTTTGATGAAATGCCTAAAAGATAGGGGAAACTAGCTAATGACCCCCTATACTATACACGCTGTGTGATTTTCCCTCCTCCACTTCAAAATTAACTACTAAACCCCCTCACACTTACGAAAATTGAGCACTTTAGACGGGTCCGTTATAAATAACGTGAAATGACCAAAATACCCTTGTTTTGCCCACTGTTTATAATTCTTTTTTTCCCTACTTTTTCACTCTCCCCGTCAAACATTCTCTCCTCTCATTCGTCAGGCCACACAGCACTCTCACACACACATAACGCACATACATACACAGCTCTCAAACACTCACGCACACTCAAAACACATAGCGCACACAAACTCACACATTCTCCCTCTCCACACCCACTGCCATGAGGCAGTGACTCACTCTCTCTCTCTCTCTCTCTCTCTCTCTCTCTCTTGTCTTTCTTTCTTCTCCCTCAACACTCTCATACACTGCATAATTATATAAACCCACATCTCACCACTCTGCACCCACTACTTCCTATTTTACATCACACACGTTTCACTACTGCAGCCCATGGCTGCCACCTTCATGTTCCTGTTTTATGAATATACACCTATGCATCACTCCATGTAACTCCCCACATCATCTCTAAAACACAAGCCTCCATGCACATCACCACCTTGCACACACATATTCACGTACATATTTACACACCCACTGATTTCATGTATATATACACAGCCATACCCACACTAATTACATCCCCAATAGACCAATTGGCTGCCTCTCTTTTTGCTGTTTAAGTACATACTTACACACACAAACACCCACACAGAAACACACGACACATACACCATACTTTCATGCACACACTACACTCATGCACTCACACACATCACATTCTACACCCACTAAACAATGCACGCACCGCTTTTCTTACGGCTCCAACGATGCCCACCCAAACACAAACAAGACACCTAGGAAACCCGAAATGCTACACCCATCTTTACGCAGCACCACAGCACACACGGCTGCTTAGCAGCCCTTCCCACACCCCTAAACACACACGACTATGCGTATAGAGTCACAACCACCATGGCTGTGACCTCCGCTCTAACGACGTGTTCCACCAGTTCGGCGCGCTCCTTCAAGCCCTCCAGCAATTCACCGCTGGGCGCGACATCTCCGTCATCGCCAGATCTGCCGTCGAGGAGATCGTCGCCTCCCCCGCCTTCGCTGTGTCCAAGAAGCATGCCTTCGACCTAACCCGCTCCACTCGCCTCACCACCGACCTGTGGGAGACCGTCTGCACTGGAATCCGCAGCGATCTCGACTTCCCCGACCTGATGTCACCGCTGCTACCGTCTCCATCCTCGCCGCCATACCCTCCTACCACCTCGGCAAGCTCATCGCCAGACTGCAACAAGGAAATCTTCAAGCGTGCGCAGAGTTGCTGGGGGGAGTGGGAGTGAAGAAGAGATAAAAGAAATGGGCAAAATTGTCATTTTAAAAAAAATATCTTTTGTCAACGCATGTGTTGACCACGCGCTGTTAAATTTAACGGTTTTCATCTAAGGTGCTCAATTTTCATAAGTGTGAGGGGGTTTAGTAGTTAATTTTGAAGTGGAGGGGGGGAAATCGCACACCGTGTATAGTACATAGGGTCATTAGCTAGTTTCCCCTAAAAGATATGTGGTTTCTTTGGAATTCTATGATTAGTGCCCTAAAAGAGGTGTTTGATGATGCTACTTGTGGTTGTGGATAGTTTATTTCTAATAAGCTACAAGTTATGAGAACTTACATCTTCTATGATGGATGGAAGTTTGTATAAAAGGTTTTCAAAAACATAAAGAATTCCTACTTTATAACATAATTTAGCAACATGAATGGGCATTTACCCGAACCATTTCGATGAACTTTTGGCAACGAAGCAGGAAACAAGTAGCTGATGTAGTCTGGCATTTTTTGGTACCTGTGATTTTCATTATCTCTCATCATAAAGACACTTGCATAGGCTAGAAAACTCTTTTACTAACAAAGTTCACAACATATTCATAAGAAGGGTTGCATAGATTTGGATGCACAAGTTCACGAGGCATAAGGACTTCATGAAGAAGGTGTACGCTCGTGAATTCATTTGGATCATCAAGAGGTAACAACAAGATTTGATCAATCATGGCTGCATGTAAGTCATTAATATTATTTTATTCTACAATAATGCTAGTAGTCAGTACCAGAGCCACTCTTTACCATATTGATTAGCATTCTTATTCTTTATTTACATATATAGAGATTATTTTAATGGATCAACTTGTAGTAACCATGTTTATTATTGTTATGTATTCATTTAGTTATATTTGTTAATGCCTCGGAGTTGAGAAATAGAATGAAATGTTGAAGTCAAGTTGTAATCTTTATCTAAGCAAATTTTGTTGTAGCCTCTCATAGATGTAATTGTTTACTTCAGATATCATGTATTAGGCTTATTTGATGGGTTGTAATTATCATATATGTCGAGTTTTCATGGTATTTGATGTAAAAGCCATGAGAACTTCATCATTTCGTTATGGTTATTACTGTCACACATTTAAAATGAATGCTTGATCCATTAAAATTTTTTGGTTAGCCTTTTGAAAAAAATTCTCCATACATGTTTGTTACAAAGAATTCGTCGCTTTCATTAAGTTACATTTTTTTTATTGATCATTCCTTTGAATATCATTGTGAGTGTTCCGGTTACAATTACGTTATCATAAGGTAAGAGGTTATGCTATTTGTAAGTTATGAATATCAATGCGATTTTTAAAAGTTGCCGCAACATTTTAATTCACCTTGATGTGTGATTTTTGATTTTTCAATCACATCAAGTTTAAAAACATGTTTGAATAAATAGCATCATAAGATGTATTAAATTATATAAAATAATCATTGGCCCTACATGAAATGGCTATATTTATATGATTTAATAGAATACGATAGTCAAAAGGACACTAAAAGTAAAAGGTTTTTATGCCCACAGGTAACAAGAATCTTAAGGTCAGCGGGAGCAAGTACATATTTTTGGTTCTATATCTCGATGACATTTTACTTGAGAGCAATGATTTAGGTTTGTTACACGACACAAAGTATTGTCTTTCTCAAAACTTTGACATGCAGGATATGAGTGAAGCTTCTTATGTCATTGGCATAGAAATTCACAAAGTCAAGTCCTAAGGACATTAGGTTTGTCTCAAAAGGCCTACATTGACAAGGTTTTGAAGATATTCAAGTTGCAAGATTGTCCGTCTTCTATAGCACCTATCATGAAGGTTGATAATTATAGTTTAAGTCAATGATCGGAAAATGCTCTGGGAAATGAACGTCTGCAAAGCATTCCTTATGCATCTGTAGTTGGCAGTCTAATATATGCACCAGTGTGCACCAATTAGTTTTGCTTTAGAGATGCTTGGCAGATACCCCAAGCAATCCAAGAATGGACCACTAGAGGACAGTTAAGAAAGTTATGTGATATTTACAAGAAACCAAGAACTGCAATCTTAGGTACAAGCATGTTGAGCATCTGGATGTGTTTGGATATTCAGACTTAGATTTTGGCGGTTGTGTAGACTCTAGAAAGTCCACATCAGGTTATGTTTATGTAATTGTGGGAAGGGCTGTATCATGGAAAAGTGCAAAACAGTCCATAATTGCTTTGTCCGTTATGGAAGCAGAATTTATAGCATGTTTTGAAGTTACTTTACAGGCAACATGGTTAAAGAACTTTAGTTCAGGCTTAGTGTAATACCCCAAAACTGAGGTTAGTTTTATAGTAAATCCTAGTTGGTTATTCATTGGATCTTTAGCGACGATTTGGTGATCATCATAATTTTTTGATCCGACAATTTTAGGAACTATAAGTTGTGATTTAGTGATAACAGTTATAAGTGATATTGATTGAGGTCTTTAGTGACGAATATCATGAACAATATTTTTAGAAACCTTTAGCTACAATTTTGAAGTGGGTTACAATAGGCAGTTAATGAAAAGTTAAAGGAGTAAGTTAAAAACTTAAATTAAAGTTGGGGATATCAAATAATAATTTGATTTTCATGTTTTAAGTGTAATATCTGGTACTTTTTGAACTGTTTAAAATAATTATCTATACTCCAAAAAATAAACGGGTAATTTTGAGCAATGCTCGGAGATTAGTAGAGTATGGAAGCTTAAAATGATTTTGCGGTCTTTTGAAAACTTTTGGGGCCATTTTCTAATTTGGAAAAAAACTTGGGGGCTATTCAATAATTTTCAAAATTAGCATGTTATGTGTCAAATTTTCAGAATAGTTTGTGTAATAAGTTGCCACCTCCTACTTTTGTTAGATGGTGACTAATGTAATTTAAAGTACAAAAAAAAAGGGTGGGAATTAAAGAAAAAAATTAAGAGGAAATTGGGGGAGGAAAACAGAAGAAGAAAATAAAATAGAGGGAAAAGAAGAAGAAGCCGAGCACTGTGCTCGACTGGAAAACAGGCAAAGAAATTGGGAGAAATTGAGAGAGTTCTTCAGGGTAATATTCTTCTCTTGTTTTAGTGTGTGAATTTGGTGTATGTGTGTGTGTTTGAGGGGCGTAGTGTGTGCCATATGTGTGGTTGATGTGTGTGAATTTCGGGTGGGTGTGTTTGTGTATAATTATTTGTGTATGGGTGTGTGTATATGTGTTACATGGAGATGTTAGTATGTATTAATGTATGGGTGTGCATGAAATGAGGTTGAGCAGTGTGTGTGTTCGGGTGTGGGGTGTATGGGTGTAATTGTGTGTGTAATTGGTATATATGTGTGTGTGTGTGTGCGGATTAATGTGTGAAGTATATATATATATATATATATATATATATATATATGTGTGTGTGTGTGTGTGTGTGTGTGTGTGTGTGTGTGTGTGTGTGTGTGTGTGTCAGTGTGATTGTGTGTGGATTAATGTATGTAGTAGTGTTCTGTGAGGTGTGTGTCTCGACTGTGGGAAGAAGATGAAGACTGCGTGTGAATTAAATGTAATAGTGTGGGTTTTAATAATGAATAATGACTATAATTATCACTAAAAGGGGGTAGGGTTGGACAGTTTACTTTATGATTTTGTTTTTTGTAAAATAGTTCCACTTAGAATCTGACAAAGTTAAAGATAGTGACCCCCAATATTTTTACGAGATATACATTGTGAAAAGTTATGGGATTTTTTCAGTATCCGTAAAGGATGCTAAATTAGGATATCGATTAAAATGAATTTTTGATTTATTTAGCATACCAAATTAATTTATTTTAATCAAAAAATTTAAGGGTTTCTATATGAACCGTGTGTAAGGATTTATGTCTGAACCCTAATTTTAATAACTTGTGTTCGTAAGTATTATTTCAATTTACTTATGACTATTGTTGAGTACTGAAATATGCATTGATATCAGCATGTTACTGCCAAGGAACTCCCAACACTGAACCTGAATCAATTATTTGAAAATCTTATCGATGCTCTCTTTTTACTGTATGCTGAGCAATTTCGATAACTCTTTGCATTCTTTCTGCTGAATGGTTGTGCTTAAATTCGATAACTGTTCATATTTGTTTTTGCTATTTGTTTGTGGCTATTCTTGAATTCTGAGTGATGGATTGATATCAGCATGTTTAATTGTCATTGAAACCCTAATTGATATCGGTTATTTGAATTCATGTTGATTCTCATTATTATTGCATGTCGAGCATTGAATTTCTTGTTGATTCTTTGATTGCTGTCTTCTGTATTGACCTTGAATCTGTCCTGATGGAGGCATTATAAGAATGGTATGTTCCTGCATCTTACGAGGAACACATGCTAGTTCCTTAATTGATGGAAAAGGCTAGTTATTGTACATCATGCATGTGTACTATGTATTGTGCATTGCCTCTGCTCATGGTCAATATCTTTAAATTTGCTTACATTGTATCTTTCAATGATTGTTTTGAAACGATTGGAAATGAATGTCTTGATATCTGATCGAAGGGGATTGAGTTAAAATTCTTCCCCATATTGTGATCAAACTGTTTGTGTTTATCCGAAACCCCTCCTCACATTGTCCTTGAAGTATCTGTGTATGTTTGAAATCCTTTGGAAAATCATCGTTGTATGTTAAAATGAGGGCTTTAAAATGATCTTTAAATTATCTTTTTGGTGTTTGTTTAGGATTGTTTATGATCGTTTTGAAAAATCATCAAACTATTATGATTGATTGAAATGTTTGAAAAGAATTATCATCGAATAGACTTTTGAATCGTTTTGCAATTCCTTCGGTTGTTCCTTGAACGACCTTACTGAGCTCTCAAAAGCTCACATTCGTTTGATTCCCTTATGCAGGTAATGATCAATTTGTAGAACGCTCGAGAATGGGTTTAGAGTCCATGTGACATTCCGGAGAGCCCACCACTATTGTGTAGTAAGAGTCTTGTGTGGGCTGGTATTGTTAACTCGTTTTATAAAAAACTTGACTTTGTAAAGAACCTAAGTTTTAATAGTTTAAATTTAGAGTTAATTACGCGGTTGACCACTGTACTATTAGGCAAATTTCACTTTGACCACTGAACTTTGATTTGTGTCAAAGTGACCACTGGACTCTTTAATTTGTTCAATTAAGTCATTCCGTTAGGTTCAGTTAACAAAAGGTCCGTTAAATCATTTAATTTATGGGCAAATCCGTCAGTCTCTATTCTTTTTTTTCTTCCTCTTCTTCTTTTTCATTCCGGCGCAACCTCCATTTCCTCTGAAGATTGTCTTCTGGTTCCTGTTGGCGGATCTCTTCAACCTCCCTTCAATCTGAGTCAAACTCAAACACATTGCTGAATCGCAACCCAAATCTGAAGTCAAACCACGTTTGACCGCACGAAAGGAGTTTGGTGAGAGAGATGCCGTCGGAGATTGAGGAGGTCGAGCCGATCGATGGGGATTCCTCCTCCGCCACGGCGGGGTGACTGTTGGCGGGAGTGTGGTGGCCCATCGGCGACAGATCTGGTGGCTTTTTACGGTGGGAGTGTGGTGGCCCATCGGTAACATATCTGGTGGCTTTGGGCACCGGTGTTCTGGTCGGTATTAGTGCTGGCGGTGGTGTTGACCAACCAACCGAATCGTCGGTCGGCGTTGGTGTTGCGGTGAGCGGTTGGTGGCTGTTCCGTGGTGGCGGGGTGGACCAGTGGTCGTTGTAGTGACGGCAGTTGGTCAATGGTCGTCACTTCATGTCAATTGGCGTGGGATTGGCCGGTGATCCACGACTAACCGGCGACGATGAAGGAGGCAGTGCAGAAAAGAGTCCATCGGAATTTCACAGACATGGAATAAGAAAGGAGAAAGAAGAAGAAGAAGAAGAGGGGGAGGAAGAGAGAGAAAAAAAATTATTGAGTGACGGATTTGCCCCTAAATTAAAGGACTTAACAGACTTAGATTTGACGGAACCTAACAGAGTGACTTAATTGAGAGCAATTGAAGAGTCCAGTGGTCACTTTGACACAAATCAAAGTTCAGTGGTCAAAGTGAAATTTGCCTAATAGTACAGTGGTCAACCGCGTAATTAACTCTTAAATTTAAGCATGTTTTTTGTACCCTTGTATATTGAAGAATTTGAGTTAGTGTCTAGTTAGAAACTCTGAAGTATGTGTCAGTAAACAAGTTTGATGTGATTTGATGTGACGTGGTAGGTTAACGCTCTGGGAGTTTGGGGCGATGGAGCTCCGGATTTCCGGGTTGTTACAGTTGGTATCAGAGTAATTTGATCTTGTGGTATTAAGAGCTTAGGTATGTGATTTTGTAGACACGTAATCATTGAGTTTAGGTAACACGATTCTGTAGAATCGTATTTCGGTTAATAAGAGTGGGGTAGGATGATGGTAAAGTTAAGAAGTCTGCCTTTAATTTTTAATTGTACTGTTTTTTAGACACGTGTTAGTATAACTCTGATAACTGTTCATTGTACCAGTATGGCTCGCACTCGTAGCACTGGCAGTGAAGATAGTACGAAGGGCCAAGAGGTCCCCGATAGAGAGGTACCTCAACCTAATAAGGAGGAACAACAAAATGCAGAAGTCATGGTTGCGATTCTGAACACTATGAACCAGATTCTGATCTTGATGACACTGAATCTGGCTAACTAGCAGCAAAGAGTACAGATCCGGTTCAACCACAACCTCAAGATGAGAGTACTTTGGGTGAATTTAACAAACAAAATGCGACTAGCTTTAGGGGGTCATTAGACCTTATGGAGGTAGAGAACTGGATTAAGGAAATGGAGAAATTTTTCAAGCCATTCACAGCAGTGAAGACAAAAGGTTGAATTTTCTATATATAAACTGAGATATGAGCTCGATCAATGATGGAAAATGGAAGAAAAGAGTTTGACTCGTCAACAGTTGGATGAGCTGACCTGGGGAAAATTCAGGGAATTATTCTTCAACCAGTATTTTCCGATGAGTTATCGTGAACTGATGTTGAGAAAATTTTCCAATGTGATGTAAGCAGATCAAGAATCGGTAGATGAATTTGAAATGATGTTTTCACGCCTCGCCAGATTTGCAGTAGGGACGTTGCCAACAGAAGGAGATATATGTCGGAAGTTTGAGTGAGGCCTTAGGCCTAAATTGAGAGATGGGGTGATCTCTGCTTGGTTGATGAACTATATGGACTATGTAGACTTAGCATGTGCTTTGGAGCAATCCAAGTCTGACAACAGAGAAGAGGTACGAGCAAAGTCAGGGTGGACAGAAAAGAGCTAAGCAAGAGTTTTCCCATGACAGATTTACAAAGGCTAACAAGTGTTGGCAGTTTGCACAGTCAGCATAGCAAGGTACCCAAGGACCCAGGATGAGACAGAACCAGGAATTCAGGCCCACGCCGGCTCGGGGATTTAGACATGGGAAGAATATGGGATTTGGAAGAGAACAGGGTGTAGGCGCTCGACCAGCTCAGAATACTAGATTTGGACAATCACAGAGTTTTGGAGTTCGGCCTACATGGTCATGGTGGCATGTCAGCTTTTTCGGCCACCCCATGTATCATGTGTGGGAGGTGTCATGGCAGTAAGCCATGCTACAGAGTTACCGGAGGATGTTTTAGGTGTGGCGGTATGTTGCGTCAGGTTCAAGACTGTAATATCCCAAACTTCGGGAGCCGGTTAAAATAACCATTCGGGCTCCAAAAAATAAACGGGCGATAATTTTGGGGATTGATCTTGTATTAGTAGCATATGGAAGCTTAAAATAATTTTGGGACAAAAATATAATTTTCAAAATTTTGGGGGGTATTTTCATGATTTTGGAAAACTTTGGGGGCGTACCTGTAAATTGGTGATTTTAGTGTTGGAAAATAATAAAATGAGTGAAATTTCATGTTTTAGTGACATTTAATTAAATTAATAAAAATTAGAAGAATCTTGGGGCAAAATTGTAATTTTTGAAACTTCTGATGCCATTTTGTAAATTTTGGAACTTAAGGGCTAATTTGCAAATATGAAAAGTTTAGGGTCATTTGTGTAATTCGATTAAATAATTTAGAAACCCTAAATAATTTACAGTTTGACTAGCTTAGTGACTAAGCCAAATTAGATGGTTTAATATGGGATTGGATAGGTGAGAGAGTTCGGATGAAAGCAAGAAAAGAAAGGAAAAAAAAAGATCAAAGAAGAGAAGAAAAAGAAAAAAAAAAGAGAAGAAGAACCAAAATAGAGCACGAACATGGGGGTTTGCGGGGAAGCAAAAAATCACAGAAAAAGGAGGGATTCCCAAGGTTAATTTCCTCATTTTCGTTTAAGTGTAATTCTTGTTTTAAATTTAGTGGAAGATGTTTGATGCCAAGGAAGGTGGGTTCACAGTCGACGTGGATGTGCCACAAGGAATGCAGTCCGAGTCAGATGCCAAGTATGTTGATGTATGACACAACAAGAGTGGAAGTGTGGAACAAGGACAGAGATCAAGGGCTTCCCAGACAGAACTTGAGGGTGGCAGTGCTGCGAGGGCGATAGCGCAGGATGAAAACACGACGACAGTTACAGTCCGATGCGTAGGTCTAGAGTCAGGCTCATGTATGTTTCTCTCTCTAGGATTCTAGAGTGAGAAAGTTAAAATGTCCAACCTCCTAAATGAATTCTCAAGACCTCTATTTATAGAGATTGAGATGATGATGTCATTAATCGACACATGGCGCTCCCCGGGAGTGACACGTCACCGGGGGTCCACGGGTGCCGGTGCTCCACGGACTGTCGGATCGCATATTCAACTGGCCTGCCCCGCACAGCGTCGCTCTGTCTGTCTGGAAAGACTGGCTCCCACCGCATCAGTGTGGCCAGAGAACCCCCTTGATCTAGCCTTAAATCCAAGCCCTTGTAGAGTCTCACAGGCCTGGCAGCGGTGGGGATGACCCGATGCCCAACTGCTAGGTGAACTAGGCGCGATGCCCTCCGAAGACCTGCTCCCGTCTCGGAGTGACCCGAGGGTCATAGTCCCTAGGGGTGCCGACGCAAGCCCCCAGTGCCGGAGCACGTAGGCCAGTCACGCAGGCACCCTGGCGGAGATAGTGTCCCGGAGGAGTCGCCTATTCCGCGGGCCGAGGTAGCATCCCGAAGGAGCTGTCTACCTGGCGAAAAGGGGAGTCTTCATTCCGGAGCACTTAGAGCTCCCTGGCAGAGATAGTGTCCCGGAGGAGTCACATATCCCTGCGGGTGAGTCCTTGTGCCGGAGCACTCGGAGCGCGTCAAGGTAGCATCCCGGAGGAGCCGACTACCCGACTGGCCGAGGTAGCATCCTGGAGGAGCCGTCTACCTGGCGGAAGGGGAGTTGAAGAGCTCCCTGGCAGAGATAGTGTCCCGGAGGAGTCGCCTATCCCCACGGGTGAGTCCTTGTGCCGGAGCACGTCAAGGTAGTATCACGGAGGAGCCGTCTACCCGACTGGCCGAGGTAGCATCCCGGAGGAGCCGTTTACCTGGCGGAAGGGGAGTTGAAGAGCTCCCTGGCTGAGATAGTGTCCCGGAGGAGTCGCCTATCCCCGCGGGTGAGTCCTTGTGCCGGAGCACTCGGAAAGTTTCAAGGTAGCATCCCGAAAGAGCCGTCTACCCGACTGGCCGAGGTAGCATCTCGAAGGAGCCGTCTACCTGGCGGAAGGGGAGTTGAAGAGCTCCCTATCGGAGATAGTATCCCGGAGGAGTCGCCTATCCCCGCAGGATGTTGTACACTTCGGAGAGTGGGTCGAAGCATGTTCCACGACCAAGGCAAGGTGCGCATGGTGTGGTGAATGAGTGTGGTGCCCGGGGGCATGTAACATGATTGTGACGCATGGACGCGATGAAGTGAGTATGGTGTCGGGAGCACGGTAGTGTGACAAAGATCTTGGGGGCACGGTTGTATTAGCGGCACGGCGGAGTGAGTAAGGTGCCAGGGGCACGTTTGTGTCAATGGTGGCGCATGGGTGTGACAAAGTGCGTATGGTGCCGGGGGCAAAGTAGTGTGACAGAGAGCCGGGGGGCACGGGTGTATCAGCGGCGTGGCGCATGGGCGCGGCAGAGTGTTGGATTGCGGTGCCCGGACGCCGGCGATGAGGGTCGCGGAGACGACGAGCATCGCGGAGTTAGTGCACGGGTGCGGGCAACGTCCAGACGACGGGCGACAGGGTCGCGGAGTGACGTCCGGGCGACGGGGTCGCGGAGTGAAGTCCGGGAGACGGGGTCGCGGAGTGACGACCGGGCGATTGGGGTCGCGGAGTGATGTCCGGGTGACGGGGTCGCAGAGTTATGTCTGGGCGACGTGGTCGCGGAGTGATGTATGGCCCCTTGAAGAGAAGTGAAAATGCTAAGTATGGAGGCCAAAGGCCAACCCTTGGGGGAAGGCCGAGGCCGACCCCAAGGGGGAGGCCAAGGCCAACCTCCTGGGCAAGCGCCAAGGTGCGCCGACAGGCGACGGGCGGAGCGTGATGAGCAGTCGCGCCAGGATGAGTTTCTTGGTGACGAAGTCACGTAGAAGAAGTAAGAAGTGCACGTGACTTGAGCGTGCACGCTTTGACCGGTTGTGAGCGTTGAATGTTGATTGTTTCTTGTGCGGACGTGTCATGCAAAATGGGACCCCAGTGGGCCTTTGGGTGCGACCAGAATAGGTTGGGAACAATGTTATAACTGTGTGTGTGTTTAGTGTTCTTCTGTGTGAGTTTTGAGCTGCGTAAGAAAGGGGTGCTTCGGGTATCAATTGTAGGGATAATTGATGTTTATAGGTGGGTTTAATGGGTTGTATGAGATGAAGGTGTATACTATGGACTGTGTGTGTGTGTTTAACACTGTGAGTGATCATGTGGGTATAACGCGCGTATGTGTGTGTTCTTCATGCGCAGGAGGTGGACGGTGAATGATTTATGTGTGATATGGTATTTGGAGGGATTACTGTTATGTAAGAATTGAATTGGGTGAGATTATGAGTAGCTTGAGTGTGCCCGAGGAGGGGTTGTGTGTGAGCTTGTGTGTATTTTAGTGGGTGTGGTGACAGTGTGTGCGCGCGTGTTCTTCGGATGTGTTGTGTGTATAATTGTGTGAATATACGTGTGTAAAAGATGTGTTAGTGAGTGTTAGGCATGATTGGATGGGAATATGTGTGAATAGAATGTGTTAGTGAGCTGTTGGAGTAGTGTATTGGGGATATGGGTCTTGGCTGGAGGTTGAAGATGAAGTAGGGGTACGAAAGGTGAAATACTATGTGGGATTAATTTGAAAAGTTACTGTTTTCGTCACTAAAAATATAAAATTAATTAAGCATTTTTTTCCATGAATTTTCAGAAATAGTTAGAGCCATAATTAGGTAAAGTCCAAAACTGTAACCCTCGATATTTTTACGAGATGTAGCCTCTGAAATTGTTTGGGAATTTTTGGTATCCGTGAAGAGCGCTAAATGAGGGCATCAATTTAACAGAATTAGCGAATTATTTAACCTAGTAAACTAAGTTATTTTAATCTGAAATTTTTATTAAAATATTATTTCACTGATAGGTATCAGATTCTAAAATTTTGTTCCATTCTGAGGCCGATAGGTATTTTTCGTGAAACTAACCTTTTAGCGCTCGGTCCGAACACCGGTTCGAAATTTTCGGACAAAAATTATTTAAAATGCTTTTTAGAGCATAAATGATATCAAGATGCTTAAAATAGTGTTTTAAGATATTTTTAGATTTTTTCGGTGCCGGAAACCCCCAGGGGCATTTTGGTAATTTGCCACCCCGAATGGGTATTTTGGTAATTTGACCTAAGAAAGGTATTTTTGCATAAACTTACATATGGAAAGCTTATTTCAGTGATTCTACTTATGGGAAGACCATTTTGGTAATTTAAGTCTGAGAGGGGTGTTTCGATAATTTTACATACCCGGTGAGGGGATGTTCATTTTGGGAGTATGGGTGAGTCTGTATTAAGTTATAATATTTTGCTATAGTCTGTGTTCTAATGGTTCGATTATTCCGTTTAGGTTAACGTGAAAGACTTCCGGTTAGATAGTTTAGCTGCGGATCCAGGTAAGGGATTCTATCTGAACCCTGGGTAAGGACTTCCGTTCGAACCCTTGTTTTGATAACTCGTACTCATAAGTAGTCCTTTGATATATTTATGACTAATGTCAAACTCTGAATTGTGTATTGATATCAACATATTATTGCCCAGAAAACCCCAATAATGAACCTGAATCGATTATTCGGAAATCCTGTGATGCACGCATGTTATTGCATGTTGAGAAAATTTGACAATTGTTTATATCCGTTCTTTTGAATTGTTGTGCTTAAATTTGAGAATTATTCGCAATCGTTTTGTTGTTTATTTGTGATTTTTCTGCTGAAAATTCCGATTTCTTCTGAAAATTCCAAATGCGGACTTATGTCATTATGATTATTGTTATTGGAATCCGAATTGATTTCGGAGATTTGAGCATATGTTAACGCTCACTGATATTGCTGATTCTTCTGTTGACCTGGGTTTCCGTTTTGTGGGAGGGCGTAATAAGGCTGGTTTGAATCTTGCAGAAAAAGTAGGCTAGTACCCAAGTGGACTAGTATTTTGGTACATCATGCATGTGTACACTACTAACTTTGCCTGAGTGCCATTGTAACCGCCCAGGGTCAACGTTGATTTTTGATTTTATTCGCGCCATATGTATCATGATTTGTACTTGGGTTGAAATCCCTTGACAAGTCATCATTGTATTTTGGAAAGGACTATTTCAGATGATCTGTACACGTTTTGAAATCTTTTGGAAAACCAGCATTGTATTTTGAAATGATGACTTTGGAAATAATCTTTTGTTGATCATTTTGGAACCCATCATGATGGTATTTGTCTATTTTGCTAGTTATTTTTGATGAATTTTGATTCTTTTGGAAATCGTTGAGTTTTTGACCGTTTGAAGTGTTCTGGAAATCTTTGTCCATTGGATTCTTGGAATCGTTTGTAATTCTTCGTTGGTCCTTTTGTACGACCTTACTGAGCTCTTAAAAGCTCATCCTTTGTTTGGATCCCTTCTGCATGTGATGATAAGATGTAGCAGGTTCGGGAATGGGTTAGAGTCTGCGTGAGGTTCCGGTGAGCCCATCATTACTCGGTAATGTGGCCCCTGTGCGGGTCGGTACTGTCGATTCATTCATAAGGACTCGATTTTGTAAAGAACTTAGATTTTAACAGTTTGAGCTTAAGCAGTCTTGTAAGCTTGTATTTTAAGAATTTAAGATGGTGTCGGATTTGATGTTTTGTAGTATGTGTTAGTGAACAGATTTGACAGGTTTGATGTGATCCGATAGGCTAACGACTTGGGAGTTCAGGGCGGTGGAGCTCCGGATTTCTAGGGTGTTACAAAGACTGTCCATTTGTTAGAAATAATCAGTCAACTCTCTGTCTCGCACCTACAGCTTTTGCATTAACAAGCAGTGTTCCTCTTCAGGAAAGAGGACAAGGTCAGCAAGGCCAGACTCAACAATCTAAAGTCAAGTAGGGACAGAGGCCTGGGACATCAGCTAGACTTTATTCATTATCTGCTCAGGATGTTGCTACTTGTTAACCCATTAGATGCTCGTATATTGTTTGATTCTGGAACATCATAATCTTTTGTATCCCTTACTTTTGCATAGCAATTGAGGGTGAAAACCCATCCATTGAACTGATCTTGTGATAGGCACTCCGTGGGAGAGTCTTTGACTATTTCTATGGTTCTTTATGACTATACTATCAGTGTTGGGGATCAAGATCTTCCTGTGGATCTCATCCCATTTGTTGTTCAAGACTTTGATATCATATTGGGCGGGGATTGGTTTTCCTCTAATCATGCATCTATGGATTGTCATCGGAACCTTAGTAGCGTTTGAAAGTTCGTAGGTACAAGTAGTAGTTAAGTTAGTGATTTGATTTATGAGTAAGAATGGTACTTTCGGGAAGTGATTAGTGCTAAGTCTGAAAGTTTTATTTGAAGAGTATGATAAAATGTGTGAAATCTTACCTTATCATCTCATTTATTCTTTTATATGTTGAATTAAGTTGCGACTTAATTGAATGCCAACTTGCTCTGAAACGTCAGAGAAGATGTCATTCTTATTGAGTTGTCTTATTCCTTTCCTAGGATATTTATCTGCTTATTTCAACTCTATTTGAACTTGGAGGGATAATATCTGACCTACTGGCCATGGAAAAGTTACGAATCCTATTAAGGACCAATAATTTTTATTAATCGTATTTATTTCGAGTCATCGGGCTGACTTTGCTTCGTCATACCTATGTTATTCTGTACTCGTCACTTTTTTGGAATGTCCTATATTTGTATTGTAAATCTCGAAAGCCAATAGGTATGATTTCTTTGAAGATTTTCGTGTTTTGATCATCAAGTTATGATTACTGTTATATTTTGTTCCCTAAATGCTTGATTGGGATCATTGTTTGTTGTGATTAATGTTAGATGTTTTGTTGTATAATCATCACTATTTCTTTGTGATCGGTGTTTGTTTAATGAGTTTCAAAATAGTAACATGTTGTAATTGCTATTCATGCCTAATCAGATTATCAGAATTTTACTATATTCTATTCCCAAATGATTTTGAAATTGACAATATTGTGCATGTATATTTTTTTACCTAATATTAGGATCTGCATAGCTTCAGTTGCCCTAACATGGGATTATGTAGACTCCTAACCTCCGATAATCTGTGAGTGAGAGTAGACTTTGAGAACATGGATTAGATTTTGACAATTTGTTTGATGTTTTGATATAAGGTTGAGATTTGGCTGAACACGCAATAATAGAACGCATGTTACTTGCTTTTAGAACTGAAAAATTTTAAACGTTTAATTGAAACAGATGATCGAAGGATAAGACTATAGATTTTTGATAAATAATGTGATTGTGAATCATAAGTGATGTGATAACTTAGAACCTTAAACTCTAGTTAAGTGCAATACATACTTATGCAGAATCATATTTTGCGCCATGTTAAGATAACACATCTTTCCGTGATGAATTCGGTAACCGTTTGAACTTGTTGTTTTGAGATATCAGAGTGTGCAGCGAAAACCTAGTTGTTACAGTTTTTTTGTCTTTTGTAATGTGTAAATGCTTATAGCAATTGGTTATCCATGTTAGTGTTTGTAGAGCGCAAGTGATAATTTGACACGTTTCAGCTTAGCATTACGATTTAAAATTTAATTGTTGAGTTCGTGTATTTGTGGGACATGAATTTGGGTACAAAGGTTAGATGTAGCTCAGCTACTATGTAGTAGTTATCAAAGTTATGCAGCAGAGCGTAGTGCCTAGGCCTTGCAAATAATAAGAAATTTGAAAATCAAAATTTGAGGATGAAATTTTTCTAAGGTGGGGAGAATGTAATATCTGGTACTTTTCGAGCTATTTAAAATAATTATCTATGCTGAACGGGCGATAATTTTGAGCAATGCTCAGAGATTAGTAGAGTATGGAAGCTTAAAATGATTTTGGGGTCAAAATGCAATTTTGAAAAATTTTAGGGCCATTTTGTTATTTTAGAAAATCCTGGGGGCTATTCTTGTAATATCCCGAATCCCAATACATTTTTACAGGTTAATTCAAAACTTTTAGCGACGATATTTTGTTTCGCAACTTTTAGCGACGATTAGTGAAGCGGGGTTATGTAATAGTCTGTTAAAATTTTCTAATGCATTATTTTATCAACAATAATTATTTTGGGCATTTGATAGAATCTACATTTCCGGTAAGTTTTCGAGCCAATTTTTCTCATATTTATTCAAGGTTAAAGGGACAGTAAAGGGGTGTTTGTGGGGTGTGACGATTGTGCAAGATATGTCTAGGTTATGGCCTTGAGAATATATTTTGCCGTGAGGACACTATAGGTATCATTCAAGCAGGCCACAACCATGGTGGTTATGACTGTGCTCATGAATGTTTATGTGTATATACGCGAGTGCATGTGTTTTATGGCTGTGAGAAAGGGCCATAGGGAGGACCGCCGAGAGGAGACCCATGAGAGGAGATTGTGTGTGTGTGTGTATGTGTGTAAGGGACATGGAAGAGAGGACTGCCGTAAGGTAGTATATTGGGTGTGCATGACTATGTGTTTTGTGTGTGTCGTGAGTGCTTATATGTGTGTGTATATTGTGGGTTCGGGCGTGTAATGAATGTGTGCTTGTATGTGTATGTGTATAGTGTGTTTACTTGTGTGCATGAGTGTGTGGTTGTGTGTATATATGTGTGTATAAGATGTGTATTTATGTATGAGTGGAATGGATTAGTGTGTGCAGATGGTGTGCGTGAGTGTGTTATGAAAAAAAAGGGGGAAGAGAAGACCTACTGCCGTGAGGCAGTGGGTGAGGGGGGTATGAGACAAAGAGGTTTAAGACGTGCCGAGAAATCAATGTGTTCATGTATATGAGTATGAAAAATGGTGGGTGCATAGATAGTGTGTGTATGTGTTGGTGTATGTGTGCTTGTGTGTAGGACAATGGAACGTCTGTGTGAGTGTTTTCTGTGAGAAATGTGCAGGTACAACCATGAAGCTGCATGAGTATGGGTGAAGAAAGCAGAAATAGATACTGCCGTATGAGTGCAGGTGTTTGCAAGTGGGTGAGTGTGTGCGTGAGTTTAGTGAGCGTAAGCGTGTTTGTGTGAACCTCTGTGTGTGCAAAATAGTGTGTGCTTGTGTGTGTGTGTGTGAAAATAGACTGTTGTGTGTTGTGTGCCTGGCCTAGTTGTAAGTGAAGTGTGCAGTCGTGTGGGGGGTGAACTGGGTTCATGGGAAGAAAATGGTGGAAGATGAAGAGAGAGAAAGAGAGAGTGTGTGTGAAATGAGTGTATGTAAGAAGAAAAAGAAAAACAAGGAGGGGCTACCGTGAGTGGACATGTATGTGAGTGTGAGTATTTGATCACTTGGTAGAGAATAGAAAGGAAGTGGACGGGATATTAGGTCACAACAGTTTGAGGGGTAACCTGTTGTAACATCCCGGAACTTCCAGAGCTTCATCGCCCTGAACTCCCGGAAAGTTAACCTAAACACATCACATTCAACTTGTCAATTCATGTCCACTAATATGTGTTTCAAGCATATAATTCAATCTTAACTCAAATTCTTCAAGAACATGCAAAATTACGAACTGCTCAAACCTAAACTATTGAGCTTAGGCTCTTTACAAACTCGAATTCTTATAATACGAGTTAACTTTACCGACCCATGTAGAGGTCCTACTACACACTAGTGATGGGCTCACCGGAATCTCACACAGTCTCTAACCCATTTCTGAGCAAACTACCGTTGATCATAACCTGCAGAAAGGAAACAAACAAAGGGTGAGCTATTGAGAGCTTAATAAGGTCGTACAAGGACCACCGAAGGAAGTACACAATAATTCAGAAGAATCCCTCCGATGATAATTTTCAAAAAACATCTCAAACTGTCTAAACAGTTTGGTGATTTCCAAAAATGATAAAAGTTCATCATAAGTAAATACCAAAATAAACATTTACAATCGCGACAGGTTCCAAAACGAAGATTAACAAGTGTAACCAAATACCAAAATGATCGTTTGAAGATCATTTTCAAAGCTCTCATTTTAAAAGATGAAATGATGATTTTCCAAAGGGTTACCAAAACAAACAGAGATACTTCAAGGGAAATAAGGGAAAGGTTCCAGACAATCACAAACAGTTTAATCACAATATGGGGAGGAGTTTCCCTCGACCCCCCTTCCATAAGATAACAAAACATTCATAACAATCATTGTAAGATACAATGTAAACAGATTCAGAGATGTTGATCTTGGGTAGAAGCAATGTCATTCAGGCAATGCACAAATGTACACATGCATGATGTACGATACTAGTCCCATGGGGTACTAGCCTGCCATCCACGCAGAAACATAACGCCTCCCCATAGAACATAATTCAAGGATCAACACATAAAAAATTAACCAGAAATTCACTGCTTAACATGCAATAAAATGAACACCAAGATGAATTTAAATAATCGGAACAATTAAGGTTTCAATAACAATTAAACATACTGATATAATTCATCACTCAGAATTCCAGAGTGGCCACAAACAAATAGGAAGGACGATTGCGAGCAGCTATCGAATTTAGGCACAACAATTCAGAAGAACGAATATAAACAATTATCGAATTTGCTCAACAGGTGATACAAGATGAGCATCGATAAGATTTCCAAACATCCGATTCAGGTTCAATGTGAGGGTTTTCTTGGTAATAACATGCTGATACTGTCACGTCCCCGACCCGGAGGCGAACCTACATATACTATTTCAAAATATTCCTGCTTACGAGAAATATAATACCCAAAGCATCTTACCAAAAATATTACCTCAAAGAGGTAATCAGAGCTCTAAATCATATCTAAAATGAAAGGCATTCAAGTTCCTCATCAACGTCTAATAATTGCAGCGGAAGTTTGATAACAATAATTATTTCCCAACCATTGGGGTACCAAAAGTCACTAAATAAAAAACTATTACATGGTTCTTATTTCAAAGCTACTAAGAAAGTTATCAATTAAAGTTCACTCCAAGCTTAAGCATAATGCCATTAACTCCTCTAAACCGTCTCAGCTTAATTGCCTGAAATGAGGAGAGAAAGGGGGGTGAGCACAGAGCCCAGTAAAGATCACACGCACACACCCACGGAGTACAACGTAGGTATCCAATAATATATAGCTGAGTCCAAACAAAGCATATGAAAACAAAAGTGCAAAGACGATTGAAAATCTTAGCACGACAAACAATCTCACTTTGGGATATTCAACCCATCAACGATCAAATCAAAATCAAAGTCAAATAAAACATTCGAATAATTGAACTAATAATCGAATACGATACAATCACGTAACACGTGGCTGTAAGGCACGTTAACCTAAGCACGCGAAGGTTCTAAGTTCAAAGTTGCATACCGGTAGCAATTGCCATATCATGTCATGGCATCACGTTAACCTAAGCACGTGAAGGTTCTAACATTAGTTCAATTCAAAGAGGTCCAATGGACATCAAAGTATCTCAAACACATGTTAGCGACAAAAAAAATTAAAACTTTGAATTTCAGAAACGATATCTTAAAAACTTCAAAAGATATTCAATATTAAACTTAAATCAAAGAGGACAAAAATCAGAGTTCAACATAAGTTGAATCGTTTCAATCCGAGTTGATTTGAGGTAGTTATGAGTAAATAAAGGAAGAAAACGTCAAAGAAAGAAACTAACCAAGACCCAATCAAGAAGTGGCATGTGGCATGCCACCTAGGCAGCTCCACACGCCTAGGAAAGGCTGGAAGCAGAATGGTTTCTCCGGCTTTTGTATGCACAGGAATCAAGAAACATTGAAAATATACAAGAGGACAAATAATGACATGTCCATCCAATGATGCTACATGCACACAAGAATTGATAGCTTGAGAATCAGAGAAAGAAAGAGTAAGGCACTGTTCACGTAATTAACTCATGCCCAACGAATTTACAGAAGCCAAGAATTCTGAGTGAAAAAGTAAAAAGAGAAGGACAACAACACGTCCGACAATTTACTTTGTACGTAATCCAAGGAATTGCGTAGCTAACCACTAATCGCAACCGAAATTTCAACCCAAACAATTACTACAAAATATGACACTTTTATCGATGAAGAGAAGTAGACGTATGTATGAAACCCTTACCTCAATTCACGCTACAAGATTCACAAAGTTGCGTAACCTTCCGAAAGTATCAAACCAATTATGAGTAGAAAGTATCAAACCAAAGCTCCGAGCTCTTTTCAGAAATGGGCAAGAGTTTAAAAACTCTTGGGCTTTTTTTAAAAAGAGAACCCAACCAAACACCCCACTTTTATGGACTTTTGCAAAAAAAAGAGAAGTGGACCAAAAAAGAGCAAAAAAAATCTGTGTTAAACGGCCCCCTAATTTTCTCTTTCTTCTCCTCTCTCTGAAAGACCCAAACTCAATTTATCGATAAAACACAACCTAATCAGTCTTTTTATTTCTCTAAACTTGGTAAATAATTCCAAAGGCCCCTAAAAATATGTTACTTATCCAAAAGGAATTTCAAAATATTATTAAAATTTTAAAAATAGCCTAAGAATTAAAATAATTAGCTACATATTATTTGGGGTATTACAAATACCAAATACATATCTCTTAGATACCTATATTATTTATAGATATTCCGCAGAACTTTCGTTTGAGGTTATCTGCATAAAACATTATTCATTCTTTGGAAATGTTAAGCTTGCTTTGGGCTTCAATTATCATTTCGTTATCTACTAGCTATTCCAGAATTTATATGTGCCTTTCTCGTAGAATTGCTCGAATAAAATGTTTCATAACATGTTTTTCTGTTAAATTACCACATGTTATGGCAATTCTTAAGGCTTGTGCCTTATTATTAATTATTTCTTCAGTATTTGAAAGACAATCGATATCAAGATATATATGTCGTAAAAGGCTCACTTTTTCCATTCTTAGAACAAGTTCTTGTTTTAAATTTGTCCTTATAGGGGTATTATTAAATTTTGAATTTCTTTCCAAAATTAATTCTGGATTCCATGCTCCCACATAGTTTGGATCTGTTTCTCCGCTCCATAATTTTATATCAGCAAACGCTTTATTTACTTCTAATATGACTATTTTTTCTTATTGTTTGTATTGCTATTATTTTAGAACAGCTGGATCTATTTTATTCATCATTGGTTTTTTCAATGATCTTTCTTTTTCTACTTTGTCAAACTATTCATTTATTATACTTTATATTTCTCCTACACCCATTCCTTGTACGGGATCCTTGGTGTCCTTTGGGCTACTCGAAGAAGATTTTCTTTCAACTTCGCTACTACTGTATGCTATAACCTCTTCATATACATATGAAGTTTCTTTGCTATAGTAATTCTTGGTAGTTTCATAACTTCCAAAGTTTGATAAGAAGTTATGTGGCAGACGGTGAAATTTACAATACTGTCCCCCCCCCCCCATATATATATATATATAATCGAGGACAAGCAACCTTGATAGGATACTGATATGTGAATCTTGCCAAGTTAGACATGATGTAATTTTCACGGCCAACAACCCACGGCCATGGCTACCATATGTGAAATTATGCAATTGATGATGTTATTCGTTAAAACCATATGCATAGCATAGATAACAATGTGAACACGATAGATCACTAGCTAGCATGCAGTGCATATTCACATTCAAGTAGCATAACAAATATTCTTTTGATAATAAATAATCATGCTATTAACAGTTAAACCAATTAGTATGAGTAATATCAAAAACTATATAATTAACCATTGTTCAACATTCATCAAGAACAAGAAAGCAAAAGAACGGGCAAGTATATGTATGGGTGCAAGTAAAATTTACAAGAAGTGTAGACACCCTACCTGAATACATAATTTACCCAATACGAATAATAATAATACAATTAGGATGATTACAGACAATGATTCACTTCCATTTTTTTATGCTACAAATTCATGTATAAGGTGAAAATACATAACAACATACTAACCTAATAAAAGACTAAATTACAGCAACTAATTAAACTAGGTTATATAGCATAAATATAAAGAGTAATGTAAAACTAATTAAGGTGAAAATATACCAATAAAATACTAACTAATAAGGGACTAAAATACAACAACTAATTAAACTAGGAAATATACATAAGTAAGAAATAGAGAATTAATGTGAAACAAATTATATAGCTACGCAAAAAAATTAAAATACCACAAGGAAGAGATTAAACTTGTTATTAGTTACTAAAAAGAGGGAGATTAGAGAGAATCGTGATGAGTGAGAGAGGAAATAATTCATGTCATAGAGGAAGAACTTTCCGTAAATGGGAAGTTAGAGAAGTGAGGTGGAATAATCTGGAATATGCTACATAGGGGTATTATAGAGAGAGTAGAGGGAGAGTGTACTCAAAAGAGAGAGAAGAACTTATACAAAGAAAGGGGTTCCATTAAAGGAAACTAGTGGTTGTGACACATGCAATGCGTGTAGAAAATAAGAGAAAATAAAAAGTTATCAAAAAAGTGGATGTTACCTATTTTGAATGGTCATTGGGTGAAATATTTTTTGAATTTTCAACTATAACCTTTGATCATGTATTAACTTCAAGGTCATTATTGGATATTGAGTAGACTACACGAGTGGTTACTAAATTTGTGGGCCGAGTTTCATTTTGCGCACTGAATTTTTATTTGTGTCATTTTTGCCTTTGGAGTCCCTCATTTGTCCATTTTGCCCATTCTGTTAGTTGCTTTTAAGTTTTGCCCATTAAGTTAGCACGTGGCCGAAATATGGGACCTCAATACAGGGGTAAAATTGTCAAGCACATCTACAAAACAAGTTTTTTCATTTATGTTATTTTCTACGTTAGTCCTTTCGTTCAAATAATCCACCAACCCCCAACCACCGTCGTTGTGACCTAATTCTGGCCACAATGATCTCAATCACTGTTGTTGAATCAACTCAGATGACGACGATAGAAAAATGGAAGAGGAGATTTTTTGTGGTGATTGATTGGCAGGTAATGACGGGGTATCGCAACGATGGGGTTGGGCTGGGTTGTTGAATCCAGGGTTAGGGTGACCGTGAAGGTGTAGTTGATGCTTGGGTGGCATTGACGACGAGGTTGGGGCAGGGTTGGGCTGGGTTGTTGGAGCCGGGCTTAGAATGGCAGTGTAGGTATCATTGGCGTTTAGGTGAAAGTGGCGGCAATGTTGGACTGGGTTGTTGGATTTGGGCTTGTGTGGCCAAAAGATACAATTGTAGCAAAAGTATTTGTCTCTACAAAAAAAAAGAAGGTCCCAAAAAAATGCTAATGACTTCTCTTTTCTCTTACAAAGACAAGAATTGAGAGGGAATGACTATTTTGCCCCCAAGGGTAATGTGCCTGATTTACTAACAAAACTCTTTGTAACGCCAGCTAACAAAATAATTTTACTGACCAAATTAGCGAGTACAGCGACTAGAATGACACATTGAAAGTTAGTGGGTAAAATAAAATTTGGCTAATACTTCAGTGATCATTGCTTTAGTTTAATCTTGAAAATTTGTTAACATTTAATAAGTATCTTCTTCATCTTTATTATTCTAACCAGTCCACCCAAATATTTAACCGTCAATATTTATACTCTATTTTTATTGATCCTATCCTCTTGGTCTCCATTTTCTTGGTGAAGTCATTTTCTTTTTATGATTAAATACACGTTAATACCCTGAAAGTACCCCGAAGTCTCACTTGAGAGTCCCAGAGTTTATTTTTCACACATAAGAGTCTATAATTTCAAATTTACAATAAGTAAGGATTTCCGTCCAAATTCCTAACGTTCTAGCCCTTTCTGTCAGGGGAAAAATTGTCCGGACAGGTTTAATTTTTTTCTCTTCTCTTCTTCAATTATTCTTATCTCTTCTTCTTTAATTCCGTTTCTCTTCTTCTTCTTCAAATTTTCACCCATCTCCTCCTACCCAGTTGGACACTTATCCAAGCCCCACCAACGATCTAGCATACACAGAGAAGCCAAATCACCCAAATCGGCATCACCACAGTCAAATCACCACCATACCGTCTCATCTCATCAGATCACCATCACCGCCGGCGCCAACAATCTAGCTACTCGTGGCCTCGCGACTCCAAGGCTTACCTTTTGCTAATCGAAAGGTACTACGAGAGAATCTCGTCCAGGAGAACAAAGCGCCGGACGGGAGTTAAGACGGGGGTTGCGGTTGCTGAGGAGGCAGAGGAAGAAGGAGAGCTCGAGAGAGGTTTGATGGAGAAAGGGAAGGGACATACCGAAGTCGAGATGGGTTCGTCGGCAATGTTGGGAGAGGCTGGAGAATCCGCGGCAGGTGTAGACGACAGTGAAGTGTTTGGTGAATTGGAGGAGTTTGAGCATAATCCAAAATTTGATTTTTGGATTATGCTCGAACTGGGATGATTTTATTTGGGTTTGTGATGAAGACTGGGTACTTTGAGTCGGATTTGTGGGTTGGGTGTGCTTTGATTGACTTGTTTGCAAAGGGTAGAGGGGATTTAGGGTCTGCTAAGAAGGTGTTTGATGAAATGCCTAAGAGAAACTCGGTTACTTGGACTTTAGTAATGACTAGATTTTTTTTGAAAAAAAAACGAAGTTGTCTTGACGAAATTACTCCTGACGGAAAGGGCTAGAACGTTAGGAATTTGGATAGAAGTCCTCACTTATTGCAAATTTGAAATTACAGACCCTTATATATAAAAAAATAAACTTTGGAATCTTCACACGGTGGCCTTTGATGGCACAAAGGAAACCGTGTGTGGCACTCGACTTGCCTCTTGCAAGAAGAGTCCGCCAACAAATCCCAAGAATCTACAGCAAGCAGTGCATAAACATTGCATAAAACAGTGCACAAAGAAGTAAATTTCAACACAAGGGCAAAACGGTCACAAATATTCTCATTACTTCAACATCATCGTTACAACTTACAGAAGGCTTTGTTTGCATCCACAGTGTGCAATCTAACTAAACAGGCAAGCTAAAACAAAGCAAGGGACTCTTGGGTATGGGTAAGTGAGAAACTTTGGGGTACTTTCAGGGTACTAACGTGCATTTAACCCTTCTTTTTATGTAGCTTTTGTTTTATAAACTGCAAAATTGTATGCTACAATAGGTTGCAAGTGACAAGAGTTGCTTTTCGAGCTATGGTACTCGTTTGTTCAACAATCATGACAAAACTTGATATCTAAATCAAAAGCATATTGAAGACACAGAAAGGCTCATCAAGTAAAAGAATCAAAGGCCAACCGCATGTATAGTCAATTTGCAAATTTAAAACCTGCTCTTTTGCTAAGTATTGGATTTCATGTGATAAAATACTTGTGTCAGATTGACAGAAAAATCGTATGACATCATGAGGTGAGACTAAAGACCATGGGACACGAAAGTAGCTTTGTTACCATTAAACCAAAAGCATACTCAATAGTAAAAAGAGCACATTAAGTATAAGAATTAAATGCAGACCCCATATATTGTCGAAGTAAATAACATAAAGAGAATTCTTTTTATTACGGTACCCCTTTTTTCTACCTTGTCATTCACTGAGGTGATATTTAAAGTTGGGGTTTAATTAGAACCCAACTTTATGCTTGAAGAAGGTTTTGAGACGCATCTAGATCTTAGTTCCACCCAACTTCCCATAAGTACGTGATGGTTAGTAGAGATGGCAATATGACATCTACCCGACGGTCATTCAGTAGAAAAAACTCTGGCTGCTAACCGCGTTGAAAGAATTTTCATCTTACAACCATATAGCGACAATTAATAGTCACTGAATGTTTCTAGTGACTTTTATATACTGAAGCTACAAAAATACTGCTAAAAATTATCATTAAAAGTGTTAACATAAAAATCACTAGAAACATTTAACAACTATTAGTTGTCGCTATAAATAGAGTTGGAAGAATATTCTTACAACCCGAATAACAGCCAAAAGTTATTTTATTCAACATGCCCCACTCCAGTAAGAACGGATTTCCTTTTTGCTTTGACCGAATTATGCTTGCCAAATTGGGAGCTCTGCCGAACGAATTTCGGCTCGATAGATTCTGCCGCATGGAAGGAAAGTTACTCACTTGGAGGCTTCATGAATCTGACGCTACACATTGGGGAATCCTACCTACACCTTTGCCAGTTGCTACATAAAAATTTACTGCCTCCATCTCTTTCACATTTACCGTCTCTCTCTCTCTCTCTCCCCCCTCCCCCCAACCCAAAATTGATGGAGGGTTGGTTGAGGGGTGGGGGGGAGAGAGGAGGGTGGAGAGAGAAAGGGAGGCCATTACGACTATTGAGGCTTTTGTGAGACTCAAAACCCTGCATTAACAGATTTGGGAGGCGATCTTCCAACCACTAAAGCAAAACCTTACTGCTCCTTTTTCACATCTACAAAATAGTGAAGTTCTGAGAATGAAATCCAGATTTTAGAGAATAAACAACATTTTTTTTTTCCTCCTTTTTTAGTCCTATTCTTTTTCTATCTGTTTTTTTTTTTCTAATTCGTTTTACCGTTAGTGTCGGCCTTAATTCAATTGTAATGTGTATAAATTTATTAGGTGTTTGTTAGTGTCGGCCTTCATGGTCATGTATACTGAGTCACGGAAATGTCGTGACCGATAATGTCTGTAAGCTCTACACCAGAGCGACTGTGTATCTTTAAATTATCAATGCAATTATCTTATTATCAAAAAAAAAAAAAAACTTCATAGTCGTGAAAAATGATCAAGGATGAAACTATAATAATATGCCTTGAAAACGAAAGACACTAGGAAGCTAGGAGAGGCAGAAATTTAAATGTACACAAGCTACATTGATCTTTAGTGGTGTAAAAGTTGCTGCCCCAAGCGTTTTGATGGAGATCTAGAAAGCCTATGCAGCTGCTCAGAAGTGAAAACCCCAACTGCCCTTAAACCTGAGCCGTAAGGTATACCATGAGAATCACTATATTTTACAACAATGATCATTTTGTACCTCTTTTCCAGCATTAGATCAATAACACGACCAATAGACGTTGAGGTTATAACACAAGGAGGTGGGCTTCTCATCACTGTTGAAAGTGGGGCATTCAGCTGCAGAATAACATCAAAAGTTAAGATAGCAACAAAGTTGTTGTTTCTAAATTGTAAATGGTTACCAAAGATGTGCGCGACAACAGTCGTGTGACGTATGATGTATGGGGTGTTTGGGGTGCGATCAAGTGGTTTATGTCTTCTCGTCGCATAACACATCTCAAACTCGAGTTTGTACCAAGAGAAGCAAGTCATTATAATAATAGAGAGGGCTCAGCAAGATGAAAAATAGAACGGCAGCAACTTTGCCAGTTGAGGAACATCCTCATTGAAACATGGATTACCTCATAGCAGTCTTCACGATGTAGTATTCCTACACAGCTGCCCCAGTCATCTACAACGGGCACCGTGGAACTTCTATAGAAACACATTACCACTTGCTTCAGTTGCAAGGTAGCTTGTAGTGGCTGGACTTCTTCAAATGGCATCATGATGGACTCGATGGCATCACTAACTAATACCTTGATAGAGAAGACAGAAACAAAAAAAGTATCAAATTATTGAATATATTTAATATATATAATTCAAATACCTGACATTGAGTAAACTAGTAGCTTCAGAGACGACGCATACAAAACACAAGCTATATGACACTCTTCGTACAGTTGCCTCATCATAAAGCTCCACGCTCAATTTATAACATCGTAGTTGCAACAACTAGCATCTCTCATACCACTGAAACTGTATAATCCAATGCAATTATTTGGAAGCATCAGCTTGTCAAACAGCTAATAAATTATACGAAGGTGGTCACTCAGCCAGGTCATACTTTTTGCATTCTGCAATCATAAAGACATGGCATACATTTACCATAGGAGATAGCAGCGGATTAATAACCTGAGGAAGTAGGTAAGGAGAAAAAATGGATGTAGTGAAACCCAGCAAGGCCTCAATGCGTGCAGCAACCTGCATTTCAACGTCCATCATTACATTTAAGAACGCTAACCAGGATACTTGAATAGTTTAGCACTCCCTTGAATTGAACATAAGGAAATTGCAAACTTCATTAAGAGCCATATCACAAAGAGATTGACTTAAGTTTAAAGGAGGCCCACAACTTATGGAAATATTAGTCAAAGAGAGCTTATAACTAAGTCAACAAGCTTCTGGAAACATTTTCAACAGCAGCACAGCATTTATAAGAAAATTGCATCTTTTGCCGATTACTTTATGACGCTTTCTTTTTTCTCTTCATACACGTACACATTAAAATTTTCACGTACCAATCCGCCTCGACTAGTCCAAGATATCCCCTTCCATCTTCTTATTATATTTGACAGATTTTGTACAGCCACATCAACCTGCAAACGAAGCCCAAAAAGAGATGTTCAGTGTGTAAAAAACAATCTACAGTCGGAGGAAAACTGAAAGCACGGTAATGTAGGAGCATCATTGCTGATGGGCAGGGTGGTCCATGCGGGACCCACTGAGGTGGGGTAACCCCTATGGGACTTGGTGGGGTGGCCTATGAGCTGGGACTCTCTGTAGTAAGATGGCATAGGCATGGGGCCCACTAAGGGGGAGATCAAACAGTAAGCCTGTGGAAAGGTAACCCTTATAGGATTAGTTTTTGTTGGAGACAAATGGATCACTCAAGCTCACACTTTGTTGCACTCAAACTCATACACTCACTTATATGAGGAGGACATGGAGAGAACTTGAAGAGAACACATAATATACCTTTCAAAAATTTATCTCATAGTTCTTCCTCTCCTTACACTTGCATCATCTTATACATTTTTATAGTACTTCTAAGTAACTCTTAGACATGTAATAAATATACCACTAACCCACTATTTCAACAATATAATAGCCACTACTTCCACTAACACATAACAATAATGCACTTGTAACTTATGCACCCACTAAGACATAACTTAATAACCCACTAACATGTCACATTAATCACCACTCTAAAAAACTAAATCAAGTTTATTTTCCAACACTCCCCTTTAAACTTGATTTGTGTCTTCAATTATTCTTCTTGATTGAGGGGCTTGATAAGTGCCAATAATGGTCTTCATCTCCAATTCCATCAACAGCAACAATCTTCTTTGCCATTTCTTTTGACGTGTATCGTATGTGGCACATCTTTTTGTTGCACCTCTGGCATTTCTTCGTCACTTGTGTGCATATTGGATCTTGTCCATTTTCTCTGGACATTTCAAGTAACTCCTCTAGGTCAAAAAACATCTCCATGTTTACCCAACCTGTGTCACTCAACAAATTCTCCACGCCAAGTTGAGGATAATAACTCGTTCGACTTTCAACAAAATCATTGTCCTTCCTAGTCATAAAAAACAACTCCCTAGGATGATTTTCAATGAAATAAGTTTTCAAAACATCAACCTTAGCTGCATGTTCTTGTGGCACTATCACATCATTCTTAGCCATGAGAAAGTAATCATTACTCTCTTCTTCAAAATTTGAGAGGCTGTATAGTGGACATGACCCAACCACATTTTCTTCTCTTAAAGAAACATCAAAGGTCATACCTGAGTTGTTCACGTTTTGACCTCCGTGAACTCTTACATCTTTGTCAATGCTCTCATCTTCCATCTCTTCATATTGAGCATTATCATCACCATCTGTGTTCTCGCTCTCCTCTATCTTTTCAACTGGCTCTTCTCCATTTGTCAACTTGTCGTTCTCACTGGCTTTAAAAGCCTTGAACTCTTGTTCAGCCTTTGTCTCCTCTGTTTCTTTAGCTTCGGATATGTGAAACTCGTTTTCATCCTGCATTAGAGTTTCTTCCCTGAGATGTTCACAATCTTCATTTGTGAACTCGTCTTCTTCCCAGCTTTGTACCCAATACTCCTTGGGTAAGAAGTCACGTCTACGGTTGGAAGCAATGACCTCGATCATTTGCCAAACATCACTTGGAGATCTTACATCTCCAATGCACATCCATATCTCTGTATGGACGGCCTTCTGCAATACTCGGAGTGCCTTTTCTTCCTTCTTTTGTCGAACTCCTTTCGACAAGCTACCATGTGGTTCTTCACTGACCACATCCCACAAATCACATGATTTGAGATACAACGAAAGGACACTTCGCATTCTCACATAATTTGAGAACAACAATTTCTCACAGTAAATATCCATCGGATACTTTTTTCTACAAACGTAGTGACTAAAACATTAACGCCACAACATCCACTAGGACCGTTGTGGCTCTGATACCACTTTGTTGGAGACAAATGGATCACTCAAGCTCACACTTTGTTGCACTCAAACTCATACACTCACTTATATGAGGAGGACATGGAGAGAACTTGAAGAGAACACATAATATACCTTTCAAAAATTTATCTCATAGTTCTTCCTCTCCTTACACTTGCATCATCTTATACATTTTTATAGTACTTCTAAGTAACTCTTAGACATGTAATAAATATACCACTAACCCACTATTTCAACAATATAATAGCCACTACTTCCACTAACACATAACAATAATGCACTTGTAACTTATGCACCCACTAAGACATAACTTAATAACCCACTAACATGTCACATTAATCACCACTCTAAAAAACTAAATCAAGTTTATTTTCCAACAGTTTTACCTTTCCTAGTACCATAAGCTTTTGGAAGCGTTGATTGCATTTCCTGTATCATACACGTCATCAATGCTCTTATACAAGACCGGGAAGCTATTGATCACGTGTGTCTGGAGTATTCATGGTTCCCTCAGATTTTCCTAATGAGGCAATTCTTCATATGACCATTTATTTACGACTTGTTATGGCAAGAGATTGCCAGAAAGAAAAATGCCCGTGCCAAGTTGGATGTACACTCTTATGTATACTTGGCAGGATGACCAGCCGATAGGAGGTCCTCTACGCAATATCGTGCCTTTGTTAGTGGCAATATCGTCCATGACTATGAATGTAGGATTAGAACTGTTCTAGCTAGATCAACTTCTGAAGCAGAGTGGAAAACTACGGCTCATACACAAGGAGAGCTTACTTGGTTTAAGTGTCTCTTGTATCACATTACCTTTCAACACACACTTCTAAATCATCAATTCACTGAGTTGTGAGAATCGAGCCCGCTATTCATATCAATGAGCAGATATCATATATAAAAGACAAATTATGAACTAGTTCGGTGACATGTCATTTTTCATTCTGAGCTCTCTGGTGAAGTTCAATTATATTGCACTACTTATTAATTCATTAATAATCCATGCTTCCTAAGATGAATTTGGCCATTGCTAAACATTAACTTGCTTAGAAAATTCCACATTGAATTTGAATATTTTTTTTTTGGGTACCACATTGAATTTGGCATTTGGCATACTAAGGATCAAACCCAGAATTACTCTATTACAATAAAGTAATTCAGGAATATTGGCACTTGGCAAACCAAACATCAAAACTAGAATAGCTTTAGTACGATATAGATATTCAGGAATTTCCTAATGGTATTATTAAACTATTCCAAACATTCTGTAACTTATCTTATTTACAACGGAATGACGAGATTCACCCAAATATGCATTAATAAAAATTATAACTTGAAAATATATAACTTCAATAAGATTCACCCAAATATGTTATCAAAACATATCCTCCTAAAGCTATCCCTCACAAGGGTCGGAAAAACACGGAAGATATAATGGCTCACACTTTCACAGAAGGAGGTTATGGAACTGGGTACTAGCAATTAGGTCACTGGCATGTTCTCTATCTCTCATAGTTGCAGATCCGCAATAACTTTGTGCGGTGACACATCTCTAAACTCATGTATCAACCGAGTTGACTCGAGTAGCAGGCTAAGTGTAAATCATAGGAAACCTGAAGAACTTCTGTAGCCAGCAATTAGTTACACTTAAGTCAAGATCTGGATGGTGGGTGGTCTAGCCTATCCTTAAGAATGTGTTTGGATTCCGAATTTTGAAATACTGGTTACTTTGAAATCCGTTCATTTTCAAATCCCATCATTTACGAAATTTCTTGTTTGGACAGTTTTATTGCTGTGTCATATTGGATTATCTTTTAAATAAAAGTATCTATAGCCAATAAAAATAGTATTCAAAGGACTCAATCCAATGAAGAAGAGACAACAATTAAACAATCGAAGGAAGAACAAAAACATAAGGCAAAATTAAAATCCAAGAGAAAAGATCGTAAGTGACAATCATGTGCATCTCTCTCTATTCCTCTTCACCACTTCCTTCCCCCCCCCCCCACCCCAAGATTCATAAAGTTGATTAATTTTGGCCAAAGAAGAAGATATCAATTTATGTTTTCGTAACAACTAAGTTCAGACTTCAGACCATTCTGTTCCTTCTCCTTCTCACTCACATCTGGAAGATGATCACAATGCAGTCTCATTTCTCTAAAGGGAAAGCTAGAAAAGCTAGAGGCTGTGAAGGAACTTACCATCTAATCAGTACTAAACTTAACACTTCTGCTAACTAATCTGCAAGAGTTTTAGAATATATGGGGAAGTCTCCCAAAATTGTCCCGCAGTTTATCCCTGATGAAAGATTCAGGAGCTCGTCATAAAGTAGATCAGATGCAAGTAACAAGATCCAGTTTACTGCTGCTTTGTCTCGACATTCTTTCTTAGCCAATATTCACAGCATTAGAAAGCTCCCTTTCCATTTGTTTATATTTTTATTCTTGCTTCTGAAGTTTTTGATTCCTGTTTGTTCATATTATGGTGAAATCCCATGGTTTTGTGATGCATTAGGGAACCACTAAAATGGAGCTCCACCCACCCACCCCTCTCCCCCCTGATTCTTGTTTGTTTATATCTCAAACTTTATTTTGATTTCAGTTTAATTCCATCTCATAAGAAATCTTGTTTGTTTTTCTCATTTGTATATCTGAAGGAAAAGGCTCACGATGTGGGTAGAAGGCAAAAAGATGAAAAAATTTTGTTAACAAGGGTGGGAGGCAAAGTCCTAAAAATTGGGCTTATATCCCTCGCTTATGAATTGTGATTTGATGAATACTCCATTTTTGGGATTTGGCAAAAACTAGTCCAGACTACTTAATTAAGCTGAGAATTTGTGGCTCCCATTGGATCATATGCGCTAGCCTGCTTTCAAGCACAAGATATCTGATCTTTCCCAATAGCCCAATAGGTCCCTAACTAGGTCTCCAATCCATAAGAAAGAGGGAACTACAGGGATGCTCCGGCTTCGAGAAGGAACTCTTTGACCCATTCTCAGAGTCATCTTTTTTTCCTGGCCCTCCTGACCCATTGATTTAGCTCCTCTGCCTGCTCATGCTTTGACCCTTATACCATTCCTATTCCGGAGGTACGGGAACGAGACTTCATTCTAAATTAAACTAAGGTGGAATACCCTCCGAAAGTGAAATTTCCAAATGAAGCCGTCCATCCAAACACACTAAATGTGCTATCCCTCTCGGTGGATCTGATAGGGTTTAAGTGGATGCTTCCCCAACACACTCAGAGGTACAATGTATAGGCTCTCCCGTGATGATTAAATCCATTTCAAAATGCCATTGGCGGCCAAGCAAAATGTGGGAAATATCTGAGGGAAAGAGATGACACCAAATATTACGATGGACACCCATTTGTCAGGGACCAAAACACCAAATAGGGAACTTCACTAAACCCAGGGTGCCCAGTAAGTTAACGGCGGTGCCCAGACATGAGCTTCATCTTAGTAATAGCTTCGAACCACGTTTCCCCCCTCCCCCCCCCCCACCCCACCCCAAACCACGCCTTTAAATGGAAAGTTATAAAACGGAATTCGAGTAGGATAAAACTCTGAATGATGTTACTGCACTTTTCACCTATCATTTGCAGGAGGGAAGACACTTGTGAATCTCACTCATGTGGTCAACATTTTCCCATACGCCCACTATGGTTTATCAGTCCCTCCACCCCTCTACCCCAAACACACACAGCAATACACAAACATTTTCTTCAGTTGGTTTTCCAGCCTCCACATCTAGTTCCAAAGTTCAATTTGGCAATGAGAATCTAAAAGGCATCGACAGACTGACAAATTATGTAATGATTGTGCAATCGATTGGAACTGAGTCACGTATATCTTTGCTCGCAAGGAGTACATAGTTTCTTCATTGGGTATATCATAAAGTACTAGTAGTGAGATGGCGTTTTTTTTCCAATACCTGTGCATGTGTAACTGGAATGTTTCACCTTGTACAACAATTTTAACTTCTGTAAAGAAACTGGGATTTCAAATTGGTTGCCCTTAAGTTGTGACTTTCCATCCAGAGTATTCTAGGTTGACATATCTCTTACACTATTCAAAATTACGTCAGAACATAAAAGTGCTAGAGTAAAGGGGAGAAGTATGCAATTAGAAGATACCCAGCTTCCAAGACAATTTTTAATTACATCAGGTACCTGGCCATTGTTTAGAGCTGCCTCCATGAGTAGGTGATCAGCTTCAACTTGAACTTCTACCGAGATAGTTCCCGCTGAATCTGGCCACATGCGTTGATGTAAACTTCTGACCATAGCATAGTCTCCTTCAACAGCAAAAGCACGCATCAAGGAAAGGTAAAGATGAGGCTTTGGACGGAAGCCACGCTCTTGACCCGCTCTTTTTATTATTTCTCCAAATATACAGAGAGCACCTAGGAATCATGTGACAAATTAATGGTAAATTGACATAGGTTTTGCTTTCATGATCCAATAGACAATTAGTTGACATGGAAGATGCATGCAAGCACTATAAGTACAAGCCTATGATAAAACATAGCTGCAAAATATTCATATAGCTGCAAAGTCATATGTGATAGTAAACCCAGTCCCAGCTACACTTGCTGTAAGACTTTCAAAACCAAAGACGTCAAAACGGGAAAACTGGGAACATGGCTACTTGGAGGATTGGCCAAATGCTACGTTAAGAAAACAATAACAAATAAAAGGATAAAGGAAACTAAAAAAAAAGAAAGATAAGTGAGCAAACTATTGCGTATAAAACAAATCTGTATGTAATCTACGCCCTACACGTGACAGCAGATGAAGGGCAAAATATGGCTGTGGTGAAGTATAAGACTGGTGAAGTGATCATGTACAAATTTACGGGAGACTTATCACAGAATTACATGGACAACATAACTAAGTGATGACTGGGGATTCACAACCAAGCCACAGAGCAAGAAGAGGGAAACATGGAAGTTTAAAAGGACACCATTCCAGAATTACAAGGACTACTTGATGATGTGATGATTGGGGATTGAAGAGCAAGCAGCAGGGAAAAGAAGTGGGACACGTGGGGGAATCTGGAAGAAAGACAGTTGGAGACCAAGTCAAGGAGGTTAGAGAATGGAGATGAAGCGCTAAAGAGTATATAGAGAAAATAGGAATAACACCATATTCCGCCACATCACTTGGTGCTTCAACATCATAACGAATAAAGGGCTACTGGGAGAAAGAATAGGAGACAGCCTGTGAATTGGAAGTCATGCATGATCTTGAGGGTTGCTAAAGGAACATGAAAACAAAACTCTTAACAAGAAGTTGAGGGAAAAATTGAATAGGATTAGACTAATAAAATAAGTACATCAACAGCCAGCTAAACAAGGTACTCCATCCATCCCAAAATACATTTTCCTTTTGGGATGTCCGAAAATAAGTGATCACTTTCCAACTTTGGCCATAAACTTTTATCTCTTTTCCAGTTTTACCCTTGAGCTGTCCATTAACATATTTCCACTGAATTCTGACTCAACTTCTTCTCTCTCTTACGAAGACACTCTTTCAAGCTTTCACCTTCCCATCAGTAGGCTTATTTTCGATGGATGCAAGCAAGGTTAAAAGATGTTTTGGTGCTGCCTACAATAGTTACTACCACGTCGGTAAGATCCAACTAAATTCCAAAAGTTTTGACTTATGTTAAGCCAAGAAGCAAGTGTTATTCACTTAACATGCATGATCTTAATTGCATAGGAATCAACTGGTAACCATTAGTTAAATGACTTAGGTAATTATGGTGGCAACTTAAACCTAAGACAAACCATTTGTATCCGTGAGGTAGTACAAGGGAAAGGCATAAGTGTTAAGCATTTCCATGGCTGAATGGAAGCCAGTAGAAGCCCTCGAAACTTGCATTTGATTGCACGGAAGTTTTGGTGGTTATTTTCTTTGTTTACTGGTATTAAAACTTATGTGTTCTACAACATAAGGTAAGCGTTCTCTCCACAACATCAATCAATATCTTTTATTTTCTCTCAAAACATTCATAGGGGTAATGTAGCATAATCTTTTACTTTCTTGTCAAAGCCTTCGTAGGAGTAGATAAATTGAACAAGAGCCTTCTTAGAAGTTAGATAATACGATCATTCTTGTAAATTTGGTGCATTATGTAACACCCGGAACTTTTAGGTGTCGATAAAATTTTATTTTTACCTTAATCTAATTAAATTGGGGTCTTTTCGTAATGTTAAAGGTTGTGGGTGAAGTTAGGAAGAAGTGACTAAAGTGCAAGGGGTTTTTAAGCAAATTTAATTCTTTTTAGGGTTAGTATAAATACCCTATGATAGTCTCTAGCCGTCAAAGACAAAGCCTCCTTGTACGTAAAAGCCAGAGAGTGAAAGAAAGAGAAAGAGGAAGCTTCTAGGGCAAGAATTTTAAAGGTAAATCTCTAGTCTCTTCTCTCTGATTTTAGCTATTCGTTTGGGTGTTTTAAATGGTGGTTTCAGGTGTGTTTTAGAGGGCTATTAATGTATAAGTGCTAGGGATTGTGATGTATAAGTGCTAGGGTTTGTGTGTGTATTGTGTGTTTCAGAGGGTGAGATGTGGGTGTGTTTGGGAAGAAGGCTGCTGTAGAGCAGCATAAGAGTGGGTTAGGGTTTTTGTCATATCTCTTTTATTACTAATCCAATTGAGATGCTTTCTCACTTTCTGAAAACGTCAATGTGTTCCCTTCAACTTTTTAGTTTTGAGTTTTCTCAAAATCTTACGTTTTCATATCGAAAAATGACCTTAAAGTCAATTTACCGTACAGGTCCAGAATTTTCGGTTTCAGGCATCCAATTCGATTTGTTATAGAAAATTCATTATGGGATATTGTTTATGTACATTGAGGGTGATACATTGATTGATGGTTTAGTTTCTCTGACAGTATGGGATATTGTTTGGTTAAGTTTTGAGGATAATATTATCTTAGTGTATATGATTGAGTGAGTGTTAACGTTCCAGAAATTTCTGATGTTACACATTACCTGCATTTTCATTTTTTCAAATGCTTTGAAGCAATCCTTTGTGAAAGAAGACAAAAAGAACCTACCCCTGGAATCGGGTGCAGCCTTTGCCTAAGTCTTATTGGAGGTTTGATATCGGAAACAGGTAGAGAACTTAATATCAATCGTCATTTGGTTGAGTACTTGCAAGATTTTGTCTGAAGTTCATGTTGCTCGATATAGATTTCAATTGTGATATTTTGGTTAAGGCAGCGACAATTGCTATCGCGGTTGCTACAGTGGCGGAGATGGTGTACTAGAGCAATGATTGGGCTATGAAGAGGCAATCGTTCAGGCGCCCTAACCGGATGACTAGTGCCAGGCCGAGGACTTGGCGACCAACCGGTGCACAACTAGACCGCGTATTCTCAAGAAAATCGTATCTGATTTATTTCTAATTTTTTGCAACCAAAAAGAAGAAAGAAGATCTTGCATATGAGTTCTGCAGGATCAGATCTTGACTTTAAACCCACTTCCAGAGTTTTTTTATCCACATGATAGTGCAATGTTTAACAGAGTTGTACTTTAACCAGATCCAATACAAGAACCAGCTTTGAAGTTGTTTCTTGGAAGTGGGATTTCAAAAATTCTGGAATAAAGAGAGAGAGGGCTGATATAGGGAGGGTCAAGAAACAGATATGCTAAGAAAGAAGAGGGTCAAAAAGGAAACCTGGGAATACGATAACTTTCTTAAACTTGGCACAAGTATTTTGGGCCGGAGGGGTGTATTAATTTCCTCGTTCAGGTGGACAAGAATTTCAAACAACTTACAATGTGGGAGAAAAATGTTCATTCACGGAGAAAGAATGTAATGCTGCCTAACCCTAAAAATTTGCTAAGATCAACAAGTTATGATACGAAAGCTCATAACAGATTTAAACGAAGTGCTCAGTGTTGCGTGGACGTGTACAAGTCCTTCCTTTGCTTGAACACGTTTTCCTTCCCTGATGTATGACACGTTTATGGCCTCAATTTCTCTAGCTGTCTCCTAGTCCTTCGCCCACTAGCCGTTCATTGATTATGCTGGTTAAGCTCTAACTGATATTGGGAACCTCTTTGACTTGGTCTTCAACGGTCTTTCTTCTAGATTCTTCCATGTGTCCTACTTCTTTCAACTGCTGCATTATTAGCCCGCCAAGCTACCCGAACAATCTTGGCATAATGTCTCCCAACTCTCCTGTAACTTCTCCAAGATCATTTCACCGGTCTAACTTCATCGCGATTCACAGCTGGATTCTAATCCCCATCTGCTGCCACGTGTAGGGCCTGGATTACATGCATATTCTACCTGTAAACACCATGTTATAGATTTTTCCCCTTTAGCTTGAGAAGGCCAATACAATCGCACAGCACTCCTATAGCAAACATCCTCTTTACCAAGCTTGCCTTATCCTTATGGCAGCATCCTCATCATTCCTTCCCCCCTTGTGCACTATTGAGACAGGATACCCAATGATATCCTTCTTCAGTTACCCATCCATGTTTATTTCACGGTCGGATCTCCTCCTAGTCTTGCTAAAATTACATTCTAAATACTCTGTAAGGGTCCTTATTAGTCTAAAGGCTTTTGGCTGCTAAAGTACTTCAAGATTAAATCCTATTCTAGTCTCATTAATAATTGCATATCATCCCAAAATAGCATAAAACATGGGATTTCGAGAGTCTAATATCCGGTAAACTCATCCATAACCAAGGTAATAAGATATGGGCTTAAAGTGAAACCTTGCTTAAGACTTAATTGGAAATTAACTAGGTATACTAGTTACCGCTCCATCATACATGGAGAATAACAAACTACTAGAGAGAGATTGCAACTGCAACTAGAGAGATAAAAACTACTATGGGACTTTAATTTAGTATTGAAAACACAGCATCTTAAATCCAAACTAGTAGCCAATACAGACTTCAAAACAATCAATGCAGGGAATTTTGGAATAATCTCAACTATAACAAACCTTTGAAACAACTGCAACTTAGCAATGCATCAATAATCGCGGTGTAAGCAATTCGATCAATGTGCAAACCAGGCGATGATTTCAATTCTACCAGAATCTTCAGAACTGAGAGGAGATCCTTGGCGTATCCAAAACCCTATAAAGGATAAGTTTAAGCTTAAAGTGGATAAGATACTAATAAATGCTTACCATGAAATAATTGAAGGAAACAAGCAGGAAACAAGCAGAAACGTAGAAGAAGAATTTAGAGTCTGCAAGTCTCATCAGTCTGAGACCAAGGGGAAGTGATAAATTCAGATAGCAAAGCATTGGCGCAAGAGACAACGGTCTAGACTTTTAGCTTACTAGAGGCACGCTTAGAGAGGGAACTATAGAAACCAACCAAACTTTAAAAGACTTATAAATTGAGCCAGAAGCAAGATTTACAGAAACCTTCAATAAAAGGGTGAGACTTGAGAGTAATATATTTCAGAACTACGTTTGTTCAAAAGTTCCAACACATCTACCAACTACTGTGCAGCGAAGTACGTGTAGTTGCATAAACCTCTGCTTAAAACTGTATCAAGTACATTAATGCAAGACCAACCTTAAGTAAGGTAGTGTATGTAACAATATCTGGAAAGACATCATCATGACCAACTCCTTGTGATCTGTCCTGCAATAACCGCAGGGATATCAATTCCAGTGCACTGAAGGCTTATTTTCCGTTAGATAAATAATGAGGCTTTAAACTGGCCTTCCAAATACAATCACATAACCTTCATTTCCTCAAAAAAACGAGTTGCAAGATCCAAATCTTCCATCTTGACACAAGCAAAGATTAGCGTATTATAGGTGAGCCTATCGGGATCCAATCCTTGTCGCCGTATATCATCATGCACGCTTAATGCTGCCTGAGGAAAACCAGCCCTTATATAACCCTGGAGTTCAAAACTAAATATCAATAAAATAACATGTCTTGTATTAAACAAACACAAATATCAAGAGCAGAAATCTGATCTAAATGAACAAAATATAGAAGACTGAAAAGAAGTAAAAATGAGAAAGAGATGTATACATGAAGTAAAATCTACAAAACCTTCATTAGTAAGTTGTAGATTGAGATAGACGGGCTGCCGCCTTCATGGAGTACAAAACCATAACGTGCAAGAAGACCATTAGAGCGCCGTAGATCTCCTGCACTAAACCATGCAAGTAAGTACGCATAATAAATGGGCAAAAACATGAAATTTGGTTACAATGTCTCAAGAATATTAAACACAATGCATGATTTTGACATAGACTAGCAAAATAACAAGCATAAAGGAGTCCGACACGTCCACAGCTAAGAACAGCTGAGGCATTAACTTTATAGGAAGCTAAGAACAAGGTATACAAAGCCTAACAAGTTAGCAATAAAGAAGAAGATACCCATAAACTAAACCAACAACTGAAACATAAGGGTTTACTAATCTGTCAGGGTGCCCACTTGGATCATCCATGTCATAGACCTGCCTACACCGTAGGGAGATAGTAATTTTGGTCCACCTAAGTCAAATGTTTGTAAAAAAGAGGATGCACTTCAAGAAGGCAGTTGCTAAGGCTGCGGTGCTAATTACTGTCTCTTAGTAATCTTAACGTTTGAATTATAGACTACTGAAGTACATGACACACATTACTGTTGTAGATGAAACATTAAACAAAAGTCATCATGATACATCGATCATTTGATACACATAGTGGCCAGTGTATAATAATTAATTACAAATCAAGTCTTGCTTGGAAATATCCCATCACACATCTGACAGTACAGCAATTTGAGAGTTGGAGCACAAAATTTATCTACGAAATCTTTGAGGAAACAGAAAGGGGCAACCCATCGATCCCCGATGCGATACAAGTGAATAAGGGTTTGGTTCACAAGCCATACAGGACAAGTGCGGGGTAACGAATCATGGACTTAGGTTAGCTACTTCGAACTTAACGGGAAAGCTGAGGAAGCTAGTCGATTCGATGAGCAGAAAGGAAGTAAACATAGTGTGTATTGAGGATATAAAGTAATACGGAAAAAAAGTCTAGGAAGATAGAGGAACAGATTATACTTGTGCTACATGGGCAATGTCATAATAGACATGCAGCAGGAATCATGGTATATAAAAGCCTAAAATGAGGCTGTAAATGTCAAGACGAAGAGTGATTGAAATATATAGTTACATTGGTAGCAGGAGAAGAGACTACTAACGTAATCACTAATCCAAAAAAAAAAAGACTAGTAATATAATTAGCACGTATGCGCCTGAGGTTGGACTAGAGACGTCTATGAAGAACAAAATATGGGAGGATATGGATGGAGTTGTTCAGGAAACCCCTATGACGAGAAGTTGTTTAATGGAGGAGATTTTGAGTAGGCATATCGGAAGAACCAGTGGCGGTTTTGAGAGGGTACATGGAGGGCTTAATTTGGTGAAAAGAATGTATCAGGAGTAGACATCCTAGATTTTGTAGTGGCCTTTAACTTGACCTTCTTTGGAAAAAGTGGCTCATGTTTAATTGCCTTTAAAGTGGGTGTCATTGTAGAAAATTGGATATCTTTCTCACTGGGAAGGAGGATCAAGTGTCGCGCAAAGATTGTAAGGTCATTCCTCAAAATTGTCTAGCCACACAATATGGGTTTGTTGCACTTGAATATATATTAAGAACGGACTATGAATATATTAAGAGGTATACTAGGAAGGTTAAAGTAAGGGACGCCTACAAAGTAGGTGGTGGAATACAAATGGGAAAAGATCAAGCACTTTTAAGGATACATCAGTTAAAGACAAACTATGAAGTCTGGATTACGAGCCTAATATAATGGGAGGGAGATATTTACTTCCATTTGGAGAGTTGCTAGACCCTTGAAGAACCTTGAGGAAACAGCCCCATAGGTAAAGAAACTTTGTGGTGGAACAAGGAGGTCCAAAAGGAATTAAGCTAACGAGGGAATGTTATAAAGGATTACACAAGTGCAGGAATGAGGAAAGTATGAAAAGATGTTAGTAGAAAGGAAGGGAAAAAGGCAGTAAGAGAGGCCAGAGGTAAGGCTTGTGAAAGTTTATACCAAATATCTAAGTACTCGGGCTGAAAAGGGCATTCAAAAGCTAGCTCGAGATAAAGGAAAGAAGAAGCAGAGACTTGAATCATATGAAGTGTATCAAGGACGAGAATCAGAGGCTATTAGTCAAGGAAGACAAGGTCAAAGAAAGATACCAAAGGCAATTACAAGAACTCAGCGACTCTTCAATGATACTAATTGGAGGTTGGTTTGTTGCATTAGGACATCTAAGTTTTGAAGGAAGCTATGATAAGTAGAAAACCAGAAAGGCGCCAGATGTTATTCTTATTGGGGTTTGGAGATGCTTGGGTGATATTGGCGTTGATTAGTTGACTAAGTTGTTTTACAAGATCTTAACTTTCCAGAAATTGCCCGAGGAGCGGAGGAAAAGCACTTTTATATTCAAAGGAGCTGCTACAACTACAGTGCAGCAAGAATTTCAATATAATGATGTGGGAAAGATATATTGGAAATTTCAGGTAAGAGGCAATTTTGTTGGTGTTTATCATGTCTTGTTTGCTGGTGATAAATATTTTAATTAAATTAATGGGAGAAAAACCTCCATTGAGAACTGCATAAAGGTCATGAGAGAATATGAAAAAGCCCTGCATCAGTTTGGTGGCTATGAAAAAGTTCCTTTATGATGTCCAATTAAGAATTTGCTTCTACAGTACATCAAAATAAGCAATGGGCAGGCTTCTCTCATAAAGCTTCCCCATGAGGTATTTCGGAGTTCCTCTAAATAGAGGTGAAGCTAAATCAGATCTAAGAATCAAGGGTGGAAGTCAAAGCTTTTACAGTTTGGAGGCAAGATAACTCTCTCAAAAGTGTCGTATGTTCCATTCCAATACGTACTCTTGATTATTTCTGTTCACAATACTTCTATTGCCAAACTTGAGAGTTATTTCCAAGTTTTCTATGGAACTCTCAAGAAGATTTTGGACATAACTAGGTTGCATGGGACAGAATCTGCAAACCCTCTGAAGAAGGTGCGAAACCTTTGCACAATTTATGACAACTTTGCTCGCAAAGATGGTCGGGAGTTACATAACTGATGGGCCTTTCTGGGGGCGACTAATAACTTCCAAAGCCTTTAGACCTTTCGTTGCTGGTGTTCTTGAAAGTCTAAATGGAGCCTAGGTAAGGATAATGTTGTTTTTTGGCATTCCAATTCGATCAACCATCCCTATAGTATTCCAAACCCTCCCACTCGTAATCTCCTTGTACGTGAAGCTATCTCCAATCAGGAGTTTATGGCCAGTAGTTGATGTTCAATCACTTCTGAAAGCTTCTGCAGTAAATTTGGATATCTACCATGATGACAAACTCCTCTAGTCCGTATCTCAAGATGGATGTTTCCTGGTGCCAAGTACTAGAACTCTCTTAGACCGATAGGTATCTTCTTTCAGTGGCATAAATACTCAAATTGGTAGAATTTCATTTCAAATACTCAAGTTTCTTGTTTGGAACATTAAAGAATGGAATTGGAATCGAATTTCATGGGAATTGCCTGGATTTTTTCCTATAGTGCAAAAACTGATGAAAATGGTCGGGTTTCATGAGATTTGGATTTACTTGAAAAACTATATTTAACTATCTTACCCTTCCTGAATCTCTACAACCAATGAACTCACCAGCATCGTCTTTATTGCCGCCGCCGCCACACCACCTTTACTACCTCCGCCGCCGCCGCCGCCATTACATTACCGTCACAAGAATACGGCTGATGCCACACCACCACCACCATCGTCGTTGATGCCATCACTGTCACTACCGTCACCATCCCTAACACTAGTTACACACTTACACCTCAATAACACTACCATCTTTAACATCGCTCAACCACCCCACCACTTCCACCGTCAATGCAGCTACACCGCAACTTACACCACGGCTATTCACACACTACCACCACCACAAGGTGCCACCACCATATGTGAAATCACTTATCGTAGTTTGTTTTTCATCACAAGCCAAGGATATAATTGTCTGAAAAAGTTTATTACCTTTGCATTTCCTCTGTGTTACAAGCACAACATAGGAATTCAGTGATTTGAATTCCCTTTTGTTACAAACAAAAAAAAGTTTTTTTCCTTCTGTCGGTACGAAGACTCTATTATTTAGTATCGGTCCCCTTAATGGTTAATACCAGACGTATCGGGCGAAAGGCAAATCCCAGCCGAGATACACAGCATTACTGGCCTGTCAAAAAATGTAAAAAGATGCATCTTTCTCAATCCATCTTTCGCCGGTATCCACCTCCCCTAAAAAGGTCAAAGCTTTCTTAGTTCTCTGAAATAGTTTCCATGGACGTGGTTGATATGATAGTCAATCTGTTCTTTATTGCGAGAAAAGCAAAACGATGTGATTGTGCCGATGAGGTAGTCAACGATGGAGGTTGATGGTAAATCTAAGGGTGTGAAATGGAATGTTGCCGCCGATCACTGACCAGAGCTTTTAAATGGCCATCTGGAATGATGGGATGAAATCGTAAACAAGGTGGCGGGGCAGTGAGATGAAAAATGGCAGATCTAGAATCGTGAGGTGGGATGTAAATATTAATAGTGTCAAGTAAATGACTTTCATATCCCTTTATGGTTTTTAAGAAGAGAAGAGTGGGGGTATTTTGTGAGTTAAACCTATAATTACACAAGGCTAACAAAAGCACTTATGCACATATATACAATAATGGTGAAATACGAGACGTTACAGAAACGCAACCGGTACACTATGTACCATTTCACAGAGAAAACCGGTACCCACTCAGGTATGGTATTTATAACTATGGGAGGAGGGACTTCAATTTAAAGTGTATCAAGGACGAAAAATCAGAGGTTAAAAGTAAAAGAAGATGATGCTAGAGAGAGATAGAGAGGTAACATTGATAAACTGTTCAACAGAGAAATCTAACGTAATTTAGGAGAAGTTGGTAACTCATTTGATGATACTAATCGGAGGCTTATATAGAATTAGAACATCTGAAGAGAAGGAAGCCTCGAAAATGATGAAAATAAGGAAGGCTATTGTACAGGACAGTATTCCAACTATAGCGTGATATACAAAGCTGCAACAACTATAGCATGACCAAGTTCAGGAGTCACAGTATGAAGGTTTTGGGAATAAAGTAAGATGGGAGATTTAAATATCTGAGTATCAATATGGTTTCACAGCAGAGATCAGCTAGGGAAGCTATTTCCTTGATTAGGAGATTCACGAAGGGAGTTAGAAAATAGAGAAGGATCTTCAAATAGTCAGTACAGTATTGGAAGAAGCATGCAGTAAGGTAGCAAGAAAATTTATGTGGTCGGAAATTAAGGAGTGCCTACCAAGTACGTTCATGTGATTAAGAATTTGTATGAAGGAGAGATTACTTGAGAACAACTAGTTAAGAAGCCCATATCTCTTTACTCTGGTTAAAAAACGAGCTTACTAAGAATATTCAAGATGAGTTCCATGGTCTATGCCATTTACGTTAACTGATCAGAGTAAAGCAGTGGACTAAACATTTAACTAGATTTATGAAGACGTACGTTAGAACCCGAAGTCTTTAGGCTAAGCAAGACTAAGACGCAGTACTTTGAATGCAATTTTAGTAAAACTAAGAGGAGGTTCTGGACAAAGAGATGAAGGTATGGATGGTCCACAAGTACCTAAGAAAGATATCTTCAGGTATCTTGACTCAATAATGCACAAGGAGGCAGAGGTAAATGAGGATGTTGCCGACTGGATAAGAGCTGGTTGGAAGTGGAAGGCAGCATCTGGGATCTTGTATGATTGCAACATTCCTCTCATGTTGGAGTGAAAAAATATAGGACAGTAGTGAGGCCAACAACGTCGTATGGTTCCAAATGCCGGGCAACTAAGAAACACTACACTCAAAAGAGGAGTGCAGGCGAAATGCAAACGCTTAGGTGGTTGTCCTGCCACACACAGAGGGATAGAACAAGAAATGAGGATATATGCAACGCAGTGGGGGTGCCAACGGAAATTTTAACGGAGATCGCTTGAGATGGTTTGGCCATCCAACATAGGCCTTAAGACAACCCTCGTGTTGGAAAAAATCTGAAAAAGTATAGGTTTTATTGTAACAAAACAAGTTTAACAACCAATGCTTGCCCACGATCATCCTCATGGTATTACATGAACATGACAATATGTAAAACAAGACTGAAAAGAAGACTAACCAACTGCTTAGCTGATCTAGCAGGATTCAGGTACAATGGTCTGAGCTTCACCTTAGATCTCCCTCCTAGACCCTGTAGAACACTGGAGAGTGGACTCCAAGCCTTTTCACCCAAAAACTTAGCTTTCACGAAGCTTATTCTATGGGAGAGAGAAAAAAAAAACGAAAATTGAATTCTTATATCCTTCAAAAAACATGATTAGCCTAATATTTATGATACTAGGACTAATCCTTCTCTCTCTGAATATGATCACAACTAAGGCTAGAAGGGGGATCCTAAAGGGTTTCCTGTTCTAGCTACAATAGGATTTAGAATCATAAGGTTATTTCATAAACTTATCCAGAACCTAATAATTATAGTTAACACCACTAAATAATTGTAATTGCACTCTAGTCCAGAATATTTTATTTAAGCACTTATTATTAATTATCTGTGAAATTCCCTCTACAAGATATTCATAAAAGTCTCAAAATTAATCTACTGTATTTCTGAAACATTTATATATATTCCTTAAGTACCTAACTTATAACCTTGATCTTCTGTTGATTTAACAAATTAAATCAACCTTCTAGTAATTTACCTTACTAAAAGACGTAGCCAAGTTTCATGATCAGCAATGAATCAACCTAAGGGAATATCATATTCTTAAAAGAGAATATAGAACTTCATAACAATAGATATTGTTCTCAACATCCATAACACACATTCACCCAATTGAGAGGTACTGATCATTACATAATAATAATCACACTCGTTGGAATATCAAAGAAATGAAAATTATGAATTTGAGTCGAACACTATCTCAGAATAGCAGAATTTCACATGCTAGTATTACTGTGAAAAAGAAATTGATCAGAGAGTAACATGATACAACATATTCATAATCATTCCGTCTAATGCATTACGCTAAAGCACTGTTACTTAACTTGAAGTCTCCACTTCCATGGTCAAGATAAACCATCTCATTAAGCACTACAGCCTACTAGATGATTTCTCTAAATTGATCAAAGATAGTGAACGTATTTATTTGCTGTATCTATCATATGATTTATATCTTCCCCGTATAAGTGCCTTTATACACAAATGTTACTACAGATAATATAAAAGAATAACATACATGACTAATCAATGAAAATCCAACACTTGTAGGATGAAGTGATTTACCCTAGGGTATAACAAGGTAGGGGGTACACAGAGTACTGGTCGGGAGAATGACTTGATAGCTAGGAAATGATCAAAGAAAAAGTGCTTTGATAACGAGGAATGGAAGAAAGATCATATACTAATGCAACTAGTTTGGGACAAAGCCTTGGACAATATGAGGAGGTCTGAGGAGCAAGTAAAGATCGAAGGGCAACGAATACCTAAGATAGATATATGTAAGTATATTGTGATCAATAAAGCTCGAGGGAGAGATCGATGAGGATGTTGCCAATAGGATAAGAGCATGTTCAGCTAAGGTAGAGATCTGCTTCTAGGGTATTACATGATCCCTATATTTCTCTCACAATGAAGGAAAAGTTTTATAGGATGGCAATTAGGCTTGCTATGCTGTGTGATTAAGAATGCTCCACAATTACATGACAATAGAATAAGAACATGTTCAGCTAAGGTAAAGATCTGCGTCTAGGGTATTACATGATCGCTATATTTCTCTCACAATGAAGGAAAACTTTTATAGGATGGCAATTAGGCTTGCAATGCTGTGTGATTAAGAATGCTCCAAAATTACATAAGATTAATGTAACTAAAATACAAATGCGGACGTGGATGTTAGCCTCAGAAAAAAAGACTGGATAAGAATGACGATATCCATATCAAATCAGGGGTGGCGCTAATAATAAAGAAAAAGATGAGGGAAGATTGCTAGATATCGGTTGGTCATATCTAAAGTACGTCTTTAGATGCCCCTGCAAGAAGTTGATGCAGTTAGACAAGGTACGGCAGACTAAGGATAAAATGGAAGAAGCAGGGAGAAAAAAAACCGAATTGCTAGAAATTCTTCGGTGAACTTATGCTTGATACGGGGAATGGAGGAAGAGGCCTAAATAATGATGACAAGAGGACAACAATGCCAACAGCGCCATGCTACTCTCACTCATGAAGCACCCAACCCCCCCCCCCCCCACAAAAAAAAAAAAACCAAAAAAAATAAAATTATTTTGTGCATGCTTTAAAGACCAAATGATATGACACCATAGATGAAATTGTTTTAGATCTCTTCCTGTATAACATAAGAATGTAGTTGATTAGAATTTCAGATGCCGAGCATTAGAAAGTCTTTCTTAATGACATGATATCGAAATTTTTAGTTTTTTATCGAAACTAAGACTTTAGAGCATCATTTCTTGAGCTTTCTTCAGCATCTATTGCTAGTGTATATTTTTTTTGTGAAACGCATTTGTAGACACACCATTTTTGTATTGCCGCATCCATCTTGAGTTGATTTTGCTTGTTTAATCGCTTAATCATCATTGTTACATTTTGTTATGTTTATAGCATGTCATAGTATGTTTGCACGAATGCCAGATTGTCATTTATGCTAGGCTTGGATTTTTTATGCTTAGTAGGAGACGAATTCGGGTACATGCGCCCAATAGTATACTTGTGTGAATAATAATTTACTCATCCAGGAACTAAATTATGAATTTAAATCTTTTGAAAGGTTCGTAAGTTGTCTTTCCATCGATATATCAAGAGCCTAATTTCGTTAAGTATCAATTGAGACAATTAGGGATTGCTGAACTTGTTCTAAATCGAACATACCTTTAGTGTTTCCTGAATATCTCGAGCTATACTTAATATTCTTGAGTGATTTCAATTCCATGTGAAAGAAGACTTCCATAACTTTCTATTGATATAAGGCAGGCCTAAACAGACTTCAGATGAGAGAGAACCAATTTCCCAAAGTTGGCATATTTGTGCAGTTCTGTCGGACACTCACTGTATTGAGTGTACCGGCTAGTACAGGCACTCCAAAAAACAAGGTACTGATGAACCAGCTGGTACACTTTTCCTCAGGCACGTGCGGAGGTATCGGGATTGATTATTTTAATGGTTTTAGGTCACTCCAAGGACTTTAAGAGTATAAATTAAGGACTTAGGCCTGATTCTAAAGGGGGAATTCATTATAAACCAACTTAATACCCTATCAAAAATGCCTCTCACCCATAAATCCTAATCCTCCATCGTAAAAACTAATCATACAAACCATCTAATCTTAATCTCAAATCCATTGATGACGATCAAGGGGCGAAGCAATCAAGTTTTGCTTAACATTTTGGAGGATTATCCAAAGTAAAGAAATCAAGATCTCTATCCCGGGTACCATTAAATTTGTCGCTAAAGGTAAGTCATTTCTACTTTTCTAGTTAAATTAGAGTAAATTCCCTCTTCGCAACCAAATTTTGGTCCTCGGAATACAAAACCAGTTTCCCAGTACTCAGTTCGATAAAAAAGTTTCATAACTATTTTCATAAAACCAAAGACCAAGTTTAGGTTGCCTCCCTTGGGGATTAGTTCGATCGGGTACTTAGACCACTCAGCCCTACCTATTGAGTTCAAAGTTCAAACCAATAGTTAGGTCAAATTAGTGGTTGCTCTTATTTTGAATAAAAATCATGAAAATTAAAAATTAATAAAAAAACATGCATAGACCGATTTAGGTATGATGAGAGCCCTAAACCTTCTCATCAAATAAAGTAGTCCCCAAATCTGAATGTAAGGTTTCACGTATTAGACGGCTTTTTAAGTGTCAAGATTCAACTTTAGGATTTTCTCGTTTTCCCAGTTAAGAATATTAACTATCCCTACAAATAAGATGCCACTCAAAAACCAGATTTTTCGTATGCACGTCTTCACAGTATTCATTTCAATAAACTTCACAGATAAGCATTCGTACCATGTTCACAAGGTTATAGCATAACATGGTTCATCAGTTTGGAATTCAAGAGCCACATGTACAGTTAGAAATGCAATAGCTTAATAAAGGAAAGGCAGTCCCATAGAGCATTATAAGAACCTAACCTGCTTCAATAAGGGCATTCAGTAGACCACAGATAAGCGGGGCTGACAACTTTGGACTCCCCAGAGCAGTGCCTTGTTCCACAGATTCAAGTAACTGAAATGCATCATCAATTCTTCGAGCTTCACCCAAACCCTTCAAATAAAAAGTAAGCTATTCGTATTGAGTATGGATGATTTTCGTTACTACCTATGCTGCAAGAAAAATTATTATTACCATAACAAAGCTAGCCTTAGAGATGTCAAAAGGGTCGGGTCAGGCCGCCCACGAGCCAACCCAACCGGGCCCTAAAATGGCCCGGGCTATCCCAGCCCAAAAGATGAACAGTGACGACCCTCGTCCATAGGGCCAACGGCCAGAGCCAGGCCGAAGAATTAGGGAAAAAAGCACGGCCAAAGAAGGCTCGGGTCAGGCCCGATCCAAGCCCAAAAAGTGGCCTGCCCAAATTTTTGGCCCCTTTTTTGGCCTGGGCCAAAAAGCCCGGGTCTGGCATGGGATCCGGCCCGAGTCCGACCTGAAAATTCAAAAAAAAAATATTTCCCTTCCACCGGTAATATTCCCTCCAGTGGTCAGATTTTTCAAAAATTAATTTCAATTATAACTACTCCCTCCGTCCCACATAATTTGATCAACTTTCCTTTTTGGTCATCCCACAAAAATTGCTCATTTCCAATAAGAAAGATTATGTATGTACTTTTACATATTTACACTTTTTTTATTCTATTTCTCTCTCCACATTTAAATCTTCATCAACTCATTTTCTCTCTCCTGGCCATTTTCTTAACTTTTTATTCATTTTTCTCTCCACATTGTTAACTCCATTAACCCATTTTCTCTCTCATGTCCCACTTTCTTCCTCCTCTCTCCTCTCTCTAAAGGGTAGAATGCGAAACACACAATATATATCACTTAAATCCTTAATCTACATGCAAAAAAAAAGTTGATCAAATTATGTGGGACAGATAGAGTATTATTTAATTATTTTTTATTCCTTTCCATTTAATTGTTCTTACTAGTTTTATTTTTCATTCTTGTCAAACAATTTTAGCGACAAATATGTCTCGATTATTTAGATCACGTAACCACAAATGTCCAGCACCACCACAAGCACCAGACTTTCAAGATCCGCCACTAATGGGTATAGATACCCAAGCCAATTACACGTTTAACCAAAAAAAATCAGATTTTGAATTTACACCTTCACAAGATACCTAGCATTTTAGTCAAGGACGTAGCTCGGTTGGCAAAATTTTATCCCAATGAGTGGTTATCATGATGAAGGACCGAGCAATCCTGCCTCTAATCCGCTAAAAGTCTAAAGGGGGGGAAAGAAAAGAAAAAAGAAAGCTCAGTGTTGGATTCATTTTGACGATATTACAGTTGATGGCATTTGAAAAACTCAATGTAAGTATTGTGAAAAATTATTTTTGTATGGTAGTGGTAATGGATCTTAACAGGCATTACCCTCTATGTGCACCAAATCAGGGACATGTCGATTCTACCCAAACGCAGTTATCTTTTAACGGAAAAATTATTTATTTATAATCAGCGAGACCAAAGAGACGGTCTGGCTGAATTTATTGTTCATGATGAACAAGCTATTAGTTTTGCTGATAATGCTAAGCAGTCTAGATATATGAATACTTACGTGCAACTTTTGTATAAAAAGGTTCATAGAAACACATCTAGGTCTGATGCACTTAGACAGTATGATGCTGCTAAAGCACGCTTGATTGATTATTTTGATAAATTTGATGGTAGAGTTAGTCTTACTTCTTATGTCTAGAAATCTCCTTTTCCTCTAGTTAATTATGCTTGTGTGATGGCCCATTTGATTGATTCTGATTAGACTATGAACAAGAGAATCATCGGTTTTGAACTCTTACCCTGGGTCCGAGAATACAGCAATTTAAAACTTTGTGTGTTCAATATGCATTGCCTATTGACCATATTCCCACGAGGCTTGCCAAGTCACGAAGAATGGCAGATGGTTGCACACTTATCCAAATTTTGGAGGTATTTTACACATCTACCAATTTATTGTCTGGTACGTACTATCCCACGTCCCCTATCACTATAGTAGAAATTCTAAAAATTGTTAACATTTTAGTGCAATGGAGCTATATAGGACCCTTTCAGGGTATAGTAGAACATATGGACATTAAGTTTAATAAATATTGGGCAGAATTGCCTGTTGTTTTTGTTGTCGCCACTTGTTTGGATCTTAGGTTAAAGTTGCATGGCGCGGATGCCTTGATAGTAGAAATATCTAGACAAATGTGCTAAGCAGATGCAGCCACAACCAAGCTTACAAAGAAAGTGAGCAAGACATATGAAGATCTGTCTAACATATATCGAAATTCCGCTGACATACGCGGGCGAGCTACATCGTCGAGCGGTAAAATATATTATGGATCATATCTTAAGGGCCTTGAACATCTAGTAGCAAAACAAACACCAGTGGAATGTACTTCTAGTTCAACAGGTTCGTCTACTTTTTCTTCTTTTAATGAAATTGGTTTATATGCAAATAACAATCATTATTCTTCTTTACCAATAGAAGAGTAGATCAATTTTAATTTGTTAACTTTTTGGAAACAAAATAAAAAAAATTATAAAACTTATCCCAAATTGCTTGTGATGTACTACCGGTACAAGCCTCCACGGTTGTTTCAGAGTCAGCAGTTTCAATGAGCGGGAGGATATTGGATGACAGGAGGAGAAGTCTTAACCCCGAGTCACTCGAGTTATATATATGTTGGAAGTATTATCTTGATGCAAGATACCGGGAGCAAGACAAATCAGTTGATGATAGGAGGAGCATCGATTCGAGTGTCGAAGATCTTTCATATGATTAGGTAATTTCCTTTTCTTTTCCTTTTCTCAAGTTTTTAAAATAAATTATTTCTCAAATATAGTTTACATTTTCGCCGTGGATCATTTTCAATAAATTAGATGTATTTAAAGTAAACAATGTACATGAGAATGTAGCTATTTACAAGCAAAATAGATACTTTTTCTCACTTTTTTGGAAAAATTAATCTCGTGTGTGTGTGTGTATATAAATTGGTAACTTCGCCTGCTTGTTTAGAAGCAGCCGGTCCAAGCCCGAATAAAAGGAGGATGGCCTATAAATAAATTTATCTTAAATTTAATTATTCCGCAAAATAAAAAATGAATAAAAATAATTTTTTATTTAGGCCCGGGCCTGGCCCAAGCCTGGCCCTAAATTTTGGGCCTAGGGTTTGGACTTGGACCGGGCCTTGATATCCTCCAGTGAGCCCAGTCCCTAATCCACGAAACCCGAAGCCCGGCCCAGCCCGATTTTTCCTCCGTCCTTATGGGCCCGGGCTAGGCCGGCCCATTGACACCTCTAGACGACCTAGCCTAGGCGACTGTTGACAAATTACCCCTGTGTAAAACTAATTGCCCAGGAGCATCTAGAATGACCTTCAAGACACAATAACTATCGCATGGTAATCAAAGAAATATAAGCAGACACGTGTATAAGTACTTTACGCGTAGGAGAATATAGAAAGCAACTGAATGATAAGAAAGATAGCAGATATACCATATTTCTCAGTCTAGAGTGAAGTCTTGACAGCACCTGAACAATCAGAATGTGGCGCCAACCAAACTGGGAGCTAAATGGTGACATTTGCTTCACCTACAGCTCAATCTGGGTGTTGGTATCACATCCCAGAACATTCGAGTATACCAAATGCAAGGTTGCTATATGGTTATCTTAGGCACTGTTTGATTTCCTTTTCGTTTTCAGCAGGGCTGTTTTTGAAAACTTCCATTTAGGAGTTTTGGGTTTTCAATTTTGGTTTTTATTTTGAGACCACTAACCCCCTCCCACAGCCACCGGCCACCACCTACTGCCGGCGACCAGCCACTACCGGCGACCGCCGCCGGCCTCCGCTGACGACCGCTGGCCACTGGCGGCTATCATCGGCGACCGCCGGCCACAGGTAGCGACCGCCGAAGACCGCTCGCGACCACCGCAGCGGACCACAGCCGGCCACCGCCGGTGATCGCCGCCGACCAGCCACCGTGCCGGCCACTGCCACCCCAATCCATCACCAAAGAAAAAAACTCAAAAGAAAAATTGGGTAATCAAGCACCCAAAAGAAAAAACTCAAAATAAAAACTGGGTAATCAAATACCCATTTGTTTTTGTAAAAAATAAAAACTAAACTGGTTTTGGTTTTTGTTTTTGTTTTTTTGGAAACAGAAAGCCAAAACTGGAAGTGATTTCAAACGCTACCTTAGCTATAATAATTTGCAGATTTCTTATGCAAATTTTAGTCACAATACTGTTTTTTGATATGTTTAACACACCAAAACTTGCTTGTAGGAATTTCAGAAAGATGAAACTGATTGGGGAAGACTGTTTAGTGGGAGAAAAGGGTTCCCTTTCACAGTAATAAGTGGATATGAATACTACAGTTTTTGAGACACAAAAACGATTATGGTCGTTGATGAACAATAACTCTTTGAAACAATCTTTGAGCTGGTTGGACATGAATTCGAAAAGGTTACTAGAAGATTCAGAATATAGAAAGACCGATATGCTGCGAAGTGTATCCAAAAAGGGTATACTACAATCTGATTACGTTTTTTACTTGTCTACGGAATGTTACAACTTACACATATTCGAGGATGCATTCCACTAACATAAAATGGAAATGCAGATAGGCTACTCCATGTACCCGACAGGGTGCATTCCATTAACCAATCCATTTTGGATAGCTCTGAGAAGCATGGTTAGCCCCACGATGCATCTATGGTGTGACGCGAACCCAGGGCATTAAGCGGTTGGATCAAGCATGTTCACCAGATAACTAAACCTTCCTCGGATGCATCACTAGTAAATATTAACATGACGAGACCTCTCTTTCATACTCATCGAAGATATACTAGGTGTCTTACTTCATTAAGCCAAAGCATCTAACATAGATCTGTCGTCGCAAAGTTACAAAGTTGTCAACTGCTGGAAAATTAAATTGCAATGCAATCAGGAACGAGTAATGAGATAGTAGCAAAAGAACAAGATATTGTCTTACTATAACCTTACATGATAAATTCAGACTATGAGGAAAATCATCAAGTACCTTTAACAGTGTTGCATAAGTGATACTGTCGACTCCACAGCTATCCGGCTTTGACATTTCACCGAATATTTTGAGAGCTGAATCAATGTCACCGCAATGCATACAAGCCTGAACTACTGCGTTCATCACAATGGTGTTCAGCTGTCCATACCGCTTTTTTGCAATTTCAATTTCCTCAAAAATCTAACACAAAAAAGATACCCACAATTGTTGGACCAAAACTGACCAAATTTTATAACAACACACAAGGACAGATAACGGTGCTCAACATGCACTCCTCTAACCCCCCCTCCCCACACCCAAATATACAACGGTTTTCAACACGCGCAAACAGAAAAAATAGTATTCAACATGTGCACGAGAGCACGCGCACACACACATACACGCAATGGTGCAATCAGAGACTCGCACAGACACCAGATATTCATAGCCATCTTTCGCTACCTGCATATCCTAGAAATATCCAAAATCGTTATTTAAATCATAAGAAAGAGCTTTAGTACGAGACATCCACACACACATCTAGAACTTGAAACATCAGATTCCAGTCCATCTACTTCCGATTCTATTGATTTATGCGATATGCTTAACACAGGGAAGTCGGACTGACCAATTCCTTTTCACTGGGAACAACTTCTGGTTTATTAGTTCTGAGCGCGAGCGCGCGCTCACACTCACACTCACAGGAAACACATTTGTGGTGAAAAAGAAAAGAGCTACCTGATGGAGTTGGCGCTTGCGAGTGAGACGGACGATGCGGGAGGTAAGGGGTTTGAGATTGGGTAGGTTTTGGGTTTTGGTGGGAAATGGGTTTTCAGAGATATGGCAAGAGATTTGCGAAGAAGAAGAAGAAGAAGAGAATCTGGTAAAAGGTTGTAATGATGGCTTTGAGAAAACCAAGGCTTTGTCGTGGGAAGGTGAGAATGGATGAATTAGCTGCATCGTTTGGCTTGATGCAGCTAAGCATTACCCATGTTCAGGTAAGGAAGAGAAGAACACAGAAACAAGGCTATGGCAGCAAGGCTCTTAACTCCAAACTGGTTCTGGATAATGAATGTGCAGGAGAGAACTGATGGACACTCAGCGTAAGGCTGAATTACCAAACCAACCTCACTGGTATTCTCGGTGTCATGAAGTTAAGGACGTAAATCATCCACGGTCAGTTATGCTGGCTTTTGTCACGGAGTCAAAGATGTTCTCGCGCACCTACGGTCAGTTATATTATTTATTTAAATGAAGTTTTGAACCCTTCTCATAATACCCTATGTTCTCCGCTCTCTCTCTCTCCCATATTTGAGTGCATATATCAAAGACCGCATTCTGCTAATTTATCTGTTACTTCGACGCATCCTCAAAAAGTTGGAAAAAGATTCAAAATACCCTATAAAACCTTTATTGAATCTTGTCCCCTTCACCCCCTCTCGCCCCTGTCCCAGGCAGTTAACAGTGATGGCTACAGCGGCCCCAAATGTGAATGGAGTTTTATGGCACGGTTTCGCTTCTACGCTTTTTGGGTGCTTCCACCCCTAATTCACATCTGGGTGGATACTGCATATTAGACAAGGGCGAATTTAACGATTTAGCCAATCTATAATTGGGAGAGTATTATTAGACTGAATTATGGTGCTCTTTAACCATATGTTAAAGGTTGGATTCGTGCTATCCAAACTCTATACTTGAGTGATCCACATTATTTACTTGTAGATCTAACAATGGTCATTAAACCCTTGCAACGACATTTCAATAATTCGGAGAGCTATATTAATTCCCAGACAAATCGTGTCAAGCATAGCCCACACACCATATGCCAACGTGATGACTAAAACACATCATGTATAACCCAGTTTTGGGGCCCACCACTGGATGATGCCTCCCTTAAAAATGCTATCTAAGTAAGTGCTATGATTCTTAACAGGGTCTTATAAGGCTAATACGAATTATAAAGTCTTGCACAACCAATGTAGCATATCACATCCTCCCATCATGCCTTAATGTCCTCGCTTGCGAGTCTCAACCGTAGTATCTTATTCTTTAACCATGGTTCCATAATACTGCCAACCCGACTAGGCGGGCGCGATACAAGTCTACATTTGTGCTCCAGCCTCCGATAATCCGACTTGATAGGGCAGTCTGAGCTTTTTGAGAGACGCCTTTGATATTGAATAAAACGGCTCGATCTACAGCTCCACCAAAGGGAGATGCTTCCCATAAAAGTTCTACCAAGTAGGTACTAATAAGATCATTTTTGGGAAAGGTCTTATAAGGCCTATAATCCCGCAAGTAATGTGGGGTATCACATTTAAATAAATGAGCTACCACATGATTCATGCGTTCTAAATAGGCCAACAGCTTAAGCACTCATTCACTGATCCAAACGCTCATTTATGTCAATTACCACACAGATCTATCGTGCAAGCCCTCGACATGTACCCTTTGAATGTTCATCTATCTGGGCAATACGATCTGCTGAAAATGAAGCTTAGTGCTCATAGAATTTTGGAAACTAATCCAAAACTGCTAGATAGAATAAGGATCTCAATTTAACACTATGTATAATGTACCCCAATTATCCTTAGTGTCTCATAAATGCACAAAGCTGTCTCTATGGATACCATTTATAACGATCCAGAACCATGGTTCCACCAAAGGGCAATGCCTTCTCCAAAAGGTCTAGCCAAAGTAGGTACTACTGAGGTCCTCGGCAGGTTCTTATAAAGCCAACGAAAACTATCACGTATCAACAAGCTAGTCTCAGTAGAATAGCACTTACATGATGCATTTTACACGTGGGTTCGATTGTCAGCGCTCTTTTTTTCTTTTTCTTTTTTTCATTTGCTTCGCTAAGTGACCCTCACTAATCGATATTGCCCCTTGATCTTGTTAATCCAAGGGTAGAAATTAAGCTTATCTGAAGGCGATAAATCAGGCTTATTTGATGGATGTTGCAATCAATAAGGATGGTCCATATTTTACTTCAGTCTTACAACATGGTAAAATAATGAAGGATGTTTACTCAGCTTTTGTGTGACCATGTGTAACAGCTCTGCCTTATTGACAGTTAGCCTACAATCTTCCTTTCTAGCATTGTTGGATAATACCAGCAACCCAGTCAAATCAGCTTAGTTTGAGTTTGCTTATTAACCTCCAACACCTAGCTCGATAACACTACCTAGGTTTTGAGACTCGGCTCTGATACCATATGTAATATGCCAATCAGCCCTGCCATACAACAATGTCTCCCTCAAAATGGCTAGCCAAAATAGATGTTTATGAGTTCATGGGTTCATACTATTCCACATCCGATGTGGGATTGTACATTATTGGTGCATGAGTTGTTCATGTTACCTTTGTCTGATTCCATCCATTGTTTCATTGCATAAACCAAAGGTCAGACTTCATATTTCTTTACCTCCCTCTCGTCTTGAAACATACAAGATTTATGTCTCTCCCGATAAACCATAGTTACTCTTTTGCCTTACATATTTTTAACCTTTCACACAAGTTGACATGTTTGGTAAACTAAAAGAGATTAAACAAAATTTGGTGTATATTACTTAAACATCTATTTACTAGAAACTGTACACTTATCTTTACATTGTATAGATCCTTACGACCAGAACCATGGTGGTGATTGTGGTGTGGCGGTGGCGACATAAGGCAACATGGTGGTGGTAGTGATGGCTGTGGTGTGGTGAAGATAGAGGTGGTGTTAGAAGTAACATGGAAGTGGTGGTGGTGGCGGTAGTGATGATGGTGTAATGGAGGTGGCAGCTATTATCTTGATGATAGTGCCAGCGATGACGATGTTGTGGTAAAAGCAAGAACGTCATATGTGGTGGTGGCATGATGCTGGTGGTGGTTAGTATGGTGTGTGGTGGTAGTGATGGCCTTGTGGTGGTGGTGGTGGTGGCTATATGTTAATTATAGTTGTGGTGGCAACACAGAGATGGTGGTTATGGTGGTGCTCTTGTGAAGTAGAAGTGCTGCTGCTGGTGGCGACAGTGGTGTGGTGGAGGTGACATTTTTTATGGCAGTAGCATGGTTTTGGTAGTGGTGGCATGGTGGGTAGAAGGTTAAGTGGTGGTGGAGGTAATGGTTGTGTGGCCAAGATGCCGCTTGTGATACTTGTTGTAGCATCATGGTATTAAATAGTCTTTTAATGTAATATCATGTTTAACGAATTTTGCTCATCCCAACAAGTAAGTGATAAGTAAGTCACCTATGATTTTAAGCTTGTTTGTGAGTTTCGAGTGTAGAGAAAAGAAAAAGAAAGGAAGAGAAGAAAAGAGAAAGGAAGAGAAGGGAATAAAGTTTTCCTTCCTCTTGTTTTTGAGTTTAAGAGAGAAGTGAAAGCATCATTGATTCCTCTTGTTTATGAGTTTAAGAGAGAAGTGAAATCATCATTGATTCCCCTTGTTTGTGAGTTCAGAAAAAAAAAATACAACATTATATATATATACCCTTATTCAAACAAGGACTTTAAAGTATGATCCTAACTAAGAACATAATTCAGACGAAAAAAAAATTAGACATCAAGGACATCACAAAAAGTTTATACCATAATAATGTGATAAGTCTCACATCACCGGTTAATGCCTCAATATAAAAAAAATAGACATGAGTTGACTACAAACATCAGACCATCCATATCTAATTAATGTCAAACCAAAAGTATAACAATCAGTCATGAGTCAACTCTAACACCCATATATCCTATCCTCGACAATTTGAAGCTTTCATCATTTTTTCTAACATGAGCTTCTGCCTCTTAGGTGGACAGCAAAATAAGGCCATCGGCTTTTCGAGATTCTTATCTGAGATAGCAAGAGATGAAGCTAGTCACCACTTCTGCCACTTCTTTTGTTTGTTTGTAATAAATGGGACAATAGGTTTTTGTAAGAAATCCTAAGACCTAAAAGTCATTAAAAATTCAGTTATAATAATCTCAAGGGTAATATGGGCATTACAAAATATTACCTATGAGAGTTTCCTTTCTCTCTATTTCTTCCCAATTTTGGGAGGAAAGATGCCGAACTTTCCTCCCTTTTCTCTTCTTTTCTCTGCTTAAAAAACTCACAAACCAGAGAAAATGGAGGAAAATAGCCATTTTCCTTTCTTTTCCTCTCTTTTTCCTCCTAAAAAAACTTGCAAACATGTAATTAAACTTTGGTTTAACTTAGACATGTAGTGGTACAAGGTTAATGACACAAAACGTACTTACAAAAAAATAATTGAAAAGTTTAAGTTTAAAGTGCTTAATTAAGTTTGGCTTTATTCCATTTTCTCCTTCATTGTATGCTTCATTTTTTAAATCAGTCTCTGTAGTTCTAAGTTTTTTAAAATCATTCTTGTACTACTCTCCATCACTATTTTGGTCCCTCTATTTGTTTCTCCTAGTTAAGTTTAGAGCTGATTTGCCATTTCATGCTTCTCAGGCAAAAATGGCACATTCCATGGACGTGAAACTTCCCAAATTGAAAAAGATACCAAATGAATGGTTGTGATCCATCAAAATGGTGATTGATAGCACCAACGGAGAGCTGTGATCTATCAGCACATGAAGATTCCCACAGTCACAATAGCCACCCAGCTACCTCGTCAAACTCCCACCACAGCTACACTGGCAATAAATCTGGAACCTGTCGTCATTCGTGAAACCCATAACCCACCACCCTCGTTGAAACCACCACTACACCACCAAGATACCATCAATAAAAACACATGGCCACACGTACCTCACTGTGTAACCACCACCACATTGCACCACACACCGCCGCAACCACCAACACACCACAACCACCAACACACCACAACCACAGACTGCTTTGCCCACCACCACGCTATAGTGATGCACCCACCACCTCTCCCCATTGCCGTATTCACCACCACACCACATCACACCCCGTTGTACCTACCACCACACACAAATTATTGCATGCAGCATACTGCTATACCCACCACCACATCACAGCCACAACAAACCTTGCCCTACTTTCAACCACACTATAGCCACAACCCCCAACAATTGCACCACTACCATACCATTAACAAATATAACTTACCACCAGTTGATTAAACCCACATCATTTATTAACGAGATCCTTCATTGCAGCCACTGCCTCTAAGATTGACAAATCCTTCAATGATGAATTAATCGATCTTGGACATGATTGGGAAAAATGAAGGATACCCGTTGTTCTGCTTTGGCAATAACGTGGATGCATGGGATTATAATGGAATTTTGGTAATTTAATTTGTGTTCTTGTTATCATGGTGTAGATGCAGTGGCTGTAGGTGCGACTATAAGTGGTTGGGAGTTCTGCTGCGAGCTGTGGTGGTGTGCGTGGCTATACTAGTGTGTGCGACTGAGGAGGAACTACGACACAGTTTTTAAACCACCAATATACTCCTAAGTTTGTAACAGAAATCTTAACTAAGGGACTAAAATGGTGACATACATAGTTCAAAGATTGTTTTCTAGAAATTAGGGATTCAGGGACTGATTTAAAAAGTCGGGCAAAGTATGAGGGAGAAAGTTAAATTAAACCCATTGGCTTTTCCTTGATCTTAGAATTATGAAACTAAGCAAATTTTTGTAGGTACCAGGAAATTTTATGCTGAGCTTGTGCTCTGAGTTCAACAACGAGGTCTAGGTTTCCCGTAAAATAATTATTATTGATTTGTTCGTCTAAGTGTTTGACTTTAAGTGATCTGGATGCTGATCTCCACCTGGATCACGAGTTCAGTTCTACAGGCTAGTTTGAAAGGGGGTTTTCTGGTTATAGAGGGGCATGTAATGAACTATGTCAACATGATTTTGGATGAGTTCTTGAACCCAAAGGTCTTTTGCCTCCTCCAACCTTCTCTCTAGCCCCCGAAGCAAGGTGCAATAGTGACCTTTATCTATAAGTGCCTAAGGTATGCTACAACGGTCAGCCAATGATCAATGGAGAGATTGGAGCAAAATAAAATAAAGACGATGTGATAAAAATGCTTGCCTTTATCAATGACAACGATCAGAGACACCTGACTTGTAGGCCAGAAATTGCCAAAGAAAGTTCTCATAATTCTTCTCGGTAATGGTTGATAACATGCTCCACCTCCACCCACTTTTTAAATAATTAAAAGCAATTGTAAGAAATTCCTCTAACACGTAGCATGTGGAATAGAGCTAGGATGTCGATGGTCCATAGAGCTAGAATGCCGATGGTCCACATGTCAAGAAGGAATAATTTGCATTGGAAAAGAGGCATTAATTGGTTAATGTGGGACTAAGGCAATTTTTTTGGCGCTTCTCGCATTTCTTCATGAAACCATGGTTTGCTCATAGTTTTTTTGGCTACGAATAGCCTTGCCACCGATGCTCATCCTCCCGACCCCTGGCCACAAATCTCTTCCTGCAATTCATGAAGAGCTTACTCGGGTTCCTTAGGCATGAGGCATCTCAGATATGATACAGTGAAGGAACGTTTGTTTAATTATCCATCAATGACGGTTTATTGAGCTTACTTGAGTATCTATTCACTAGACTCTATTTGTCCAAGGTTAATATCTCATCTCTTAACTTGGAGGTAGGCTAGTATACGGTGCATCCAACATGTAATGATATCTATGTCTATGACTTGTTCACCCCGCTCCGAGTTGTTGATGCTAGGCTTTGGAAGCACTTCTATATAGACTGTCCTTTGCAGCTTTGAGTAGTTTGACGTCCCTTGGCTGGATAAAGGGTCAACTTTGGTGATTTTCGTCCTATAGAATCCAAAATAGTTGAAAGCCCTTGATAGAATTCAAAACTTTTTCCAAGTACCAAACCATCTTGGTACCCCTATATCGGTCAGTACACTTAATGCGGTGAGTGTTCGATGGGATTTTGCAGATAAGCCAATTTTGGAAGCTTGGTTCTCTCCCATTTGAAGTCCAAGTTAAGCCTACTTTATGTCAATAGATAGCTATATAAGCTTAATTTTACATGAAATAAAAATTGACCAAAAATATCAAGTACAACTTGGGATTGTAGCAAACAATAAAGGTGTGACAAATTTGGAATAAGCTCGGCAATCTCTAGTTATCTCAATCAATACATAACATAATTAGGTTCGTGATATGTCCATAGAAAGATCAATTAAAGACCAATGCTGTAAAGCACATAAAATGAATCTTCAAGATGAGCAAACTATAATTCACCAAATTGAACTGTTGAATTGCACTTAGAAATTTCTGTAAGTGCAGTTTTTAAGACAACTACTCTTTTAGTCGTAGAGACAGCTGTAAGTTAATTCAAGGCGTCTATGAATCTCGAGGATAGCACATTAATTTTTACATACACTTAAACAACGATATTGTTGTTCTAAATATATATACTTTGTGTATACTTGTGCAGAAAATAATTAAGTACGAAATACTGAAATTTAGTTTACTAAACAGAACATATAGTCTTTGCAAGAACAATTAAAATGAACTCACAACAGGATTGCAGAAAAGCAGAACAGCAAAGGAAAAAGGGGCCGAGGCGTGAATTTGATTCACTGTCCTTAAGACTTATTCGTCCCGCAACGGTGCTGACGGCTCTCGACGATAGTCTCCCAGGATACAACGGCTACGTCTGAAAATAGTAGCACACCAAATTTCCAGACCCGGCGAACCAAACAATGGTAGAACTCTTTCTTCTTTTACGAACACTTAAAACTGGACAGACTCTTGTACATAAGAAAAGAAAATTCGGGATTTTTTAATTCGTACATAACTTCTGTAAACTGACTCGGTTTTATACACAGAGTATTCACTGGGGGGTGCAACTCTTCACAGCTGGTTGGTTGGAAAGGAAAGGTCACAACTTTTCGGAAAGGAAATTAAATAAATAAAATTTATTTGTCCCAAAAAGAATAAAGCCTGATTGGGCCTAGCCCAAGCCCAAGCCACGGCCACGGACCGGACCGGGACGGGGCGGGGCGGGCGGCGCGCGCGTGTGGTGGACCTTGGGTCAACCTAGGTCCTCCCTCCTTACAAAACATGGGTACCCCCAAGGGGCCCATCCCTTAGCTCAAGGCTAAGCCTTATAAGGAGACAACATTGGCTTTATCTCTTCAATGTGGGATACTCTTTTCCTTTCAAGGTGAACCACTAACTTTAGCTTCAATTTTCTCATTCACTTCTCATTCGTTTTAAACATGTGAATATACCACGATCATCTATTCCAATAGATGAACGTGAATTAATTTGTTCCTAACCAAGCTATGGTTTGGAACCCATTTGAAAATTGAGTCAAAGTTGCTTCTCCACAATGGGTTTAAAACCCAATTCCAACATATGTCCCTGTCTTTATAAACAATATAAAATTGGGGCACATTTTTATACTTAAGAACTTGATTTCAAAGGCTTATTCATTGCTAGACCAAATAGCTAAAGGTTTCACTCAAACTCTCTTCATCCACGTTCAATTTTCATTCTATTCAAGACTTATTGTGATCTAGAAATACTTGAGAATTTATTGTGAACAAAGTCATTAATAAATCTATATTTACTTGTACTAGTGATTAAACTTGTACTCATTATCTTCTAGAGAGTTCATCATTTTACGTAAATCTTTCATTTCAAATGAATTGTATCAAAGCTTGTTAGTTGTAAGTTTTGGAGCTTTGGGTTTGTCAAGGGTTGTCCTTGATGTGTGGATAGCATTAAGCAATTGTAAGAGGTTGGGTCTTGACCCATAAGGAAGACCCATTCAAGGGACTTCCTTGAAGGGGTAGATATAGGCTTGAGTATAATTCGAGCCGAACCATAAATCTTCATTGTCAAGTATCTTTTAACCTTTCTCACGTTGATTTATTGCCTTATTCACCTCTTCCCATCCCACCCCCCACCTCTCCCGCCCTCGGGGTTATCTTGTTGGTTTCAAGTGGTATTAAAGTCTCAACTCTTAATATTTTAACTAACACAAAAAGATTTTTATTGATCATGGCTTTTGTTAGGCGAATTGATGGTAACTCCACCATTAGGCCTCTATTGCTCAGTGAGACCAACTATAATGTGGGAAACGCTAAGATAAGAATCTTTTTAGAATCACAAGAATATGAGATATGGGATACTCAATACTGTAAAGGATGGTCATTTGTTCCCTCTAAAGTGGTTGACAAAAAAAATTGCCTAGGTCCAAATCAGAGTATGATAATCTTGATATGTAGGAATACTATGGCACTCACTCTGTGCTATCTTTGGTGGCACTCACTCTGGCCTCCTTATTAATCAATAGCATCACCCTTGAGTCTCGAGAGTTGGTCACTAAGATAAACTCGAATGCCCTGTCATTAGCACACAACTAACCACCCCCATGGTAGTGGGTTCCCTACCAAGCCACGCGATAGAGGCTCTGACACGTTCCCACCACCTTTCACACTTCATTGTCACCACTGGTCTAACTCCACTGGCCTAATTGAATTAGGAAGAATAGTCCAATCTGTCATAAGGACCTGCCACACTCGAGCTTTATCAACTAAATAATATCCGTATGCACGGGTTGTGGTCCACGGATCTCTATACCCATTGGGAAGGCCCAAGCCATAGCCAAATACCAAGGAGAGGCGATTGGGAATATACCTTATCGCTTAGTACTTATTTTGCATTGGTTTGATGTTGTTCTCTGTCACTTAATGAAGACACCATGGAAAGGTAGACATCACCAGGGTGGTCATAGCCGTCATTAAGGCCTTTCGCGAATCAAGGTGCACGTCGACGGGGTAGTCCCCCCCCCTAAGAGGGGTCTGCCATAACTTTCGTGCATGGTGGCGTAAAGTATGGTAGTACTCATCCCTTCAATCAAGTATGGCCGACAACCTGCAGCAAACCTTCTTGCTCTATGTCTAGGCCACTGCATGATCACTGAGGCCCCATATGTACGTCTCTGAATTACAGACCTCGATCCCCACTCTTTAGTTAGAGAAGGGCAATAATGCTCCTGGGGGCACCAAGTCGACCGATGCCCCACGAAGCTCTCACAGATACCTCTAAAGGAACATACAGTCTATGTATGTCATCACCTGGTAGTGCTCCTAAGGCCACCTTATGTCGCTTGAAAATTGATCCAGTTAGGAGTAAAGGGTGGCCAGCTTTATCAGGCCCAAGCCATATCGTGCTCCCTTCGCCATACGAATGGCTAGGGGACATGATCGTCTAGACACCCCTGAAGTGAACTACCTCGAAAAAATCCCTAAGGATAGGAATCGACATCTTTTTTAATTAAAACACATGAATATATGAAAAAACTGAAAAATGACTTAAAATATCCAGTGACTAACTAATCTATCGAAAACAAATAATTGGGTTGGGGGACTAAGTTATACGACGAGAAAGCGTTAGGCACCCAACATACGCTTTTGGTTTCTATTTCATTTCTTTTGGTTTTTAGCCTTTTTAATACATAAAATATGCAATAACATAATACATAACTTTACTTCTAGATTATTGGTTTGAACTCGACATCGGGGCTCGAATGGCCTATGTATCCGGTAGGACAAACCATAATCAAAACCATCGTACTTCGACTCTGATCCTACAGGAAGCGACCGGTCCTAGACTCGAACTAGAAAACAAAAAGACTCTTTTTTATGATTTTTATACTAGAAATGAAAATGTGGTCGTGGGAAATGGGAAATGGGAACTATTCTAGGCTACAAGACTAGCGTAGAAAGCATTATAATATACCTCACAAGTCTGGCTGCCTAAAAGACACGAGAATACTTTGAGAAGACTCCACGATACAAGAGACTTAGAAGCCTTTAGAAGTCAATTATGAAGGGACAAGTTCTCTTAAGAGATGATATATCACTTCAAAGAGAAATTATATAAAAACTCTAGGGAGAAAATGCTGATCCCCAAAAATGTAGGCCAAGAGCCCGATAATGGAGGTCTGAGATGCCAAAAATGATAAAGATGTTCATATCAATCTGTGATCTGGTGATAAGACATAATATATTATAAAAATCGTAGACCGACAAAAAGTTAACTAACCGGCCGATTTGAAAAGTCAACTAACCAACGGTTTGTCAAAGACTGGCTAGTTCATCCCATGATTTTATAATATTTCTCCCGAATTTGAGGACAATATGTGACCCTAATTCAGTAATTATCTCTGTTTTTTAGATAGGATGTACCATATTCAAAAATTATCTTCATAATTCATGTAAATCAAGGATTTAATCACTTGCATCAAGGATAAATCACAAGTAATTCCCAAAATTTCCTAGGTAAATGACAATCTAGACATGTGGACTGAACTCATCTAAATGAGTGAACTAGTCCCAAATACTGACTGGACCAAACAACTGGACAAGACTGCTGGACTGGATTATTAGACTAGGCTATTGGACTAGATTTGACTAATTAAATTAACCAAGTTATATTATCAGGCTTAACCCCTAATGATAAATTTTGATTAACAATAAAACCCAATAGTTATTTACTTAAAAATGACTGCAAATATGGATTGTCTACAGAGCTTCTTGGTGAGAAAGCTTGCATGCGGGTAAACATCACGAAAAACAACACGTCTTTGTTGCCAAAAAAAATATACCAGAAGACTCTAAACAGACTCGCGAATTATGACATATATATGAGGTCTGACCTTTATAGGGATTTCTACCTATCCCCCTGAGGAATCATGGCAACATAGTTTAGATGAAGAGAGGGTATTGTTCAAAGCCAAAGCCAGTAGTAATAATGATTGGTTGTTGAACAATGTTAGAAGGGAAAGTGAAGTCGAACCTTGTGTAGCCAGAGCCAACAATAAAAATGATTGTTTGCCTAACAAGGGACGCATCCCTAGAAGCCAAAGCCAATGGTAATAACAATTAGTTGTCTAAGGATACTGAAAAGTCATGTCTAAGCGCCGGAGCCAAGGCTATAATAATTGATTACTTAAACATGAACATGAAAACACATGTAGAAGTTGGAGCCAACGTAACAACAATTGGTCATCTAAATGCACCGAAGGCTTAGAACTAAGAGCTGAAGCCAGTAGTAATGACGATTGGCCGTTTAGCTACAAGGACATACCTCTAGAAGCTGGAGCCAACTGTAAAAACAATTGGTAGTCTACGAATATGAACAAAAAAAACGTTTTAGAAGCCAGAGCCAATAGTGAAAACGATTGGTCGTCTAGACACACCGAAGGCTTATGAATAAGAGTAACAACGATTGGTTGCTTAGCCATAAAGACATTCCCCTAACAGTCAAAGCTAATAATAATGACAATTGGTTGTCTAGGAATGCAAAAAAGTCACTGCTTAAGAGCCAGAGTCAATAGTAACAACAATTAGTCGCTTAGGCGAATGAGGAGAAAAGGGAATCTAGAAGCCGAAGCCAATAGTAACAGAGATTGGTCATCTAGACAAACCGAATTCAAGACTAAGAACTGGAGCTAATAGTAACGACGATTGATCGCTTAGCCACAAGCACATACCACTAGAAGCCGAAACCAACGGTAATAACAATTGGTCACCTAGGACTATAGAAAAAAAATGTATCTAAAAGCTGGAGCGAATAATAACGATGATTGGTCGTCTAGACGCACTGAAGGCTTATTAATAAGAGCCGGAGCCATGAGTAAGGATAAACCCCTAAGTCGGAGTCAATGGTAACGACGATTTTTCGTCTAGGAATATGAAAAACTCATTGCCTAAAAGCCGGAGCCAGTAGTAACAATGGTCGCTTAGGCAAATTAGGAGAAAAGCGTATCTAGAAGTCGAAAACAATAATAACAACGATTGGTCATCTAGACACACCGAAGGCTTACGACAAAGAGCCGGAGCAAATAGTAACAATGATTGGTCGCTTAGCCATAAGGACATACCCCTAGAAGTCGAAGCCAATGGTACCAACAATTGGTCATCTAAGAATATGGAAAAAAGCGTACCTAGAAGCTGGAGCCAATAGTAACAACGATTGGTCGTCTAGACACACTGAAAGCTTATGACTAAGAGTCAGAGCCAATAGTAACGACGATTGGCCGTTTAGTCATAAGGACATACCCTTAGAAGTTGGAGCCAATAATAATAATAATTGGTCGTCTAGACACATCGAAGGCTTATGACTAAGAGCCGGAGCTAATAGTAACAATGATTAGTCGCTTAGCCATGAGGACATACCTCTAGAAGCCGGAGCTAATGATAACAATAATTGGTCGTCTAAGAATATGATAAAAAGCGTATCTAAAAGCTATAGCCAAGAGTAATACAATTGGTCGTCTAGACATGTCGAAAGCTTATGACTAAAAGCCTGAGTCAATAGTAACGGTTGGTCACTTAGGAATACTAGAATATATCCAAGGGCCAAAGCCAACAATGAGTTGAAGCGGTTGGTCACTTGGACACATGAAAGGGTGAACCTAAGAGCCGGAGGCAACAATGCGTCAAAGCGGTTAGTTGCTTAGGAACACTGAAATATACCCAAAAGCCGGAGCCAACAACACATTGAAGCGATTGGTTGCTTAGACATATAAATTTATATCTAAGAGCCGGAGCCAACAACGCCCTCAAGCGATTGGTCGCTTAGATAAATGGGTGAAAGCTTTAGAAATATCACTCAAAACCGAAGCCAACAATGTTCAAGGACAGCTAGTCGTTAGGTGCTGAATATACCAATTTACTTCTCAAATTGATATGGAGAGAAGTGTTGCTTTTGGCAACAAAGCATAGGATGCTGCACTGGCCTTACATTGTACAACATCGCTGAATATAGTAACAAATTTGAATAATTGGATCCAAAAACAATCTTACGATAGGGGAGTAAACATGCAAAATCAGAGCATGGAAGCACACAAAATCTTCAAAAAATGCCCAAGCAAATAAGCTGAACATCATGCAAAACACCCAAGCAGGCAAAATACACAAACTTCTGAAAAAAGAGATTACGCAAACACGCAAGGCATACAAGCACATAAGCACACAAAGGCACACAAAAATATATATAACTAGACTAAGACTGGAGTGGACTGGACTAAACTGGAAATGAGACTTGAATTAGACTAGGATTGAGACTGGGCTGGAATTGGGACTAAGAGTAGAATTGGATTGTATGTGATGTCTGCCTACCAGCCTAAATTGCAGGTTTATTCCCTCAGACATAGACCTGGATTAAGACCTGGGGTAGAACTGGGCGATGCCCAATAGAGGAAGGTATGCGGTATCTGTGTCCCAACCTGGACTGAAGAGTTCTCCCTCAAACATAGACTTAGACTAAAAAATGGCTGTACCCAACCAAGGTTGCCTACATATCCCTGTCCGGAACAGATCAAGCCAAATGTAGTTCTAAATAGATCTAAAAATAAGAATGTATATGACTTCCACATACTAACCTAGACTGAGAGTCAAATACCCTTGGACATGGAATGAGATTGGGACTGGAACTAGACAGGGACCGGACAGAGAAAGGTACACGATATCCGTGCGTCAACCTAGATTGAGGATTTCAACCCTCTAACATTGATCTGGAACAGGACTGAGACTGAGACTAGACGAGGACATGATAGAGGAAGGTAGCTGTATTTGCGTGCCAAACTTGGATTTCGAATGTCTACAATTAGATGTGGATTTGGTTTCTGAGCCTGGAATTGGGAAGGAGGCCGCCCATGACCTTCGTGTATTAATCTTGCACTGAGGGTTAAAACCCTCGACCATTAACTAAGACTGGAAAATAACTGCATCCGACGAAGGTTGCCTACATACCCTCGTCCAGAAGGGATCAAGCCAAATGTAGTTCAAACTGGATCTGAATAAGAGATGATAGGTGAAAGGCTGGAGAGGTATGTTCACTCTATCCTAGAGTCAAGAAGGATATAAGCGTGACTGAAATTACAGCAAAAATAAGATTTTTTTTAATTTTTTTAATTTATTTCTTTCAATTATATATATATATATATATATATATATATATATATATAATTGTTATTTTCCTTTTTTTCAAAAAGCTCTTTTGAAGACTAAGGTCAAGAAGTACACTCTTAAGACATAGACGAGACAAAGAAACTGACCCTGACTGTTGGGATAGAAGAACTCACATGGAGCCCCTGGACGAAATGCATACAGAAGGAACTTGCAGTGCAATTGACTAACCAAACAAGGACAAACATTATCCTTACTGTCGGTAAAAGAGAATCACAAAGAGCCCTTAGAAGAAACGCATGTAGATGAAACTAAAAAAATGCAATGTGCAAGGAAAACAAAAATAGACATGATCCCGATAGTCATGAGATGAGAATCACAAGGAGCCCCTAGACAAAATGTACGTGGATGAAACGGACTATGTAATGGACTGGAGAAAGACATATACTATCACGATTGTCCTGAAAGGGAAATCACAGGGAGCCTCTAGACAAAATGCATACAGACAATGCTAAGCATGTGATGAACCGGGTGAACAAAAGATAGACAATATCACAATTATCATGAGAGGAATCACATGAGCCTCTAGAAAAAAAGCAGGCATACAATGTTGACCATGAACCACAAGACGACTATCGTGAATAAGGAATCACGGGGAGCCCCTATACAAAAATGAGCGTAGAAGATGCTGACCATGCAATAAAAGGGAGGAAATAAGGTAGGCATTAGGACGATTATCGTGATAGAGGAATCTCAGTGAGCCCCTAGAAAAAAAAACGCAGCTAGATAATGCTGACCATGAGCCAAATGATACACGCTAGGACGAACGTCGTGAAAACCAAATCAAATTGAGCCCCTATCCAATTTGTGCGCAAGTGATGCTTACCACACAATAAATAGGAACAAACAAAGACATGCACTACCATGATTTTCAGGAAAAAGGAATCACAAGGAGTCCCAAGATAAAATGCATGGAGACAAAACTGACTATGCAATTGACTGGATGAAGACAGACGCTATCAAGAACTGTCGTGAAGGGGAAATCACAGGGAGCCCTTAAACAAAAATGCATGTAGACAAAACTGACCATGCAATATGGACTGGATATGTATAGACTCTATCATGCATGTCGTGAGAGGGGAACCACATAAAGCCCCTAGACAAAAGTGCATGTAGCAAAATTGACCATGTAATGGACTGGATGAAGCCAGTCTCTATCACACCTGTTAGGAGGGGGGCTCACAAAGAGTTTTTAGACAAAATAAAAAGTATGCACAAAGACATGCACTATCCCGACTGTCACAAAAGGGGACTCAAAGGGAACCCCTAAACAAAAATGCATGCAGACATAACCTATCATGCAATAAACTGAACGAATAAAGACAAACACTATTTTGATTGTTGTGAGATGAGACTCATATGAAGCCCCTAGCTAAAACCAAGAAGGACATGGAGATAAGACATTATCCTGATTGTCGTGAGAGGGGACTCCCTGGGAGCCTTTACATGAAATGCTTATGGATAAGGCTGATCATAGACTAGACTAGAGGAAGACGACTCTATGATGACTGTCAAGGACGGGGACTTCACATGGAGCCCCTAGATTAATACAAGACGATGCAAAGGTAGACGCTGTTTTCCTAAATTTTTTAGATTAAAATAACTTAATTTACTATGTTAAATAAATCAAGAATTTCTCCTAATCGATACCTTAATTTAGCGTCCTTCGCGGACAGTGAAGATTCCCAAAAAATTCCAGAGCGTATATCTCGTAAAAAATTAGGGGTTACTGTTTCAGACTTTGTCTATCTCTGAGCAGAACTATTTTTAAAAAATCCTTGAATAAACTGCCTAAAGAATTTCCTATTTTTAGTGACAATTACAGTCACTATTCCAATCAAAGTCACACATTATTACACATTTTCCACACACACTCTCTTCAATCTCAACCGAGACACACACCTCGCAAAACACTCCTTCACACACTAACCCACACATAATCACACATACACACCTGCACATTGCTAGACCTAAATTACCTTATACACATAAACTCACATATTAACACACCTATTACACACAATTACACCAAAATCAAGCACATATACAAACCTATTTCACGAACACACACGCACACACACTCTTCTCACAGACTATAAGTACACCCCTCTCCTTTCACTGAATGCACCCACATCCACACCAAATTCCTTCTCCACACACTTACATACACTATACCCCCTAGACACACAATTAAACCGTCCAAACACACACTCACCCGTAACATTGATGCAGTGTTCTTCACCCACTCACACTCAACACCTACTGCACCACAGCTTAATCACACACATATAGAGGAAATGACAAATAGCCCCCCTTAAGTATATCGCGTTCTCGAGTCGACCCCTTCGGTATTAATTTTTTGCAATTGACCCCCTAAACTATCAATAATTACACCCGGCTAAAATTAGACATGAAACTCCAATAATGCCCCTAACATTCACTAAAATGCCAAAGTATACATGTTAACTGGAAAAAAAAAAACCCTTTTAAAAATCAAACTGAACCAACCCCCCCACCCCCCTTCCCCGCACCCCACCCTCTGCCCACCCCCGCCGATGCCGTCAATAGACCGACATGGCCCCTTCCCTCCACCTCATCCCTCACCCCCCAACGTTGCTGTTGAAATCAACAGCCAATGCCCCAACCCTTCGCCCCCGCCCTCGCACAGCACGCCCCCGATGCCCCCTTCCCTTCCGCTCACCGCCGTCATCATCGACCGACGTCAATCTGGGCTTAGTGGCCGTGTGCGATTGTGATGCAATTTTTGCCCTGATTTGATGCGGTGCCCATGTGCGATTGCGGGGTTTGGTGGTTGTGGGCTGCTTTTTTGGTGTGGTCGCGGTGTAAAGTGGTGGTTAAGGCTATTTTGAGGTGGTTGGTTGTGGTTGTGGTGGCGGCATGCAGTGGTGGATTGGGTGGTTGGTGGTGATACTATTGAGGTTTGTGGTGGCAGCATGAGCAAGGTGGTGATTTGGTGGTTTGGGTTGGTAGTGGGTTCGGTGGTTGAGGGTGGTGCTTATGTTGGTGATGGTGGTGCTTGAGGGTGGTTGTGGTTGGGGGTGTGGCAAAGGCAGTAGCCAAGGTGGTGGTGAAGAAAGAGAGATGAAAAATTGAGGAAGAGAGAAGTAATGAGAATTATTGGATGAAAGGGCATTTGTGTCCTTTTTCATGTCAATTGAACAACTAATTGGTCAAAATTGATCGATTGTCCTCAATTGCAAAAAAATGATAGTTTAGGGGGTCAATTGCAAAAATTAATACCCGAGAGGGTCGACCCGAGAACCCGATATACTTGAGGGGGGTTGTTTGTCATTTCTTCCACACATATATACATATTTACACAATGCAAAACGCAAACAACCTCACCAATACACACTCTTATACCCACATATGCTGGAAACACACACAATAACACTACAATCACACACCCACATACACTGAGACACACACATATATATACCCACACATTCACGCATACACTGTGAACACACACAATCGTCACCTTCACACACACACACACACACACACTGAATTTAACACACTAAAAGGGTGGAGAATTTACCCTAATTTTCCTCAATTCTCTCTCTATTTTCTCCTTGCCCAAAGCCTCATGTTTTTCCCTCTCTGTTTCTTGTTCACTGTTCTTCCTTCTTTCTTTTTCTTTTCTTCCAAATTTCTTGTCTCTTCTTTTTTATTTGTCTGACTTTGTTTTGTTTTCCTTTTATTTACTTTAATTTCCTAAAGAATTAAATACTCATTAGTTTATATTATAATGTGATTAGTCACCCCATAATCAAGTAGGTGGTGGCATCCATCAAGAGAATTTCTCTAAATATTTGACGCCCAATGCCCACTTTTCAAAATTACAATTTAGCCCCCAAAGTTTTCTAAAATTACAAAATGACCCCAAAATATTCAGAAATTATATTTTTGCCCCAAAACTCTTTTAAGCTTTCGTACGCTACTAATACCCGAGCATTGCTCAAAATTATCGCTCGTTTATTTTTTGGGTCACAGATGGTTATTTTAAACGGCCCCCAAAGTTCGGGATATTACATTCTCCCTACCTTATAAAAATTTCGTACTCGAAATTTGATCTCGAATTTCCTATCACTCATAGCATCCAGGCACTACGCTTCTGCTATGCCACTCTGATAACTGTCACATAGTAGCTGAGCTACCTCTGACTTTCGCACTCATATCCATGTGTCATAGATACCCAAACGCAACTATTTAATTACACATCGTAATGCTAAACTCAAACCTGTCAAGTTATCACTTGCAGTTTAACCATCCAGAACTTCACGAAAAATGATTTAGCTCATGCAAAACTCACTGAACTACTTATGCACTGCTCCGAATTCCATATACAACAACATGAATCAAACTCTACTACATTAGGCTTCCACTGCACTTTACATATACTATACTAGAGACTCTATCATTTGTACAACTTACTTAACGATTGTAAGCTTAACCTCAAGCTTAAGGCATATTAAAATGTTAAGCGATAGTCACATATGACTTGCAGTCTACCAAGGCTATCAGGGATAACCAATCGCTATAAGCCATCACACATTACAATAGACATCAGAACTATAACTACTAGACTTTCACTGCGCACTCTAATATCTCAGAACAACGAGTCCAAACCGTTGCCAAATTTGTCACCGAGAGACGTGTTATCTTAACATAACCATGTAGTGCATACATATGATTCTTCATATGTATGTATTGCACTTCGCTAGAGTTTAAGGCTCTAGGTTATCACGTCACTTGTTATTCACAACCACAAGACTTACCAATAATCTATAATCTTATCCTTCGATCATCTGTTTCGGTTAAACGTTAAAATCTTTCAGTTCCTAAAAGCAAGTAACATACGGTCTATCATCACGTGTTCAACCAAGATCTCGATCTTATATCGAATCATTGAAGAACTTATCCAAACCCAATCCACATTCTCAGAGTCTATTCTCGCTCACAGGTTATCTGAGACTTAGGAGTCTACATAATCTCATATTAGAGCAGGTAAAATTATGCAAGTCCAAAATCAGGTAAAGATATAAGTGTATAACATATTGTCAGCTTCCAAAATCATTTGAGAACATAGCACAACAAAATTCTGATAATTAGATTAGCTATAAGCATCAACTTTGGCATGTTAACATTTCATAACATATTAGCACATATTGAACAAACACCAATCACAGAGAAACAATGATGGTTATGCAGCAAAACATCTGACGTTAATCACAACAACCAATGATCTCAATCAAACATTTAAGGACCAAATGATAACAATAATCACAATCAGGCAATCAAAATGAGAAAATCTTTAACAAAATCATATCCATTGGCTCTTGAGATTTACGATACACTTTTATGACATTCCAAAATATGACGAATACCGAAACAATAGTGTTGGTCTGACGAAGCAAAGTCAACCTAATGACTCGAAGCAATTCCCAATCGGTAAAGTTTATTGGTCTTTGATAGGATTCGTAGCTTTTCCATGGCCAGTGGATCAGATACTATCTCCTCAGGTCCAAATAGATACGATAGAAGCAGATATATATCCTGAAAGAATTAAGATGACTCAATAAGAATGACATCTTCTCTGACGTCTCAGAGCAGATTGACATTTAATTAAGTCGCAATTGAGTTCAATATACAAAGGAATGAATTAAATGACAGAGTAGATTCCAAATTTCTTATCGTACTCTGAAACCAAACTTTCAGACTTAGCACTAGTCATTCCTCAACAGCACCATTCTCACTCATAAATCAAATCACCAACTTAACTACTACTCAAACCTGACGAACTTTCAAACACTACTAGGATTTCCCCTGATAATACACGGATGCTTGATTAGCGAATCACCAATTCATACCTAGTATGATATTGAAATCCTGAACAACAAATTGAATAAGGTCCATAGAAGGATCTCTATCCCAACATGGATGGTACAATCATATAGAACCACAAACGGTCAAAGACTCTCCCAACGGAGTACTTATCACAAGGTTAGTTCCTAAGTATTGGTTTTCATTCTCAATCGCTATGCAAAAGTAAAGGATACAAGGATATGACACTCCAAAATCAAACAATATACGAGCATCTTATGGATTAACCTGTAGTGTACCTGAAACAAAGACATTGGATGTAACAACATCCCAAACAAACATAGAATAAAGTCTAGCCAATGTCCCGGGCCTCTGCGGGACTTGGGGTTGCTGGGTCTAGCCATGCAGCCTTGTCCTCTTCCCTGACGAGGAACAATGCTCGCTATTACACCAGTTATAAGTGCACGACAAAAAGTTGACTGTTTATTTCTCACAAATGGACAATTTCTAACTTAATGATCCACGCTGCCCTACTTAACACATAATCCGATCAATTTATAGCATAACTCACCACTCTGACTTCTCTCCTACATGACACATGGGGTGGCTGAAAAAGCTGACCCGACACCCTGACTAGTACTCTGGGTAGGTCGAATTCCGGAACTCTACGTTGGCCTAAGTCTTGTACCCTGAGCTAATCGAGCGTCCACACCCTGCGCTCCCTTAAATCCCATATCATGCCCCGATCAAATTTCAAAACTCTGTCCATATCTCAATATCACTGAGCCGAAGTGGGCCTGAATCCCTGATTCAGCCCCAACCTTTAACCTTGGGCACCGTGCTGTGCCGATTGTAAAAACTTTTTGCTGACAACTGTCAGCTCTTATAAATCTGTTTTGGAAAATTCTTACTTATCTCTCTTTTATCCGCCCTGTGTTTACTCATGCCTTCCCCCGTTGTCAGACTTGGACTTTTCCAAAACAATGCCATATAAAGACATTCCATAAAGCTCGTCAATCGAGCTGAGATCATTCCATCTCTCAGTCTAGGCCTAAGCCCCCACTCAGACATCCGACATCTATCTACCTCCGTCAATAACATTCTTACTGCAAATCTAGCGAAACGAGAAATCTCATCTCAACCTTGTCTATCGACTCTTAATCTGTTTGCCTCACATTAACAAACTCCCTTAACATTTATTCATAAATTCTCACAAAAAATATCGGTCAAAAAATAATTCCTTAAACTGTTCCCAAATGATATCAATCAATTGCTGATGAGCCAGACCCTTCGACACCATTTTTCACCCCTGATCGGCCTCATCCCTCGGTTTCTATACAGTAAAATCAACCTTTTATCGCTCATTACCATCAGTTGTTCAAAATGTTCTCTATTTTGCTAATCCAGTTCGTCATCCTTATAGGGTCCAATAACCCCTATAGCTAGTCGCATTTTGTTTGTTAAGTTCACCCAAGATATTCTCATCTCGAGGTTGTGGTTATGATTGAACTGGATTTGGTAGTCCTTGCTGCCGGTTGCCAGATTCTAGATCATCAAAGTCAGAATCGGGTTCATAGTGTTAGAATCATAACCATCAGTTCTGGGTTCCGTTATTCCTCCTTATTAGGTAGAGGTGCCCCTCTACAATTATAAAAACCTCCATATAATACATTTCCCAATCCAAGGATTGTCTGTCGGGTCTTTTCAATGCCGGGAATACAATCCCTGCTCATCTTATACAAATCTGTTGGAATCTCATCTATCGGGGACCTCTAGGCTCTCCGTACTATCTCCACTGCTAGTCCTCCGGGTGCGGACCATATGGATACAATGAACATTTATCAGGGTTATACCAACACGGGTATGAAGAACAACACAATGACTAGTCAAAAGTAGACTTCTTAACTCTACCCTTAGTCCTACCCCAGTCTCATTAACCATAATGTGATTCTACAGAATTATGTTACCTATACTCTATGGTTTCGTGCCTACAGAATCATATACCTATACTTGGTTCTGTGCCTACAGAATCATATACTTATACTCTTAATACCACCATACCGAACTGCTCTGATACCAACTGTAACATCCCGAAAATTTAGAGCACCGTCACCATGAACTCCTGGAACGTTAACCAACCACTTCAGATCACACCTGTCGAGTCATGTTTATCGACACATAATTCAGGGGATCTCACTAGACTTAAACTCAACTTCTTCAAAATACAAGATTTCAAAATTGATTAAGCTTAAACTATTACAACTTAGGTCCTTTCCAACTCATTTCCTAAGAACGACAGTACCGACCTGCGTAGGGGTCTCATTATACAGTAGTGGTGGGCTCACCAGAATCTCACACAGACTCTAAACTCATTCCCAAGCATTCTACAACTAATCACATGCAGAAGGGAATCAAACGAAGGGTGAGCTTTTGAGATCTCAGTAAGGTCGTATAAAGACAACCAAAGGAATTACAAAACGATTCAAAAGAATCCCTTGGACAATATTGTTTTAAAACATTTTGACAGTGATGAACAATCTGATAAATTCCAAAACAATCATAAGCAGTCAGAAGTGTATACCAAAAACAACCAAAGATGATCACAGATAGACACCATAACAACCACTGACAATCATCCCAGTTTCGAACAAACATTAACAGTTATAACCATATATCAAACGATCGTTAGAAGATCATTTTCAAAGCCATCATTTTAAAATACAATGATGATTTTCCCAAAGGGTTTCAAAACGAACACATATACTTCAAGGGAAAGAGGGGAAGGCGTTTCGGACAATCAAAAACAGCTTGATCACAGTATGGGGAAGAGTTTCAACTCAATCCCCTCCATTCAAATATCAAGACATTCATTTGAACATCAATCACAATATAGGGAGGAGTTTTACTCGGTCCTCTTCAATCAGATAACCAGACATTCACTAGAACATCATTCTCAAACAATCATTAAGATACAATGTAACAGATCAGAGATGTTGATCCTGGGCAAAAGCAATGCCATTTAGACAATGCGCAGATGTACACATGCATGATGTACCAGAATACTAGTCCCACTGAGTACTAGCCTGCGTTCCACGCAAGATTCAGACCAGCCTTATAACGCTTCCCCACACAACTGATTCCCAGGATCAACACAGAAACAACGGTCACAGATTTAACAACAATTTCACTGCTTAACGCGCAGTAAAATAAACACCAACATGAATACAAATAACCGAAACAATTACGGTTTCAATAACAATTAAGCCTACTTATATAATTTATCACTCAAAATTCCAGAATAACCACAACGAATAGCAAGAACAATCACGAACAATTATAAAATTTAGGCACAACAATTCAGAAGAAAAAATACAAATAATTATCGATTTTGCTCAGCATGTGATATAGGGTGAGCATCAATAAGATTTCCAAATGACCCTTCTAGGTTCAATACTAGGGTTTGCTTTGCAATAACATTCTGATATCAAATGCATATTTCATGTTTGGTAATAGTTATAAGCGAATCAAAGCATACTTACGAACATCAGTTATCGAAGCTAGGGTTCGAATAAGAATTCTTACCCGGGGCTGATAGAAACCCTTACTTGGATTCGCAACTAAATTATCATAACTGAAAGTCTTTAGCTTTAACTAAACAGAACAATCAACTGATTAGAATACATTGTACGCTACGATATTATAAATCAATATGGACTCACACATACACCCAGAATGGACCCCTCACCGAGTACGTAAAATTACCAAAATGCCCCTCTCGAACTTCAATCACAAGAACGGCCTTCCCGTGAGTAAGATCGCTAAAATAACCTTACTAAATGCAAATTTACCCAAAAATACCTTTTACAGGTAAAATTACCAAAAACCCCCTGAGGGTGGCAAATTATCAAAATACCCCATGGGGATTTTCGGCACCGAAAAAATTTCAAAATATTTTAAAATGCTTTTTTAAGTATCCTGAAGTCATTTTTTGGTTAAAAAGTATTTTAAAAAAACTTCTCCGGAAAATCCCGAACCGGCGTCCGGACCAAGCGCTCAGAAGCCGGTTCGACTAAAAATAGCTATTGACTTCAGAATGGTGCGAAATTTTAGATAATGAAACATTCCGTAAAATAAAGTTTTTCTAAAATTTTCAGATTAAATTAACTTAATTTACTACGTTAAATAAATCAAGAATTTCTCCTGATTGATATCCTAATTTAGCGAAGATTTCCGAAAAATTCCAGAGCGTACGTCTCGTAAAAATATTAGGGGTTACTGTTTCAGACTTTGTCTATCACTGAGCAGAACTATTTTTAAAAAATCCTTGAATAAATTGCCTAAAGAATTTCCTATTTTTAGTGACAATAACAGTGATTATTCCAATCAAAGTCACACATTATTACACATTTTCCACACACACTCTCCAATCTCAGTCGAGACACACACCTCGCAGAACACTCCTTCACACACTAACCCACACACAATCACACATACACTTGTACATTACTAGACCTAAGTTACCTTATACACATAAACACACATATTAACGCACCTATTACACACAATTACACCAAAATCAAGCACATGTATACACTTGTTTCACAAATAAACATACACACGCACACACACTCTTCTCACAGACTGTAAGTACACCCCCTCCTTTCACTGAATGCACCCATAACTACACCAATGCTGAGACACACATATATATACCACCACATTCACGCATACATTGTGAAGACACACAATCCTCACCTTCATGCACACACACTGAATTTAACACACTAAAGGGTGGAGAATTTACCTCAATTTCCTTCAATTCTCTCTCTGTTTTCCCCTTGCCCGAATCCCCATGTTTTTCCCTCTCTGTTTCTTGTTCATTGTTCATTGTTCTTCATTCTTTATTTTTCTTTTTGTTCTGAATTTCTTTTCTTTTCTTTTCTTTTTTTCTGACTTTGTTTTGTTTTCCTTTTATTTACTTTAATTTCCTAAAGAATTAAATACTCATTAGTTTATATTTTAATGTGATTTGTCACCCCATAACCAAGTAGGTGGTGGCATCCACTAAGAGAATTTCTCTAAAAATTTGGCACCCAATGCCTACTTCTCAAAATTACAATTTAGCCCCCAAAGTTTTCTAAAATTACAAAATGACCCCAATTTTTTATAAATTACATTTTTGCCCCAAAACTTTTTTAAGCTTCCGTACACTACTAATACCCGAGCATTGTTCAAAATTATCGCACGTTTATTTTTCGGGTTACAGATGATTATTTTAAACGGCTCCCAAAGTTTGGGATATTACAGTTAGATAGCAATTAGAGCACAGCTAGCACATTGTACATGTTAAACACCACAAAGAAAAATACAAAAAGGCCAAAAGGTAATAGAAAAATTTTCAAGTCTAATCCTCTTAGTTTTTAGTCCCTAGCGGAGTCGCCACTGTTGCGAACCATCTCGAAAAAATCCCTAAGGACTTTAGGAGTCGCCATCTTATTTAATTAAAACATAAAAAAAAGAAGTTAAAATGACTCTAGAATGTCCAATGACTAACTAATCTATCAAAAATAGATAAACTGGTTCGAGGACTATGTTATACGACGAGAAGGTGTTAGGCACCTGCCATACCCTTTTGGTCTCTACTTCTTTTCTATTGGTTTTTGGCCTCTTTAACACATAAAACATGCAATAACATAAATCTAAGTTTACTTCTAAATTATTGGGTTGAACTTGACGACATGGTCAATGGCCTTCGTATTCAGTCGGACAAACCAGAATCAAAACCATCATAGTTCGACTCTGATCTTACGGTAGACGACCTACACTTCAATCCTAAACCCAAACTAGAAAATGAAAACAGACCTTTTCATGATTTTTATACTAGAAATGAAAATGTGGTCGCGAAAAATGGGAACTATTCTAGAGCACTAGACTAGCCTAGAAAGCATTAAAATACACCTCACGAGTCTGCCTGCCTTGAAGACTCGGGAATACGTTGTGAAGACTCCACGATGCAAGAGACTTTGAAGCCTTTAGACGTGAAGTATGAAGTGCTAAATTTTCTTAAGAAATGATTTATCACTTCAAAGAAAAATGATATAAAAGCTATAGGGAGAAAAAGTTGATCCCCAAATAGATAGGCCAAGGGCTCTATTTATAGAGGTCTGGGGTGCCAGAAATGATAAAGATGACCATATCAATCTATGATTTAGAAATGATAAAGGTGACCATAACAATCTATGATTTGGTGATAAGACATAATATATGATAAAAATCACAGATTGAGAAAAGTCAACTAACCGGTTAGTTTGTCAAAAATCGACGGGTCAATCCCATGATTTTATGACGTTATTTCCTGAATTTCAAAACACTATCTGACCCTAATTTGGTAACTATCTCTGATTTTTTAGATGGGATGTACCAGATTCGAAAATTATCTTGATATTTCATGTAAGTCAATGATTTAATCACTTGCACTAAGGATAAATCACAAATAATTTTCATAATTTTCTAGGTAAATCATAAATCTAGATATCTGGACTGGACTCACCTAAATGACTGAACTGATTCCAATTTCTAATTGGGCCAGACAACTAGACTAGACTGGACTATTACACTAGACTGCTGGACTAGACGAATTAAATTAATCAAGTTATATTATCAAGCTTAACTCCTAATAATAAATTTTTATTTACAATAATGCATAATAATTATTTTATTAAAAATGAGTACAAAAATGGGGTGTCTGTAACCTTTTCCTCGGGTATGCCTCATAATGCAAATGTGAAACAAAATTAAAATTTACTCTAAGTATGAACATGAAGTGCTAGGCAGAGCACGAACGTTGAGAGAAAAAAAAAATTGAGACATTTATGCTACCCTAGCACCTAAACCTTTTATTGAGAAGTAATCCCTCTAACTTGGTGAAGTTTTATGCCACATATGGCTATACATAAATGAAGCATAACTTTAATAATTTATCAAGTACGAAGCAAAGTTGACACTCATCTTGACAAGAACAAAGAAAAGAAAGCTTTTAGATGATAGGTCTTATCCGCGAAAAAACACTCCATGTGGAACTCCATAAGACATCCTTCCTCGCATCCCGTCATGCCACGCTTGCCTGTAAAATTGCCTTATTCGATTGACGTAGCTCCCCCTCATTTTTGACCTTGTCTTTACCAAGACATCCACACGAGCACCCTCTTCTCCACAGAGGACAACTTTGTCGCACAGAGGTCCTCCATCCCAAGCATGACCACGTCCAACAATTAGAGCTTATCTCCCCAAACAGAGTGATGAAGGTTTCTGTCTGATCACTCCACCTGAATAGAAGCAATATGAGCCCGTTGATGTCCTTGGGGACCTCCTGCCCTAGCCATCTGACTGATAGCAAACTCCAAGCCTGAGTGACGTATCATCTCCTCCTCATCTTACCATGTGGGCATGGTATTGGTAGCCTTGAACGCCATAGGCATCCAAGGCCAGTCAATTTCGTCCACAACAAGCTCGAGACTAACCATGACCGTATCAAAGGTGTAGTAGAATAACCAGCGGTTTCGTCACAGGGCGAGGGTGTATGAGTTTTTTTTTTAAAAAAAATAAGGAAAAGACCACCAGACAGGTGGCTGACACTAAGACTTACAAAAGGAGGGATTTGGCGTTTATAATGCTTTTTTACATATCCCTAGAAAAGGAATCAGAATGACAAACTGGAAATAAAAGGATAAGAAGTACTCAACTGCCTTCAAGCACCTAAAGACATTAATGAAATTCGGAGCTAAAAACATGTTGGAGTGGTTGGTTATCGAGAATAAACTTTAGGGTTAATTACACCCATGTCCCTAAGGTTTCGGTAAAATTACAGTAAAGGATACTAAGTTTCATAAGGTAACAGACCGTGACCACAGACTCTAAAAATTTAACACTTGTATCCAACCGTCAGGGATCCGTCCAAAAAGTGTACTTTTTGTAAGATGTCATAAATACGTATTTTTAAAATGGTAATACTACCACCGTATATAAAAAAAATATACAGAATCAATTTATGGGAAGCCACGTGAGTTTCACTCTCTTTTAACTATACGACAAGTTTACAAAATGGACATAAGTATAAAAACTTGGACTCTTGAGTGTGAATGCAAAGCTGAAGAAGAAGAATAGAGAGAGGACTAAGGCAGGTTATACGAAACGCATGGATTGAGGCAAAATGGGAAGATAATAGAAGGGATCTCTATTTCGAAGAAAGGCAAAAGGATTTTGCAACCGAGTTCCAAATCTGTTAGATAAATTTGAAATTATGGTTGGTCGAATATAGGGCTGAGCAAATTTAGGGCAACATATATTTGCATGATTAAGTTATCTTAACAACATCAACAACCTAAATTCAAGTCATTACACTGCCTTAAAGTGTCTTAACAATATAAATTAAGGATGTCAAAAAATTTCAATTCAGTCCCTATGGTTTGGATTTATGCACACCAAGTGTTTGATAAAAGTCCCAAGTGGGATCTTTTTGTTTTCTTTGTTACCTAATCACTAGTTTTTGCAGATTTTGAATGTCAATCATCATGTCTTCTTCAAGTATTGGACTTAAGAGACAAAATCGACCATGTGAATGGAACTACACGGACAAGAGTTGTAAATATGGAAATAAGGCTTCTATTTGGGTTTCAGGGTCCTCGAAAAACAAATAGAAGTTGTATTACACATGTGCATTTGGAGAATGCAACATGTTTGCATGGTATAATCCAACCAATGTTGGGGTAATTGCAACCTAGACTCTTACTCAAACTGTACCTAAAGTCATGGACAATTATGGTCAATTTATGGCTTAAGGGATCATGATAGCGCACTAAGTGCAAGAATGCATTCCTTGGAAGAGATCATACAAATGATGAAGATAGTCATAATAGGATGCTTTTTTATGTGTTTAGTGGCCATTGCAATTGGAGTGAAGTATTAGGGTTAGTGATGTGTAAGGGAGCATTGATGTTTAATGACATACTAATGTGTTATCATGCAACAGTTAGTTATTAATGATGTGTTAAGTGATGTACTAATATTGTTCAAGCTATTTTATTGTTATGCACAAAATTATCTTGTTTGGTTATGCTATCAGTGATGTGTTTGGTGGCCAAAATTTGTGTTGTTATAATGTATTTGTGCACAATAGGCACCATTCAAAGTTGACAGGAAACAAATAGGCAAGATGGAAAGCTGACATGAAACAATAGTGTAGGTGAACATTCAATTCACATAGATGTCCAAAAATGATTCCTAAACTCATAATACAGCCAGACTACTAGGTCCAAATTTACATCCCTAAATGATTTCCAAATTCACAATACAGTCAGATTGCTAGGTCCAAATTTACATCCCAAAATATTTTCCTTTCATCAAACTATCACAAAATGATATCCCTCATCCCATACAATTGATAACCCAAAATAAAGCACAATATGACATCCTAAAATGACCATGCCTCAACAAAATGTCCCAGAATGACCATGTCTCAACCAAAATAACATCCTATGATAAAGAATCTGATGGAGTTTGAAAGCTTGAAGGTGTATCAGCATCAGCAGCAGTAGCAGCTTGAGAGCTTGAAGGTGCAACATCAACAGTAGTAGGACCACCACCACTAGCAGTAGTAGTAGCAGAAGCAGCACCAGTACCAGCAACATCACCATTTCCCTGTAGTCATTTCAAGCAACGTAATGAAACAAAAATATGTAGGATAAACAAAAGGAAAGAGAAAAAAAATACACTTAAAACATACCTTTGCTCTTCCCCTTATGTTCCTTACATGAGGTCTTTGGTAGCTCATTGTATTATGTCCAAGCTCCTTACAGATTCCACACCTGAGTGTGCTTAACCTGTTTTGGCTTGGTGTTGGCTCATCTGTTCCCCTTTTTCTTTTCTTCCTAGGCCTACCAGGCAGCCTTCTCAAATGTGGAGGCAACACAATTTCTGGATTAACTACCATGTCAGGCCACAACTTCACATCTGGTACAAGATGTATCATACATCCATATGCTTTTAATTAGAAATCCTTGTGTAATTAAATAGCACAATAGTCTTCAAGATTCTCCCTTCTGTAAGATGTACATGCAGCAGCATGCCTGCATGGAATCTCACTTACATCCAACACCTTACATTCACATGTCATCTTCTCAATGTTGACAATGTAACTGATAGAGAACTCAATAACCTGAAATTCTATCTCATCGGCTACTAACAACGTACATTTTCTAGAAGCCTTTTTAATTTTATTCAACTTTTCCAAAACCCTAGGGGTACAACAATGTCCCAACTGATGGCTTCTTGAAACCTATTCTGAACCTACCCATCAACAGACTCCTAAGCTGCTCCATTAAGTTCACTGCAGGCATATAAAAATCTCATATCCCCTAATCAACTGTTGAAACTCTCAATGATGTTGTGGTGATATTATCATACCTTGCTATTTGATCAAACCCAAACCTTGTCCAAGCTGATATTAGTAGGTTAGCAAACCAATCATGAGCTCCCTACTTTGGTCGTTTACCTTTTCCATTGCATATTTAAATGTATGAGCATTATAAGCCCTAGCAGCCATCCAAAAGCTATTTCTCAACAACAAACCATGGTGCTTAGCCTTGAAATTTACATACATATAACTGGAACAATGCCTATTGTAGAGATTTGGAAATTTATGGTTGATTGCCTCCCCTAAAGGCTTCTGCCTATCTATCATAAATGTCTAAGGCTGCTCACCCGTGCCCTCTCTAATTTGGTTATTAAGATGGTCAAAGAAAAACTCCCAGCTACTCTTGTTTTCACTCTCACTATAACAAAGGCAACATGAAACAAGTCATTATTCCCATCAATAGAAATGACAGCCAACATAACACCCCCATAAGTTCCTTTCAGATGACATCCATTAAATTTTATCCATGGCCTGCACCCCTTTAGGAATCCATCAATCATAGCAGGATAGGTAACAAACACCCTCTTAAATGAAAGGCTAACTATAAGGTTAGGCCTAACTATAAGGTTAGGCCTATTATATTCTAGTTCCACAACTGCTTAAGGGTTTGTCTTTTTCACCATTTCCTTATACATTGGAAGCTTGGCATAGGACCCAGAATGTTCCCCATCTATCTCAGCCAATGCTATTTTCTTGGCCCTATACGACTGCATTTTGCTAGGTTGCACCTCATACTCATCATTTCTGCAAGCATACCAACAATTTTGATGTCTGGATTTGATCTAATCAAATCTATAAGCTTCATGGAAATCCAAGGTGATATAGATTCTAGGACTTTAAACTGTCTAACACATGTGTGAGCTGGTCCAACAGATTTTGGCTTAAAATTGGTTCTATTAAGACATACTGAAGCTTGAATTCTCCAAGAACAAGTTTTATTTGAAGATTGTGTTGTAACCCTTAACAAATCGTTCTTATCCCTAACCAAGAAAAAGCCCTTTTGTATCACATAAATTTTCAATGTACTTCTAAAAGACAACACATCCTCAAATAACATGCCTACCTAAAAAACAATAGGCTCACTGTTGTCCTTTGAAACACCTCACCCCTCACGTGTTCAACCTTATCTTTACCACCATCAATACCAGAGTCACTAGAGTCACTAGAGTAACTAGCTTCACAGTCATCACTTTCCTCATAGTCAGGCATATCATCTTTAAACCTTGAACAGATTCATCATCACCACCATCTCAACCAAGATCTTCATCCATCACCACCATCTGAACCAATATTACCAGCATTTGAACCCATACCACCAATTTCTCCTAGTTTGACAGACTCATCATCATTGCTCACCGTTTAATTCTCATCCATCTCATCATCATTGATCTCATAAGGCCTCTCTTTTTCGTACATACCCTCATCATTAGGTTCAATTTTTGGATCCTAACCAATGAGGGCATTACCTCCATAACAGACACACAAAGTGCTACAAGTTCCACCTCTTTTTTTAACCTAAACATCTCCATCAAACTCTCATCACATACAATGTCAATCCTGTTATTACTCCCACCCATTAAAACAGTAACACCAAACATTATATTGACATTGCTTTGAATACCATCAAGTCCAAGTTTAAACATATCATTTAGTAGCTTTATATAACTGTACTTATCAGAATCAACATCATATATGGTGAACTCAAGCTTTTATCATAATGAACCCTAAGATCATGTATAATAGAAGCAATACTCGAACCTGATAAGATGAAAGTAGTAGACAAAAAAAAAAAAAAACCTTATTTCAGAATAAGATTTCTAAAGGCTAAAGAATTTTATGTAAGGGCAATTTACTGCAAGCACACAAATTTACGATTCTAGTAACCACGAATTACATTTTTATCAGAAAACCCCCAATTTTTCAAGCAGCAAACTATGTGACCTATACAATTATATACAAATCCATGTGTGCAAATAAAGTAGACAACATAAATACCATTAGCCTTATTTCAATTAAAAGGTTACTAAAACCCTAAACATCATAAGTCATATGCATGATGTCTCAGAGGCATTTTTTTGATCAAAAGAGAATACTATAAACCCTAAAATTACAACTGAGCAGACAACAATGGTACCAAGCAACTTCATAACGTGTTGATCGATGCAATGTTTGGTGTAGAACTTTGGTTGGTGTAGACAAAAATCATATGGGTTCAACAATATAGAGGATCATACATATTTCTCAACAACTATGCAATGGTTAATGGAGAACTTATCGCGATTTCCTCCGCAGTGTCTTCCTCTGCCGATGAAACCTTCAATTTTGCCACCGAGTTATGGTTTTTTTTGGGTTAGTGACATTAAAAAATAGGAAATGAAGAGACAGAAGGGAGGGGGGGGGAGGAGGAGAAAATGGAATCTTCTTTGTTCCACTTTCCTGCTTATTGGCCTTCCATTGCAAATCAGCAATTACAGTTCTACTTACCGCCGGGCAATATCATCATTTTGACCATTCTGTTATGTATTTGGGGATTCAGTTAGATCAAAGGACATAAGTGCGTATCTTCTAAACTTATGAACACGCGTGTAATTTCACCCAAACCTCAGGGACATGGGTTTAATTAACCCTAAACTTTAATTGAAGTCGTGCCCAACAATGCGCGAAAGTCGTTGGTCGTCTAGCAACACTGGAGCAAATGGAATATTAACTTCATCCAAATCAGGAGTGAACAACATGTGAAAGCAGTTGGCCATTAGACAAAATGCGCATTCCTAAAGCCAGACCCAACAAAATGTGAGAGGGGTAGGTCGTCTAAGAATCCTGGAGCAAACTGAGAGTAAACTTCATCAGAAGCTGGAACCAACAACTCCTAGAATCAACTGGTTGTCTAAGAGTTTAGCCACAACCAACAATGCCTTGAAGTGTTTGGTCACTCAAACATATGGAAAACTGCAAATCTAGAAGCCACAACCAACAAGAAGTGGAAGTTGTTTATCATCTAGACACACCAAAAACAGCAAACCAAGAGTAGAATCCAACACCTCATGGAAGCAGTTGGTCACTTAGTAACACCAAGAATCATATCTAAGGATGTAGTCCCAATCTCAAACCGTACACATTCATAAGTAAAGCAATAAGATTTGAAATGAGTATTATCACTGCCGGAGCCAATGTTTCTTTTGAAAGTATGTCATTGAGTAAAGATGACAGATAGACATGTTACTAGTGCATTAATGGTGAAAGTGGATTGGCGTCATATGTGCTTATTTTAAAGTGGTGAGTTAGTTGTCATTTAGTTACATAGTTCGGAGTTACTATTGGAAGCATTATCTGTTGTACTGTATTATTACTAGAACACTTTTATGTAAGTTCTTGGATTAAATACACTATCATATCCCAAAGTGAAGCAAAAATCTCACTTGAAGACCCAAATGTTCGATTTTTACAATTAAGGGTCTGGAGTTTCAATTAAGCCAATCGTAAGTACTTCTGTCCAAATTCTTAACTTTGGAGATAAAAGCGTTAGGGAAAAAATCATCCGCCTACCTTCTTCTTTTTCTTCTTATTCAGCCCACCTACCTCCTCCACCGCCGCACCCAAGCCCCACCCACCACCATTTCGAGAAGATGCCGCAGCCATACACTGCCCTTACTAAACCCAACACTGCCACATTCATCGCTGGCCTATCCGGCCACTGTTTGACACACGCGCACAGATATGCACACACACGTACACGAACGACACACACAGGCGATACACCTAGTCACACACCCAATTGTCCATCTGCCATCTCACCCCATTGCCCATCACCCACCCCATTGCCAAAGCCCCACCTAGGATGAAATGCACACATAAAGGTTCACTCACACACGCGACAAAAACACACACAGAGACGCACACCACATACACGACATACATAGAGTCACAAACGCGTGCACGCACTCACTGTGACACACACATTCACTAACCCACCCGTTCGCCCCCTCCCTCCATAACTCCATTGTCCACCCACCCCTACCCGCACACGCACACACACACGGGGACAAGACACACAAAACATAGATTCTCTTTACGAATGTGTGTGTTTTGTGTTTCTGTGAGAGGGTAGGGTGTTGTTTCTATCCGTGTGCTTTTGTGTGTGCTTTTGTTTGTGTGTTTTGTATGTGTTTCTGTGTTTTGTTCGTAGGGGTGTGTGTGTGTTGTGGTGCCCGAATAAGGGGCATTGCATGTGGCAGTGTTGGGTTTGGTGGGGCTGTATGTGGCAGCGTTTTCTCGGAGTGGCCGGTGGGTGGGGCTTGGGGTGTAGTGGCGGGGGAAATAGGTGGGCTGAAGAAGAAAAAATAGAAGACAGCAGGCAGCTGATTTTGTTCCCTACGATTTTGTCTCCAAAGTTAGGCAATTGAACGAAAGTACTTACTAATGGCCTAGTTAAAACTCCAGACCGTTAAATGTAAAAATTGAACATTTGGATCCTCAAGTGAGATTTCCGTATACTTTTAGGGTTCTAAAGTATATTTAACCTTAAATTCTTTTTTTGTATTCTATATTGTACCCCCAAAGTCATTTCTAAAATTGTTCCCTTAATGATTTGATAATGGTCGTTTGAGGGATTTAGTCTTTACAATTCACAAAAGCCCACCCATTTCATAAGTTGCACGGCGCAGGAAGATGAAGACGTAGGAGATCAAGTAGAATGAAGAAATGTTGCGAGTTCTCTCTATACTTTGACGCCTCCTCCAAATGCATGAGCTTTCGACTTTTAATGACCTTTGTATTCATCGACCAAATGATTGTGTGTGTGGGGGGGGGGTGGTTAATGGTATTGGCAGTGGTTGTGGGTGCATTTGAGGGGACATTGGTGGTTGTGGGTGTCCTGATGGAGGAAGTGCGGTGGTGGCCAGGCGGTGGTGATGATGGTGGTGGCGGCGGTGGTGGTGGTGGCGGTGGTGGCGGCGGTGGTGGCAATAATGGTGGCTGTGGTGATGATGGTAGTAGTTACATTATTGGTGGCGGTGGCGACGATAGTGGTGTTGGTGGTGGCAGTACTGGTGGCGGTGGTAGTGGCAGTACTGGTGGTGACAGTGATAGTTGTGGCAGTACTAGCGGCGGTGGCGGTGGCAGCAGTGGTTGGGAATGTAGTGGCAGTGGGGGTGGCAGTGGTGGTGGCGACGGCGACGATGGTAGTTATGGCAGTATTCCCGATGGTGGTGGTGGTGAAGGATGCAGTGGCAGCGATGGTGGTTGTAGTGGTGGCTGTGGTGGTTATGGCGGTAGCGATAGTGGTGACGACGGTAGTGGTGGCGGCAGTGATGGTAGTAGTAGTGGTGGCGGTGGTGGTGGCAATAGTGGTGCTGGTGGTGGTAGTAAAAGTGGTGTGGCGGTAGCGGCAATGAAGATGGTGGTGGTGAGTTCATTGTCGGAGAGATTAAAAAAAAATGGTAAGATATGTAAATAATTACTTTTAATTCAAGTAAATTGAAATCCCATAAAATCTGACAATTTTTCATCGGATTTCACATTAAAAAACAAATCCAGTCAAATCCCATGAAATCCAATTCCAATTCTTTTTTTTAATGTTCCAAATAACAAATTTTGAAGATTTAAAATGAAATCCCATCAATTCCAAGTTTCCAAAACACACTTATTTGATAATGGTCATTTAAGGATTTAGTATTTACGGTTCATAAAAGCCCACCCATTTCATAAGTTGCACGGCGCAGGAAGATGAAGACGTATTAGGTCCAGAGATCAAGTAGAATGAAGAAGTGTTGCGAGTTCTCTCTATACTTTTACGCCTCCTCCAGACCAAGTGATTGTGTGTGTGTGTGTGTGTGTGGGGGGGGGGGGGGGGGGTTACTGGTATTGGCAGTGGTTGTGGGTGCATTGGAGGGGACGTTGGTGGTTGTGGGTGTCCTGATGGAGGAAGTGCTGTGGTGGCCGGGGTATGATGTTAAGGATGCCTCACAAATCTGTGCTACTGCAGATTCTTGAATTGATGCTTGCAAGTCTTTGGAGATGAAGATGCTTTCAAGGTGGTGATCAGTGCAAGGAAAGGGAGTGGTGGCAAAAAGGAATCTTGTTTTAATTACTGGAATTGGTTTTGGTTGGACGTGGTCAACCAGTCACATATTCGTGTCGAATAGTTGTGATGAGCACATTCACATCCCAATTTGCTATTCTGGTAATGTGTGCCCCCCACAAACATTGCCACCCCTGGCTTGTGCACATTTCGCGCTCATTTTATTAACCAACCAAACTGTATTCTCACCTTCTCTTTCCTCTTCCTCCACATCCTCTGCAGACACCAAAATTCTTCCAAGCACCATTCTTTCTTCCCTTGCTTTTGTTTTCAATTGAAGTGGCCGCCATTTTGCTCTGCACAAGGTATGCTACATACAAGGCTCTCTCTCTCTCTCTCTCGACGCACCCCTTTTATGCATATAGATTAAATGTTTTCAACATGTTCCATTTTGTCTGGTGGGTTTTGGTTAGAAATGATTCTGATTGAACGAACTCCAAAGACATGATTAGGATTATGTTTCTCATATAGGGTAACTAGTCCCCTTCTGATTAATAGCATTAACCTTTTCTTGCATCGCCAATCTCTTTGTGGTCCTATGTGAAACCAGTTTGTAATTTGATTGTTGGGAACAATGTTTCGGAGATGGAAAAGAAAAATGTTACTGGTGTGTTGATTACATGCTGAGAAACTTAATCAACCCCAGAAGTGTATGTTTATATGGCATTGGCAATATCTTTAGGTTGATCACAATGCTTTGTTGATTGTGTTATATATCCGCAGACCACTGCAAAATTGTAATCTGATCCACCCTAACATTCTACTTCCTAAATCTTCCTTTATCTTCTCACATTTTGTGTCTAATCATCGCCATGGAACAATGATTGTCCATCACCTTCTGCACAAATATAAAACACGGGGAAAGGAAAATGAAAACGCAAAAAGAGTTGTCCCGCCACCTGAATGTTGGATGGCATGTATACCTGCGCACACCCACACAGAAATTTACAGCCCTATGTGGCAGGAAAATTCTAATCGAGTTATCACACTCGCAAATATTGGAGAACCATAATGTGGGATAAGGTTGATTTCAAATTCATCACAGAGAAAATGAAAAAGAGAAAAATGAAAACCAAAAAGGGGGCCGGAAAACTAGCCAAGTTTTTACTCTTAGCGGATGGTAACTTGAGAATTACTAGTTTGGGAAACTTCAACGAATGCGAGAATTTAGTACAACAACTATAGGATTTTTCAAGTAACATTATTTCAGCTATTTGTCTTGGTGTAGTTCTGTTCTTGATGTCATCAATAACACTTCGAGACCTCCTCCTTTGTTAGTTTGCCTTTTATCTTATTACATGCTTGAAACTGACGAGTTAACGTCCGGGACAGTTATTCCTTGTCAATTGCCATAGGATATCTTCCCATTCCAAACACCTTAGGTTGATCTATGTTATAACTGCATCTTCTAGCTAATAATACCTTTCAAGAATTTAAGATTAGCTTTGTTTTCCTAAACGTCATAGATGCAATTATGACCCTAGCAGGAAAAACTTGCATGCCAACACCCCGATCAGCAGCAGATACAACATGGCCTCGGTTTAAGTCTTTTGAAGGTAGGTTCTTTCCTTGGCTTTAGTCAATTGACTTCAAAATTGGAGGTGGGGTTTCTGAAATGGAGCTATGTAGTGATTAGGGAGCTTTGGGTAGTTTTATGCAAATATACGTTTTATTATGGTAAAGAGTGGACTACTTTTTTCAGAACTCTAACTTCAAAGAAGCATGTCAATAATTTTGCAGCAGCCTATCTATTTACACAAACTCTATTAAAACGAAGTCAGAAAAATGAGACCACCCAAGAATGTAAAGAGTTCTAATTGAGTTGTATGTTATTTAAGCAGTACTTGATGCTTTTGTATCAACTATCAACTAGGTCTACAAGCTCTTCCATCCTTAGTTGATCTTATTTTGCATCCACAATTATGCAGGTTCTCCTGAATTCCTATATATCAATGGCAACAAAAGGGAAGCAGTGTGGTGATGTTAAAGAAAAAAGGGGATTGTCTCCAAATCCCACGACACAGCGCAGGACAATTCTCAACTCAGCCTCTCCTGATAAAAAACCAGAGGCTTCAACTCCAGAGAAACATATTCCAAATTATCTCAAGCCTACAATAAGTTCAAGTTTTGATCCTTCCAAGCATTATGTCAAGAAGCAATCTTCCAGTAACACCACTCACAAGCCCACTCTCACGAGAAGAAGATCCTTTGACAAGCCTCCTTCGCCTTCACAATTAGAGAAAACACTTACTTCTCCCAATTGCAGTGAGAGAACTCTCCGATCTTCATCGTTTTCGGCCAAAACAACCACTTTGCCTAAAGCCCCTAGAAATGTGAAGAAGAGTGTTACTCCCCTTAAGAAGCAAAACAATGCGGGTAACGGTTTGACTAAAAAGGCTCCCACTTCTCGTACTTCTCATACGGCCAATAACACTTCTAACAAGGCTGATGATGCTCCCAAGCTTGAAACTAGTCAAGAAGATCAAGAATCGTCAGTTACAGAAGCTGAAGAAGAGATGTCAAACATTGGGAGCAACAGTGATTTGCCAGCTGAGATCTTAATTTTAGAAGATAAAGAGCATATGGATGTTCTATGCGTTGAACTGGAGAACGCCAAAGGTGAGGAACTCAAAAACTACGAATTCTCTTCACTTTCAGAAGATCAGATCTCATATTCGGATGCTGAGATGGTAGAACCTGAACATGACATATGTACTGAAGAAACAGCGAGTAAGAATAAGCACGATGCAGAAGATCAGAACAAAGAGGAAAAGGAGGTTGAAGTTGGCAATACTGATGAAAAGAAGAAAGAAGGAGAAGATGGTGCAAACGGAAGTCCAGAAGACAAGGCTAAGGAAACAGAAGAAACAGGAGAAACGGAGGAAGCGAAAGGCGCAGACAAGGAAGCGAATCTGGAGATGCAGAATGTGGCGGAAGCAAAGCAGCAAGGGGGCCACGTGAAGAAGGATTCTGCAGCATACAATGATGTGATAGAGGAGACTGCAAGTAAGCTTCGAGAGCAGAGGAAAAATAAGGTGAAAGCACTGGTTGGGGCCTTTGAAACTGTTATCTCCTTGCAAGAGCCTGAGGCTCCATCGCCCCACTGAAACCATTGTTGACTGCAACCAGACATGTACCGTTGAACTACACGGTGCAGACCTTAATCCTACTTTGAGCTAGTTTGATACTGCAATTATGGGGCGTTAAAGAACAATTATTAGGGGAGTGAAAGGGCAACCTTCAGTTAGCCGATATTTTCTAAAACACATTTGTTGGCTGGAGGCTGCATTATTTCCTACGACAAAAGGGCTATGTTTGCCTTGTATCAAGTAGAATAGTGTCTGATTATTTCCTTTCTTTTCGAACTTTTTGAAGTACTTTGTTTTTGCATTCATAGACTTTGGCGGGTCGTGCTTTCTCAAAAAGAATGTCATGATATGTAATCAAACGTATCACTTGGTTCGATTTGCTATTGTGAATTTGTGATTATTGTTTGTGTTTAACTGTACTTCTTAGATTTGGACTCCATAGAGTGTCTATTTAGAAAGAGCCACGCTATGTAGGAGTCCATGAAGAAAGATCAAGTACATCATTCATTCAGGATGGACATTTTGGAAAAACAACTGGTATTTTATAAACTAAGGTCTCTTTCTCTCTAAAACTTTTTCTCTATCTTCTCTCTAAATAGCTCACCAAAACAGCTCGTCGGCGTTAGCGGGGGCTGGGGGCTTCATGGCTACCTCTCTCTCCCCTTCTCTTTCGTTTTCGTTTTCGTTTTCTGTCCCTTCCATTTGGTTTGTGTTAGTGACTTGGGGAGTGCAATGGTGACCCGAGGCAACTGGAGGGTGGACGACGAAGTAGCGGCAGCCGATGGATCTCCCCAAATCTTCACGATCGGAGATGGAGTCGCTCAGATCTCTCTACATTATTGCCAGATCTAATCGATCTATGTAGATCTTGACCATAGTCTTGATCTACTAGATCTGATCGATCGATCGTCTTGGTGAAATGGCCGATGGTAGATCTATACCTGTGCACGTGTGAAGAGGCTTTCGAGGGCTAGAGAGATGGCTGGAATTTCGCCGGCGGCGACCGGAATTTTGCCGGCGGCAGCCTAGAATTTCTGCTGGCTGTGGGGGCTGGGGGCTCTTTGTAGTGGTTAATAGGGGTTCTGCTAGGTTTCTTTGTACCGTGATTTCCTTGGGAGGGAGGGGTGGGGGGGGGGGGCAGGGCCTCGGGTGGGCTAGGGGTTTTAGTGTTTCGAGAGGGGGGAGGGGGGCCTTGGGAGGGGGGGGGGGTAGGGGAGGGGTTTCAAGGTTTTCAGAGTTTCTGTTGGGTCTTGTAAGGGGGTGGGGGTTTGGAAAGGGTTTTGAAATGGGGTTTTGAGGGAGGGGGGATAGTAGTGGATGTATTGTGTGCTTGTTGGGTCGTTGCCCGTCTAACGGCAGCAAGGGTCTCGGGGTTGGAATTGCCGGTGAAAAGTGTGGAATTGTCGTGTTGATGGCCTCTCACTCTCACCCTTGTTTTGTGCTCAGATTGCATATGTGTCGTCTACCCCCTTTGGTTTGTGCGGTTTCAAGGTGTCTTCCTCATTGTAATGTGTTTAATTTTATGTGTTTTTTTTTTTTTTGTTTAATAGGTTTTAATTTGTATCATTTAGTCCTTGACATATTACCTAAGGTTAAGCTGAAGTGTATGATATGCTTTACTTCAGCTTAACTGTAATGTGTATAGGCTTAAAGGTAATTTATTCATTTATGACCTTCGTGGTCTTGTATACGCACGAGTCACGAAAAATGTCGTGACCTTCACATGTCGTTGGGCAAACTTTGTAACCTTTTAATTATCAATGTTATTCTCTTATTAACAAAAAAAAAAGGATGGACATTTTGAAGAACATAAAAATCCAAATTAAGATCTTGTGAAACAACATGATTGGAAAGTATACATGTGGCACTCAATAATTCATTGTACACTTCCCACCTGTATTTATTTATTCTAATTACTAATCATGTTAGTGTTGTTTTTCATTGTTTTTGTGGGTTTTTAGGGGATGGCTTAGCTAGGAGTAGACCTGGCAATTTTCTATCCGGACCCGTACCCGGCCAAAAATCCCGGGTACGGGTACATATATATGCTACCCGCTGAAATTAGACCCGTACCTGAACCGAACCGTAATTTTCGGGTCGGTCCGGGTTACGGGTTACCCGCAATTTACCCATTTTTCAAACTATATATAGAAGCATTTGTGCCCTAAGCCTCTCACTTTCATTTTTCTAATTTTCTTCTCATTCCTCATACCGCCACCGCCACCCATTCTTCTCTGTTGCCCCCCTTCGCCACTCTCACTCAAGATCTACCACCACCACCACCCTTTACTCCATCTTCCCCCTCACTCTTTGCTTCCCCCATCGTCAAATCCTTCACCGCAGCCACGGATCGAGTAAGTCGCCGATGGTCGCTTCGTCCTCCGTCGCCGATCGCCACTTTGTCAGATCTACTGTTGACACTCGCCAGTCGCGCCAGATCTACCGATCTTGTAATTTTTTTTTGTTTTATTTTCTTTATTCAAGAATCATGATCTTGTAGTTTTTTATTTTATTTTATTTTGTTCTTCAAGAATCTTGATATTGATTTTATGGAGGTTGTGTAATAGATGTTAATGGAGATCGATAATTGTGATTTGTGATTGGCGATGTTGATCTACGGTTGACCATCGCCACTAGATCTACTGATCTTGGAATTTTTTGGGTTCTATTTTCAATATTTTGTATATTCAAGAGATCTGATCTTGATTTTATTTTATGTTGCTTGGCTGCTTGCTGTGTAATAGATCTTAATGGATATTGATTATTGTAGTAGTTGGAAATATTGAAGATCTGATTGTGTTGTGTAATAAAAGAAGAAAGAAAGGGGAAAAATCATTTAAGAAGGAAGGAATATTTGATTAAAAAAAATTGTAAAAATTAATGTTTTACCCGCGGGTAATAGCCTACCCGCCTGGGTAGGATACGGATTCAAGAAAAGTCTACCCGGAAAAAAATCGGGTAAAATTTACCCGACCCGATAGGATTTTACCCGTACCCGGCGGCGGTTATACCTATTTGCCAAGTCTAGCTAGGAGCTTTATCAAAGCATTAAGTGGGTAGACATTAAGCAACCAGCTTTAGAAATGATTTAAAATATATGTTGCGTACACAACTCGTGAAATCATAGGGTGCACACATGCTACGTATAACGTAAATCATTTTAAAGTCAAAAGTACTCGTGCATACCACCTTGAATATACAATTGATGATACTGTGTGTTTGTGCATTTGCGAGAGAGAGGTCAACTTCAACGCCAAGCATAAACCCATTTAACGATTAACAATGGCATGACTTTTTCATCAACATAAATAGTATTTTGTTTATGTTTGCGTGCAAAGTCTCAATTAACATGTGAGTTTTTATGTGCCTTTTACCTGAGCACTTATCTAAAAACGGAAATTTTGAAAAAAAAAACAAAAACTTAAACAAAAGTAGAAAGACTGCACGTACAAGAAAGCCTTTTTGATAAATGACAATTATTTGCAAAGAACGATCGGGTCTCTCTCGACAGAGAATAAATCATCTGAAAAGTTAGAGAAAAAGAAAAAAGAAAGACTTCAAATCAAGTCATGATTAGTTTGAGGGGTTGAGCATATTTTTTTCTTTGAGCCTTGCTTCTTCGTTTTATCTTTTTCAATCTCAACTGCTTTGTAACTGCTGAAAATCGTTGGTTCTCATCCTTTATTCTTGTTTAGATTGCCTATTGAAATTTCTTGCAACTACTATCGGCTCCTTCTCCTTTGTCCACAGTTGTATCGTAACTTACATGTAATTTCTTTAATATGGACTCCACATTTTGTACTTCAGCAGCCACTACTCATCATTAAAATTTAAAAGTCACATGTCATTAGAAACCATACTTATTCTCTGACTAAAAGACATTTAAGTCCTAGCTTTCTTTCATATGCATGTGTGTCCATATTTTTATTGATTATACTCTTGACATTCTTTACTATGCACGCGTGTCCATATTTCATTGGTCATGGTAAAATTGAATTTGAAGAGGCTAAATAAGAATGACCACTACGATTATATTATTTTATGTTGATCACTAATTTTAGCATTCAGAACTGAGTGTTGTCACATGACGTTGAACCACAATGTGATTTACAGCTTTTCATGCTTCATTGAACCACGAAAACTTTGGAGTCATCCTATGGGCAAGGACTCCTCACATGTGGGAGCACACTAAAGCCAACCCCATGGGTATCCACACCTTAAGGGTTGATAGGAACCTAGAGAAGGAGAAACATTTTACTAGAGCCAAGGCTTGACTTGGTCAAGCACTCAAAGCTCTCATAAGATAGGCACTAACTTGTGGACACGCTACAAGTCTCATACGAGACAAGTGCACTCAGACTTTATAGTATAAGATATTATTAGCCCTGTAGTTATTTAACGTAGGTTTATATCTGATTTTAATGATAACCAATATTGATGATTATATTGTCTAATATGCATTGAGTTCATGAAGCGTCAGGTGCAATCTTATACTCATGGGACGAACAATTAGACGAGCAAATATCAATCAAAGATCTTCAACGGAATGCTTCAAAGATCATTGTAAAGGAATACTTCAAAATTGTTTGCCAACATCTTTATCATTCATTTCCTTTAACTAAACATAAAGAGTTGATTGTATCCATGATTGTGACCTAGAAATTGCCCATAGGTTATGGCTTGTATGCTTAAAATTTTCATATCACGAAAAATAAGGAAAAACTGCATTTCTGGAATACAGTAGATTGCATATGTGGACACAAGGGTAATACAGTCAACTTCATTGATTAATACAGTTGACTGCATATTTTGACAAAAAGGTAATACAGTCGATAACATTAATGGATTTTAAAATTCCAACGGCTAGTTTGGAAATACAGTCAACTGCATTGAGTAACCTAGTCGATTGCATTTACCTTTTTGGTCATTTAATGCCCTACTTATTTCCAAATGGAAATATTTATTCCCACACCTATATTTATTGATTTTGGACATAGATTTGTATAACTGTTTGCATCCAAAGCCTTCTTATCTTGCAAATACACAAAGCTTAAAGCATTTCTTCAATTTCTCTTACTCTTCACTGTTTTCTTATCTAATTCAAGAGAGCATTCAATGTGAGCTTACGTTTTTTAGAGATATACATATTCATAAGTCATTAATACAATCATCCCTCATTGTTCTAGAGCTTAAAGTTGTACTCATCAACTTCTGGAGAAGTAATTTGTGTACACATTCTTTCATCCTAAGTTACTTGTATTGAAGCTTATGGTTGTCAAACTTTGAAGCTTTGGGATTGTCAAAGCTTGTTCTTGATGTGGGTATAGCATCAAGGGATTGTAAGAGGTTAGGTCTTGACCCGTAGGGAAGACCATTCTAATTGATTATAAGGCCTTTCAAGGGATTTCCTTAAATGGCTCGATGTAGGGTAATTCGAGCCAAACCATCTAAATCTCCACTGTCAAGTATCTCTAAACCCTTCTCTCTTTACATTATTGCCTTATACTAGTTGGGAGATTGGTTTGCTTACTTATTTGAGATACTGACTTTGAGGGATATTTCTTGAGTTATCGAAGTGTTCATCTTATATTTAAAAATTGCTTGTTAATCTTATAAAGTAGTATTAAAACCCTATTCAGCCCCCCTTCCCTTTAGGGTTATGTAATATCCCAAACTTTGGGAACGGATTAAAATAACCATCGGTGCTCTGAAAAATAAACGGGCATTAAATTTGAGCGATGCTCGGGTATTAGTAGTGCATAGGAGCTTAAAAAGATTTTGGGGGCAAAAATGTAATTTTCAAACTTTTGGGAGCATTTTAGTAATTTTGGAAAATTGAGGGGCTATTTTGCAATTATGCCTTATGTGTCAAATTTTAGAAACCATTTTTTAAAAAAAGATGCCACCTCCTCCTTGTTTGTTGGTGACTAATCACTTAAACTATAAAATAATAAATTGGGATAAGATCCTTAAGGAAATTGAAGGGAAAAAAATAACAAAAGAGGAAAATTTTCCATTTCGGGAAAGCACGAACAGTAACCCAAACGAAGAATAGAATAGGAAAAAAAAACAGAGAAGAGGCAAAGGGAAATCAGAGGAAGAAGGAGAGGAATTGATGCAAAACTTTCGAAGGTATTTCTTCCCTTCGCGGTCTTAAAATTGGTTTGTGATCTAGTGTGTGAAACTGTGAGCGCCATGTGTGTGTGTTCTTGACTGTGTGTGCTTCGGGTGTGTGTATGAATTCGGTACATGTATGAGAGTTGGATGATTTAATTGTGTGGCTAGGGAGGGGTATGGTGTATCCAAGTGCGTATGGGATGAAAATTGGATAGGGTTGTGGGTGTATAAACCGGGTGAATGTGTGCGCAAGTATGAGCATAAGCTTTGGCTAAAGGTTGGAGATGAAGTAGGTGTATGAAAGGTGAAATACTATATGGGATTAATTTGAATACTAACCGTTTTCGTCACTAAAATTATGAAATTAATTAGGCAGTTTTCCACGAATTTTCATAAATAGTTAGGGCCAAATTTAGATAAAGTCCAAAACAGTAACCTCTAATATTTTCACGAGACCTACACTCTGGAATGTTTCGGGAATGTTTCGGTGTCCGCAAAGGGCGCTAAATTAGGGAATCGGTTAACCAAAATTATCAAATTATTTAGCCTAGCAAATTAAGTTATTCCAATTTGAAAAGTTTAAAAGAATCTTATTTTACTAATAGGTATCATATTCTAAAATTTCGTGCCATTCTGAGGCCAATAGGTATTTTTTCCAAAACTGGCGTTTTAGCGCACGATCCGAACACTAGTTCGGGATTTTCGGGCAAAAGTTTTCTAAAATACTTTTTAACCCAAAAATAACTTCAGGATGCTTAAAATAGTATTTCAAGATGTTTTTAGGATTTTTTCTGTGTCGGAATCCCAAGTGGTATTTTGGTAATTTTACTCATAAAAGGGTACATTTACATATGGTAATGATATTTTAGTGATGCTGCTTAGAGTTGTCAAACGGGCCGGGCGGCCCGCGGGCTGGGACCCGGCCCGGTTTTGGCCCGGCCCCGTCAATTTACAGTAGTGGCCCCACAAGGGGGTCTCTTTGGTCAGATTCTACGAAAAAGCCCGGCCCGGCCCGGCCTGAAGCCGACCCGGTTATGGCCCGATTGGCCCGGGCTTGGCCCGGTTCTGCGGCCCGGGTCTGGACCACTTTTTGAATTTTTTTGATTTCCCCCCTTTCTTACACCCCTTTTCCAAAATTCCACTTTTACCCCCCAACAGCAATTGCTTTTGGGGGTATTTGTTAACCATATTCAAGTTACACTATTCCCCTATAACTATAATATAATAGTTTGGGGGGTATTTTAGTCTAACCTAATTTTAAAACTCCTTTACACTTTACCTCCCCAACAACTATAAACGGATAGTTTGTAGGGGTATTTTGGTCTAATGACTTTCTAAAATCTTTAAATTCATTACTCTCTCGTAAGTACTCCTCTAATTTACTTATGACTAATGTCGAACTCTGAGGTATGAATTGATATTGAACCTGAATCGGTTATTTGGAAATCTTGTGACGCTCGTCTGTTATTGCATGCTGAGCAAACTTGATAATCGTATGGTTTTTTGATTTGTCATCGCTATTTGTTTGGACTCTATTATGTTGATACAAGTTTCATTTCTTGCCTTATAAACCTTCATTGAGCCTTAAAAGGTTTATTGAAACTCTTATCGATGCTCATTATCTATTACCCATCGAGCATTGAATAACATGTTATATTATCGAATTGTTTTCATTCAGTACATTGATATGAGATTCTGCATTGGTGTGGGCTAGTACCTTGATGGAATAGTCGATGCATTGGTGTGGGCTACTACCTTGATGGACTTGTCGGTGCATTGGTGTGTGCTAGTACCTTGATGGATTAGTCGGTGCATTGGTGTGGGCTATTACCTTGATGGACTAGTCGGTGTATTGGTGTGGGCTAGTACCTTGACAGACTAGTCGGTGTATCTGTGATGGTCTACATCGTATCTAAAATTTTTATTTGATATTTGATCGTACTAGTTATGATTCTTTTGAAACTCTTGAAAAATTATCATTGAATTGCATCTATGAATTATTTTGTACTTTCTGCGTATTAGAGGATTTCGTGTGTATTGGTGTGGGTAGAAATGATTAGAAAGTATATCTGAATTATTTGTGCTTGTGTTGAAATCCCTTAAGAAATTTTTGTGGTACTTTGGAAATAATGACTTTGGAAGTGATCTTTTACTTATCGTTTGGAAACCATCGTGATTGTTATTATTATTTTGGTATCTATTCATGATTAATTTTGACCGTTTTGAAAATCATTGAGCTCTTCAAATCATTTGAGGAATTTCGAAAATCATCGTCAAGTGGACTCTTTGGAGTCGTTTGGTAATTCTTTTTGTAGTCCTTGTACGACCTTACTGAGCTCTCAAAAGCTCACCCTTCATACATTCTGCAGGTGACGATCAGTTGTCGCATGTTCGGGAATGGTTTAGAGTCTGTGTGAGATTTCGATGAGCCCATCACTACTGGGTAATGTGAACCCTGCGTTGGTCTGTACCGTCTATTCATTCTATCAGGACTCCAGTTATTGAGAACTTAGGTTTTAATAGTTATGTTTGAGCAGTTATTGTAATCTTCTATTTTAGGGAATTTGGATTGGTGTTGGATCAGATGCTTTAAAGTATGTGGTAGGGAACATGATCTGACATGTTTGATGTGATCCGGTAGGTTGACGATCCGGGAGTTTGGGGCGACGGAGCTTCAAATTTTCGGGCGTTACAGTTGGTATCAGAGAAGTTCGGTCTTGTGGTATTTAGAGCTTAAGTATATGATTCTGTAGGCATGGAACCACAGAGTATAGGTAGCACGATTATGTAGAATTGTATTCCAATTAATAAGAGTGGGGTAGGATGATGGTAATGTTAAGAAGTTTGCGTTTGGCTGGTCATTGTGTTGTTCCTTAGACCCGTGTTGATATAACCTTGATAACTGTATATTGTATTAGTATGGTCTGCACTTGAAGCACTAGTAGTGAAGATGTTGTGCAGGGCCTAGAGGTCCCCGATAAACGAGATTCCAACAAATCTATATAAAGTGAGCAAGGATTTTCCCGGTGTTGGAAAGACTTGACCAAACAATCTTTGGATTGGGAAATGTACTGTATGGAGGTTTTATGATTGTACATGGGCACCTCTACCTAATAAGGGAACAACGGAACGTAGAACCGATGGTTGCGGTTCTGAACAATATGAACCTGATTTTGACTTTGATGACATAGAATTTGGCCAACCAGCCGCAAGGAGTACCGAATCCGCCCTAACCATAACCATAACCTCGAGATGGGAGTATCTTAGGTGCACTTAA